>JAMPIV010011356.1:336766-488248 GCA_024509875.1 Oreohelix idahoensis | reverse complement strand
AACGCTAACGCTGTTGTTTGATATGGCTACACTTCGTGCCATATGAGGAAGAATAATAGGTTAAATAATAATGCTGGACTTAAAAGGAAACATAAAGTTAACACAAATAATTATGATGAAAAAGTTTTTACTTTGCCCAGCAAAGACATGTCTACGACATGTAGGAAACTTAATACCTTTGGTGATGATAGGTATCATCCTCAGTCCAGTCAGGATGATACGACATCCAACAGAAAGACAATGTCGGTGTTGAAAGGGAAGGTTAATTCTTTGACAAAGAATACATATCATCATTGTCCACTATTTCGTGACAATGATACTACATATATTGGGAAAAGTGCGTATTCTCGCACAGTGTTAGTGCGAAATCTGCCGCAGGATACTACCTGGGCCTGCAGGCACTTAGAATTTTTTTTGATTATACAGCAAACGTTAAGTTTGTTCGTCTTCTGCCATCATGCAATGGGCAGAATAGACAGGCGATGGTTACATTTCGTAACAATCGAGACGCTCGTTGGGTAATCGAGCGTGATAATGGTGTTTATTTTCATCACCGTTATCTAAAGTTACAATTAGTACCTGATTCTGCGCCACGCAGATAATGGTGTACGCTCACCCTTTTGTCTTATTTCTTGATGACTCAGCTCTAGTCAGTCATCATTTCTTTTCCTTATTGGTCATTTATTCTTATACGTCTTAGATATCAAAGGACACAAAAAGATATTTCATATTAACATGCTCAAGCTATTTCATACACGTCCTGAACACTTACAGTCAATTTTTCATGAACTAGATGACAACACAGTATCTACTTGTTATTATTCTAACTTATCCGTCATCCAGGAAGAAGAATCTTCTTTTCCTGAGGTACAGTTACCGTTACCGGTACCAGTAGTTCAACCTACTGAATCTTGGCGGGATGTAACCATCTCTTCAACGGTTACACCGCAACAGCGTCTACAGATTGCTAATCTATTACAATCTTATCCAGATGTATTGACCGACGTCCCGGGTCGCACATCGGCTATCAGTCATGACATTACTCTCAATGATGATACACCTATTCGTGTACATCCCTATTCGGTTCCTTTACATTTCCTTGCTAAAACTACTAAGGAACTTGAACAGATGTTGTCTCTGGGAATCATTGAGACTAGTAATTCGCCATTCTCTTCTCCATTAGTGATTGTCCGGAAGAAGGACAATAACATCAGACTATGTGTTGATTATAGAAAATTAAATGCTAAGACTATAGTTGACAGCGAACCACATCCACTTATCGACGACTTACTGCCACGTCTATCCAACGCAACTATATTTAGTAAGATAGACTTAACTAAAGGTTATTGGCAGATACCACTGACCGAAAAGGCTAAGTACTACACCGCATTTTCCACTCCACAAGGTCTATACCAGTGGAATGTGATGCCTTTTGGGCTTGTTAATGCGCCAGCTACCTTCATTCGCCTGATGCGACAAATTTTATCAGGTAGACCAGACGTTATTACATATATTGACGACATATGCTTGTTTAGTTCGTCGTTTGAGGAACATGTTTCGGGACTTAGATATGTTTTCGACACTCTAAGGAATTATCATCTAACTGCTAAACCTACAAAGGTGCAAATCGCGTGTAATGAGATAACCTTTTTGGGACATATCATTGGATCGGGATATATCCGAACGTTACCTAGTACAGTCTCCAAAATTCTAAACATAGCAGTTCCTCAGACGAAGAAACAGGTCAGGAGTTTGTTAGGACTTGTTCAATATTACAGTAGATTCATACCAAACTTGTCATCCATCACGGCTGTATTGTCTTCATTGTTAAAGAAAGACATGCCGGTGAAGGTGACATGGACTGGTACATGCAATGAAACTTTCAAAAAAATTATAAATTTGTTCTCGCATGAACCAATTTTAAGACTTCCCGATGCTTCCAAAAGATTTTTCTTACGAACAGATGCTAGTAACTACGGCATTGGTGCATGCCTGCTCCAGAACCATGATGGCATTCTACATCCTACCTTATATATTTCAAGAAAGCTAAAGCCGGCAGAAACAAAGTATTCCACAGTGGACAAGGAACTTTTATCAGTGATATGGGCAATAACTAAACTTGAAAAGTTCTTGCTTGGTGCTCCCTTCACCATACAGACGGACCAACGTGCTGTAGCATCTTTGCGTCGATCTAACCATAAGAGCCAAAAACTCGCCAGATATGCAATCATCCTACAGCCATTTGAATTCTCCATTGAACATATTCCTGGCACTGAAAACATTGTGGCGGATGCGTTGTCACGTAATCCTATTGACGACGAATAATCAACATTAACATTCCTAAAACATATCAACTATAAGGGAACTAACCTTGCCTTCAATTTAAACTTTATAAACACTATATGCATCACAGAATGGAACTAAAGACAATCAAGGTATACATATTGACATTGAAACTTCGTCTAACGTCCATACACGATATATGAATATTCGTTGAACAATCATGGAACAATATCTGACGACAAGTCGAACTTATTATCCTATGTGCACTTAATTCTTGGATGCTGGGATAAATGACATTTCTTTCCAACGTAAACGTTTGAACATTTTTGCCTAAAAGAATTCATCAGGATCAAGACTACGGATGGATCATCATATCCTATACTAATTAATTAGTTAACTTAACTTCTTAATTGAATTATTATCAATAAAATGAAATGTGAGAAAAAAATGAAATGAAAGAACAAAAAAAGAGAACGAAATATAAAAAGAAGAAATTATGAAAAGAGAAAATAAATCTCACACAAGTATTAGATTAATATTTTTTTAATGTACCTATACATTATTTAGGTAGTTAAATTAGATAGTTATTATTCACTAACACTTAACACACACAATTAAGTTAAACTTATATTCGAATTTCTTTCTATTTCTTCTCACTTATTTTGTCTTTTCTTCTCTCATAACATCGCGTTACATTAGAATCTTAATAATTTAACTCTTAGTTTAATTAATTAATTTAATTTTAATTAGTCAAATTAATTCCTATATGACATACTAATACGACAGACCTTACTTTAATTTAATTCTATCATTCACTATTAACATTGGACATTTTATTTAGTTGATATAATAATATGTATAATATTGATATATAATGTGATTAATGTTAGATGACTATGACAAATAGTTAGTTGACATGACCGCAACACGGTTCTACTCAGAACATCGTCGGCCATATGTCACAATTGTGTTAAATTTTTTTGAAAAATTGTTAAGTCGGATAGATCTTGAAAAAAAATCTATCGATTTTTTTTCCCCCCGGTGTACAGGGAATTGTTACGGTATATGCTATTAACGCCGTCTGCTAAAGGTTAGCAGACGTGCAATCGTAAAGGTTAAGACATTTAATATATTGCGATAGATGTTTCAATTATTGAACGCTCCATACACGATCGATTATGACGTGTCTAGCGTTGTTTAGGACACAGTCGGTAACTAGGAGACGCTACCCTTTGTTACTTGACCGCCAAGCTGAATAGCTGCGTTTTTCTAACCTTCCAATTCAATGGCATGATATAGCCATTTATATGTGCATTTTTGATGGACCAGGGTCAGTCCTAGAACTCTATATGAGAGGAAAATTTATGGAGGTTAGTATTTAACTAGAATTCTCAGAAGGAGGAGAATAATCGTCAAATTCGTATGAAATATTCAGACTCGCAGTCTCACTGTCGGCAGGTAGCCATGTCTAGCTGCGCGTGCATATAGTTGTGATGTTCTGACGACAATACTGCATTGTATCCTTAAACGGACATTGACACGTAAACCAGCAGTCTACGTTATTGATTAATTTATGCATGACTTATAAGGACTTATGTTCTGTTCCTATTTGAAATGATCATCCTGTGTGTACATGTGATTAAATATTACGGACTCAATCTGAAGGCATTAATTACTTCATTAATGTTGCTGAGTTCAAGTTACATGAACTACTTCTTCATACCATGCTACTGAGTTGTATGAACACCTTCACCCTAATTCGTGTAATACTAAACAAAGCACGATTAACAAGAGATCACTAAAGTAACCATACTCAGTGCATGATCTTCAACCGGCAAATAACTCAGCAACAGTCAGCTTGTCCCAAAAGATCCCTATTCCATTGACATAGTTTTCATGTCTGTGCGTTAAATTGTCGTCCCTTATCTGTGTGTGTGTGTACATGTGAGTGGTTGAATATATATATATATATATATATATATATATATATATATATATATATATATATATATATATATATATATATATATATATATAGGAAAACTGTGTGATCTAAGAATCTTCTTCTTTTTCTTCCTCGTTCGTCCTAAAAAGGACGTTGGTTGCGTTGTGTCTGTTTCCAGCGAAGCTGCGATATCTTCGCCTTTCGGCCGACACATCCGACTTCAGCACGGCATTTTTTAGGACCGGGTTTGCCTTCCCATTTCGATCCGCACTCGCTCAGCCAGCCTGCACTGCTGCAGACTGTTTCCAGGACCACCACGTGGAGGTGGAGTGCGGTCTTGACCAGCTCTGGTTCGCTGGTCCTGACGCAGGCAGTCAAGCGATGAGTCGCTGACTGCGGTCTCTATTGCTGCGTCTTGAGGTCCCATCTAAGAATCTCAGTCGTAACCGATAGGCTGGATAGATTATATCTCAAATCCAGGGACAGACGTTACCTTTCACCACTTCACTCATGACAAATCTATTTCTTTATCTTATCTCCCACTGAGCTATCACCTGTTCTACGAGCGGACCATAATTGATCTTAAATTCCTATCGAAAAATCTACGACATTTGTCAAACATACATAATTTTAGTTCTCATATTTCTAACATTAATTATTTCCCTAGATCTTACAGCGCAGACTACCAGAGCAGGGCTTCTTGTTTTTGATTTCATTTTCACCTTTTAATTGTCATCGATTGTTGAATTTCTTATATTGATAATATTCTTTTGGATTTAAATTTATCTTGCTCTATTATTTCTCTTACCTGTGTTGTTATATTTCATTTATATTTGTTGTTGCCCTTCTGATCTGCGTTTCTCATCCTGTTACGTCTATACAGTGTCTATAGTATTTTTCTTTTACCTGTCTTTATGTTTTGTCCTTGTTACCTGTTTGTAACTGTGGCTAATGAAGGGTGTGATACCCGAAACGTCTCGTGTTTCCTGTGTACCGTTAATTTGTAAAACTGATTCAATACCGTTTTATTTTGTAATATAAATATTTATTTCCTCACCAGTTTCACAGCAGCCCCTTTATTGAATGATTTTATTTCTCTGGTATAGATTATATTAGTTTTCATATTTCCAGAACAGATTATGTTAGTTCTCTAGTATAGATTATATTAGTTCTCATATTTCTAGAATAGATTGTTTTAGTTCTCTAGTACAGAATATATGAGTTCTCATATTTCTAACAAAGATTATTTTAGTTCTCTAGTATAGATTATATTAGTTCTTATATTTATAGAACAGATTATTTTAGCTCTCCAGTATAGTTTACATTAGTTCTCATATCTTTAGTATAGATTATTTTAGTTATCTGGTATAGATTATATGTTCTCATATTTCTAGAATACTTTATTTTAGTTCTGTAGTATTAATTATATTAGTTCTCATATTTCTAGAATAGATTATTTTAGTTCTCTAGAATATATTATATTAATTCTCATATTTCTAGAATATAAGTATGTGTGTAAAAGAATGTCCCCTTTTTTATCTCAAGTTCGTAGTAGAATTTCCCAGTTGAGACAAATTTATGAGTGCACTTCCGCATTATGTAGAAGACTTCTATGTTGAAACACATATATATAAGGTGTGATGTAGACTTTATATGTAATGACATGTTTGTAGAAGAATTCTGCTATTAAATAAATGATTTGACTTATTCTTGACAGCTCGATCTTAGGGCTCAAACTCGGGCACTCCTGGGACATTAGTTGTGACGCTAGCAGCCACTTTCTGAGGCGAGTTTTGGATGACCGAATTCCTCGCTATGTCGCCTTCTGTTAGTGGCTGGGAATGTCTATATATCATGCACAGGACACACACTCGTTATAGCAACAGTACTGTAGTAGCGTTAATACTTCTTCCAGATGACTGTTCGCATCTCAGAACACAAAGGTCATTCCTGGAAGCTAGCATTTCTGTTAGTATGTATGTGTGTAAGGGTGTGTGTATGTGCGATTACATAAATATTTAATTCTGGACACACCCCTTGTCGTTCCCGGATGTTTCTCAGGAGACAAATAAAGATTAGAACTGCTGCTCCGTCAGGCATGTCGTTAAGGACAACAAACGTGAGGTTGTGTGTGGGGTCTCATGACATAAAATACATTGCTACATAAACCATCTGTGCATCACTGCTCTGGTATAGTAGGCTTCATTAAAGCTGATTTCTATAGTGGGACTTTCATGTTCCGTAAGGAGTGAAAAAAAAGGAGATAATGATGATAATGTTGACGATGATGATTGACGATGATGACTGATGATAATGATGATAATGTTGACGATGGTGATTGGTGATGATAATGTTGATGATGGTGATTGTTGATGATAATGTTGACGATGGTGATTGGTGATGATAATGTTGATGATGGTGATTGGTGATGATAATGTTGACGATGGTGATTGGTGATGATAATGTTGATGATGATGGAAATGTTGATAATTATGATTGATGATGATGATAATACTGGACACAAATATTCTGAAATACAAGTGTAGATGAACATATGTAGTAAAATCTGCGAGATAATCGCTCATTTCAGTAAGGTTTTAGTACTATGATAATAAATACTCCCGCCCGTATGTGTCTGACTATAATCCTCTCACACGCCAGCATCGCGCTGAATTTTGTGCCATGGTAATGCTTAGAAACGATCCCGCCGTATAAACCTACTCGCTTTCCTTGTGACGTACTTTAAACATTTTTAACATTTTGCCCGATCTGATAGAGACTGCGGCAAGACTTATAATTAACGATCTTCCAGAAATGTGCCGCCAAGTTACTGTCTGAATTAACGTAATACTTTAACTTTAACGCCTCTAATAGTAGTAATCCTTACATTTTTTGGTTGTGTAACACGAGACAACAGTAATAATTAACGCCAATTCTAGCACCCGCCGCGCAAAACCCCGCTTCGCTTGACACGCGGTGGGATTGGCCCGATGATATATACACACAGACAGTTTAAATTCTCGCCGAGTAATGTATTTCTGACGTCACTCAAACAAGTTAGTTATTTGAATAAAAATGTTAGAGAGAGATGAGAGGGGGAAGATGGTCGACTTGTGTAAAAATTTTTTATTTGACGATTGACAGTGACAAAATTGAAAATCTAAACCATAATGAAACTGACCATAAAAATCATATGGTAGTATAGCTTAGAGTCCCCTGAGCAAAAATGTGTTTTAAAAATATGGTAGTCCAAGTATTAGCCAAGTTATTGAGATAATACTGAATGTCTAGTAACACTAAGACGGACAGACTGTGGTTCCTGCTTGTTTTTTTCATAACGTTAGTGGGGACGCCAGCTTAGAAAGAGGCATGGTAGTAATTCAAATTCTATTAGTTGGTATAGGAGTGAAAGGGGAGAGATAGGAAAAATGTAACTAAAAACGAAACATCTTTTTCTATTGGGCATAACTAACGCAGACTGACCAATCGACTACCAGACACAGAGTTTGTTTGGAATTTTTTTTGTTTTTAAAAAACTACATTTGAATTCTGGTAGTCGCAAGTTTTCCATTGGCCAGTACTAATAGATATTAGCAAAAAGCTTTCAATGCTCATCGCCAGTTGACAAAAACTTTTTCTATCAAATACGCTGAGATCAGCTGTGTTAATTTATAAAATAAAGAATTAATTCGCAGTCTGGGCAGGGCAGAGAAAAACTGAGGCCATTCTTTGCAAGTCAGCGTTATTTGTTACATATTTCTGTGAAAATTGTGGTAAGAATGCTTTATGTATTAATATGTTTATTACAACTGCCAAAGTTAGATACTGCTATTGGGAAAAGTGAAGGACATGCCGGGAGCAGACATTGTTGAGTCCTCACATTGAACTGTATCTAACTGTGGTATATTGTCATGATTTTGTTTTAATATTATTGTATTAGAATATGTTAGTAAGCCTCCGTGTTCCATGAACACTGTTCAACATGCCTGGAGCGTTTATAATTTAAAAAAGAGAGCAAATCATACAAAAGGAAATGTGGTTACTCCACGTTATTGTATTGAGGAAAACTATGTAAAAGTACAGTGGCGTATCTGCCATAGAGACCTGAGGTGTGGTCACAGCAAGGTGTGAGTCATATAAAATTAGGGGCGAGTGCACCTGTATGCACGCGAGGCTGACCCCATACCACCATATGTAAATAATAATAATAAAGTGTGATCAGATATAAAAAGGCCAGGGTGTCTTTTTATTGCAGAGGTTTTATTTCCTGTTACCAGCCGGTGACAGGAAACCTGATGAGTGAGTGTAACGCCAACAAGTCTCCGGTAAAACGTTTATGCTGTCAGCAGATAGCTGGAGGAGCTTGTGTGTGCTGATATATCTATGTTTTCTGCAACTACATACTGAATTATCCTTCTACAAAGAATCCCAGGTGATGTGTTAGCATCTGGGTATATCTGACACTTCAGTTATAATAAACTTTGATATTTTCAATCATACCCAGGATGTTATGGGGCGTGATGAAACTACAGCCCCTCCTAACAAGTGACAAACACTATTAGATAATAAAGTTTTAATCTGTGAATACACCAACAGGAGAGATAGAGTGAGATTATACTTATCGGACAAAGTGTCCACATATTTTAGTTAGTCTTTTATGTAAACTATCTTTTCCTCATTTTCAAAGACCTGTCCAAAAGAGATGGCGGGACAGGCAGATTAAATTGTAAAAAGAAAATATTGAATTTTAAAGAAAAACCTTAACCACTGTTTTAGTCAATTCCTTATAGTGAGTTAAAGTGTTTTGTGTTTATGTACTATCATTTCCATTTCTCCCCTAGACATTAGGTACATCATGCACCAGACCCAAAATAGTGACCGTGTGAGATCTAGGGAGGTAGCGTTAGGTTCCCTGCAAATACATCATCATCATCTATTATAGTCAGGGGCCTACATGTGCTTGACCTCACACGGTTAACACAGACACAGATTTCTTTCCTTTTAGGTATAACATCATAACCTCCCCAGCAAATTAAACTTGCTACATATATTGGTAGGCTTGTCCGGGAATTGAATTTCTCCTAGTACTACATACATTGGTGTCTGGGTTTTAGCATTAACATCAATTCTATTTTCCCAGGGAATCCCCATAATTACTATTGCCCAAGATTTGGGAATTTAATGAAGTGTCAGAACCTGGAATTAATTAAGTAAATTTGCATTTATTTTAGAAATTTAGTTAGAACATTTTGTATTTATCAGATGGCAGATTTGGCCAAGTTTCGCTCTGCGGCTGTGCAGACTGCCAGGGAAATGAATATGGAGGGTCAAGTCTTGATTGACTATGTCACCTCAGAATGTGATAAATTTATCGCTAGGGAAGAACATAGGTTAGCTGAGGAAAGGAAAATACAGGTAGAAGAGGCTAGGGAGATTAAGAAATTAGAGTTAGATAGAGAGGCTGAAATTAAAAGGTTACAAATTGAGGCTGACAAGGAGGCCAGGGCCTTAGAGGCTGATAGAGAGGCTGAGATCAAGAGGCTCCAATTTGAGGAGAGAAAATTGGAGGCAGAAGAAAAGAGATTGACTGCCTAAAGGGAAGCAGAAGAAAAACGACTGCAAAGGGAAGCAGAAGATAAAAGATTACAGAGGGAGCATGAGTTGCGACTAAGGGAGTTAGAGTTGCAAGGCCTTGCTCCAGACAATGGTCACAGCCCCTCTACCTCTGATACTACTGCTAGTCAGGGGGCCTCCAACTCAGCCATGGGGTTCCATCTAGACTATTTTGTAGAAAAGGATGATGACATTGAGTCATATTTGAGCAGATATGAAGTATTATCCACTACTTATGGGTTAGAAAGAGAAAGATGGGGTGTAAAGTTGTCTCAACGTCTTCGGGGAACAGCTTATGAAGTTTTTTCCAAAATGAGCAGGGATGACCAAGACAACTATGACATGTTGAAGCAGGCTCTTTTGTTAAGATACGAAAAGAACGGAGAGTTTTATAGAAAGAAATTTAGGAATGCCAGGCTACTGTCGGGTGAGACCTATCACCAGTTCTCCGCCCGGTTAGAAACGTATATGGAGAAATGGGCTACTTTGGGGAAAACCCAAGATCTCAAAGAGATGATACTCATAGAACAGATGAGAGAGTCCATGGCTCCAGACATGAGAAAGTTTCTCATGGAACAGGGCGCGGAGAGGCTGGGTGAGATACATAATGTCGCTGAGAGGTATCAGGCAGCCCAGGCAGAGGTAGCTGGCACCAAAAAGAAACCAGTAGATCATTATAAGGCCCCACAAAACTATAATAAATTTGACAATAGAGGTAAGCAAAACTTTGATAGGCCTCGAAATGATTATAAAAATAAAACCTCACATTTCAATGATAGAAAGAATGATGAAAGAAAACCTTTTCATCAAGGTAGATTATATTGTAGATATTGTAAGAGGGATGGACATGACATTAAAGTTTGTAAAAGTAAACCTGCTGGATTTGCTGCAATGAAAATGGGGAACAAGGAAGTAAAGGACAAACCTGCTGGACAGCAGGAACCTTATCACCCCCCAGTTTGTGAGGATGTTGTATGCAATGATGTCACCATTAGGTGTCTCTATGATACCGGTTTAGATTTTGATTCTGTCGTGAGCTCGCACTTGGTGAACCCAGATACCACAGAAACAGTGGAGATACAAGGGGCGACCAAGGACATACCACACATGACACTTCCCATTGCAAGAATAAATGTGAAAACTCGCTATGTGGAAGGTGTAATCAGAGCAGCAGTGATAGACGCACCCATCTACCCTCTGATATTGGGGTGTCGTTATGTCTACTTGGGGAATCCCAAGAGACCTGTGGTCTTGGCAGCCGTCCAGACCCGATCACAATCCAGAAAGGAAGAAGATGAACCTAAAAATACTCATCCAGAGGAGATGAGGAAGGCACAGGCTCAAGATAGGTCACTGAAGCAGTGCTTTCAAAAATTGCGTGCCTGCCATACACCTCCTAATAAAGGAGAATTTTATCTGAAGAATAAATTGTTATATAGGAAGGCCGGAACTGGTTCAAAGGGTCACGGACAACTGGTACTTCCCAAGATGTTTAGGGCAGACGTAATAAGGAGTTTACATGTTGGAAAAGATGGGGACCACGAGAAAGTAGGTACCATCTGCCAAAAGGTTTCGCAAAAATATTACTGGCCAGATGTAAAGATAGTTATTGAGAATTTCGTAGAAGCCTGCGGCATATTTCATGAGGGAACACCCACAAGTGGGAAAACTGTGCAGGACCTAGACATGCCACGAGGCAAACTTAGGCCTGGAAATAAAAATAATTGTAATAAAGTAGACAACGTGGAATGGGAGCCCCCTTTTGACACAAGTCTTCACTTGAATGTGTTAAAATGGCAACTCTGTGTCGAGGGCCAAAAGTGGTTTTACCCCAGAATAAGCCGACAATCTCTCGGTTGGACTTATGTGAACTGGGTGAAGGTAAAAGAGAGAGAAGATCTCTCACAAGGAATTTAAAGTGGGGAGAAAACCCCAAGAAACGAATTGGTAGTGGTAGATTTTTGTGTGATGACAAAAGGAAGAAACGTCCTCAACACAAGGCTTCTAGTGTTATGAAAAATATGTCAGAAAAATTAAAAGTCCATATGTAACTTGTTAAGGACTTGGACAAATGAGAAAGCAGAGGAGACTGTTACCTCATCATATCAATATGTGAACGAACTGACCACTCATTTAAAAACTAGTTGGAGACTGGCAAATGATAATTTGAGACAAGCCAGGAAAAAGCATGCTGCTTATTATAATAAGAAAGCGAAGGATAGGGAGCTTGCTGTAGGGGAGAAGGTGCTTCTTCTATTGCCCGGCAGCAACAATAAACTTCAGATCGGATGGCAAGGTCCATATATAGTTTTGGAAAAGGTATCCAGAACAAATTATAAGATAGACAAAAAGGGAAAGGAAAAAGTCTATCATGTGAACCTTTTGAAGAAATATCTGGACAGACAAATCCAGGAAGGAACACACCTAATGGCCTTGTCTATCGCAACCGAAATGAAAAATGACCCTCTCACCTCATTTGAATATCCACTGAAAACCAGTGAAACGTTTGCACAGGTGAAGATCAGTAATCACCTGACAAAAGGACAGAGGGAGAAGGTTCAACATGTCCTTGAGAAACATACAGATGTGTTAACGGATAAACCGAGGCACACAAATTTGTTGGAATATGATATGAAACTACTAGACCCAGCACCTATCTGTATGAGGCCCTATTCTATTCCTTTCGCTAAGGAAAAAGCTTTGAAAGAGGAGATAGATTATTTGTTACAAGAAGGGATTATTTCTCACAGTGAGTCTCCTTATAGTTCCTGTGTGGTTTTGTTGCGAAAACCATCATGAGAACATAGACTGTGCATAGATTACAGGAAACTGAATGCTGTCACAGAAGGTCAGGTGGATCCATTACCTGATAATACTCAACTATTTGCCAGGCTGAACAGGGCAAAATATTTTTCTAAGGTGGATCTTAGCAAAGGCTATTACCAAATTCCAGTAAAGCCTGAGGTTCGACCTTATTTAGCATTTAGCACCTCGGAAGGTCATTATGAGTTCAACATGTTACCGTTTGGGTTGAAAAATGCCCCGAGTGTGTTTTCTAGGATGATGCGAAAATTGTTGGATCCCCTGAAAAATCCATGTATTTCGAATTTTATGGATGATATCCTCATTGCTACGGAAACATTTGAGGAACACGTTACCTCTTTGAATATGCTGTTTGATAGACTCAGAGAGGCTAACTTGACCGCTAGACCAACAAAATGTTGTATTGATTGTAAAGAGTTGGAATTCTTGGGACATACCGTACATCAGGGTAGCATGACCCCTGACCCCAAGAATCTGGAAAAATTGAAAAGAGCACCTAGACCACAAACAAAGAAAGATGTGCGATCTTTCGTGTCGTTGTGTGGGTTCTACCAAAAGTACATTAAACATTTTAACTCTATATGTGCTCCTCTGACGGATTTAACTCGCAAGGGTCAACTGATACAATAAATTGGTCCGCACAGTTAGAATTGGCTTACCAGGAGTTAAAAGAAAAACTCAAAGCAGGCCATTATTATAATTGCCTGACTTGAATCAAGAATTTATCGTGAAAAAAGACGCAAGCAATGTGGGCCTGGGCGCTACATTGTTGCAAAGGTCCTCCTCACAAGATGGAGAATTGAACCCAGTCGCTTATGCAAGCCGCAAGTTGAACAAGGCGGAAAAAAAATTATTCAACAATTGAAAAAGACTGTCTAGCTTTGATATGGGCTATAAAAAATTCCAGATTTATCTATATGGCAGGACATTTGTGGTCCAAACGGATCATTCACCTCTCGTATTCCTGTCACAAGCCAAGCATGAAAATTCCAGATTATTGAGATGGTCATTATTATTACAGCCATACTCATTTCTGATTGAATATATTCCCGGCCCTCAGAACGTCGGTGCAGACTTTTTGAGTAGACATCCTTATGATGAAGATCAGAAAAACGCGTAAGACTTCATTTGAGCTAAGTTATCTCACAAATTATAACCTGCAAATGAATGCATGTTTTAGGACGGGAGGTGTGTAGTAAAATCTGCGAGATAATCGCTCATTTCAGTAAGGTTTTAGTACTATGATAATAAATACTCCCGCCCGTATGTGTCTGACTATAATCCTCTCACACGCCAGCATCGCGCTGAATGTTGTGCCATAGTAATGCTTAGAAACGATCCCGCCGTATAAACCTACTCGCTTTCCTTGTGACGTACTTTAAACATTTTTAACATTTTGCCCGATCTGATAGAGACTGCGGCAAGACTTATAATTAACGATCTTCCAGAAATGTGCCGCCAAGTTACTGTCTGAATTAACGTAATACTTTAATTTTAACGCCTCTAATAGAGTAATCCTTACATTTTTTGGTAGTGTAACACGAGACAACAGTAATAATTAACGCCAATTCTAACACCCGCCGCGCAAAGCCCCGCTTCGCTTGACACGCGGTGGAATTGTCCCGATGATATATACACACAGACAGTTTAAATTCTCTCCGAGTAATGTATTTCTGACATCACTCAAACAAGTTAGTTATTTGAATAAAAATGCTAGAGAGAGATGAGAGGGGGAAGATGGCCGACTTGTGTAAAATTTTTTATTTGACGATTGACAGTGACAAAATTGAAAATCTAAACCATAATGAAACTGACCATAAAAATCATATGGTAGTATAGCTTAGAGTCCCCTGAGCAAAAATGTGTTTTAAAAATATGGTAGTCCAAGTATTAGCCAAGTTATTGAGATAATACTGAATGTCTAGTAACACTAAGACGGACAGACTGTGGTTCCTGCTTGTTTTTTCATAACGTTAGTGGGGACGCCAACTTAGAAAGAGGCATGGTAGTAATTCAAATTCTATTAGTTGGTATAGGAGTGAAAGGGGAGAGATAGGAAAAATGTAACTAAAAACGAAACATCTTTTTTTTATTGGGCATAACTAACGCAGACTGACCAATCGACTACCAGACACAGAGTTTGTTTGGAATTTTTTTTTGTTTTTCAAAAACTACATTTGAATTCTGGTAGTCGCAAGTTTTCCATTGGCCAGTACTAATAGATATTAGCAAAAAGCTTTCAATACTCATCGCCAGTTGACAAAAACTTTTTCTATCAAATACGCTGAGATCAGCTGTGTTAATTTATAAAATAAAGAATTAATTCGCAGTCTGGGCAGGGCAGAGAAAAACTGAGGCCATTCTTTGCAAGTCAGCGTTATTTGTTACATATTTCTGTGAAAATTGTGGTAAGAATGCTTTATGTATTAATATGTTTATTACAACTGCCAAAGTTAGATACTGCTATTGGGAAAAGTGAAGGACATGCCGGGAGCAGACATTGTTGAGTCCTCACATTGAACTGTATCTAACTGTGGTATATTGTCATGATTTTGTTTTAATATTATTGTATTAGAATATGTTAGTAAGCCTCCGTGTTCCATGAACACTGTTCAACATGCCTGGAGCGTTTATAATTTAAAAAAAAGAGAGCAAATCATACAAAAGGAAATGTGGTTACTCCACGTTATTGTATTGAGGAAAACTATGTAAAAGTACAGTGGCGTATCTGCCATAGAGACCTGAGGTGTGGTCACAGCAAGGTGCGAGTCATATAAAATTAGGGATGTTATGGGGCGTGATGAAACTACAGCCCCTCCTAACAAGTGAAATACACTATTAGATAATAAAGTTGTAATCTGTGAATACACCAACAGGAGAAATAGAGTGACATTATACTTATCGGACAAAGTGTCCACACATTTTAGTTAATCTATTATGTAAACTATCTTTTCCTCATTTTCAAAGACCTGTCCAAAAGAGATGGCGGGACAGGCAGATTAACTCATTAACTACCGCAAGCCGCTGTCAGCGGCTCACAACATAATCACATTTGGACCGCAAGCCGCTCAGGGCGCCAATCTAATTTTAGTAATAAAACGAAAGAAAAATGTACTGAAACACTCTCTGATCTGGATCGAGATTTTAAGTTGCCACCGGAAAACAAATTCCCAAAGCATGGTTGTTGTAGAACACTGAAAAATTGATATTATGTTCATATTTTTCAGCGTTTTGGGCGTTGTCACGGAGAGTTATGTTCATTGAATTTTCTATATTTTCCTCTTCTCTTCTTCCACCTATGTTCTCTAATTATTGTCGCTCTTTACCTTTTTCCTGTGTTTTTTTTTTCGCATTCGTTCGTTTGCGACTAAAATACATTACTATTTTGCCATTCTCACTTTCGCTAGTTTCGTTTCTCATTTAGAAACGCATTTCATGGCTGACGAAACGAGAAACTTGATTACGTAGATGTCATTTGCGCAGTTTGACGAGAGGTGCGATTATGGTTCATACTCAGACGTAGGACCAGACGATTTGGCGTGAGATTGACGAAATACACCGTGTATATTCGGTTCGCCAGACATATAGGCGACAAATTTGTCTGCATTTTCACCCGCCACAACACTCATGGTGGGCCATGGTCAGCTTGAAGTGTGAAAACTGCCCTGCATTTCAGACAAGTTGTCTACCTTTGCAATTGACACGCACGTTTCTCGGTCAGTTTGTTAAACGTAGGTGCAAAAACTGCCCCTGCATTGCAGACATGTTGTCTGAGATTCGCAACTGACACGCGCCCTCTCGGTCAGAAAGTGGCAGTTTATGACAGTTACGTAAGTGTTATAGACGGAAAGGGAGATAATTTCGTTTGGCGAAATAGTCGGGACCTTTTTTGTCCTTTTAATAGATATAACCAGAGCGTAAACTTTATCTTCATTCTGACTCCCAAAATGTCGCAGTACACAGATCGCTATGCTAGATTTAATATCTGTGTTTTGGCGAAGTCTGAGTTTCTTGGGTAGTTGCCGAGTTCTAGACGACCATTAGATTGCAGTATTCTAGTTCATGGTTTAGTCTGTAGTTCTGTGTGACGGAGGTAAAAATATTATATATATTATATTCTAGTATTTTGTGAAGTGTTTAAAGTGCTAAATCGCTTATATTTATTTCATTTTGCTAGTTAGATTTGTGCAGGGAGTTAAATTAATAAGTCTGTATTATTTTCTAGTGACGTGTTTCAGTGGAAAGCAGAATAAATTATAATTTCTAGCTTAAACAACAATGTAGCTATAATGAAGTTAATTTTACTGCTAAATAATCAGACGAGAACAGATTTTTCCAAACTAACTTATAAATGCTAGAAGCCTCATGAATGGTGACGGAATACGCACGTTTTTCTAATTCATGAGGATTGCTGATTTTTAAAATATAACTTACTTCACAGGAAGTATTAAACTATAAGACAAGCTACGCTTGCAGTTTAAATTATCAGTCATATTGAGTACATAATATGTAAAATATTTCATATGTGTTTTTTTTCTTTATTCAGTGAATACTGTGGTACCCAAACTTTGCCAGCGTTCTAGTACGTGAACATTATCTGTGAAGAATTTAAGCACTTCCATTACATGAACTGTTACAGTAAATAAAGTAAAAGGCCTATCGCGCCAGAATTAATTCTTTCAGAAATAACACTTTAGTACAGATCAGCCCGCTGTGGCAAGCAAATTTCAGTAACAGTCCGACAGAGTTTTGACTAGTATTGTGGTGACCAAATATAGTACCTTCCTGAAAGTAGACACCGATCTGACATTCCTCAATTCTAGAAAACCTAAGCTAGCGACACTGTGCTCGTTGTTAACGCTCGTGCCTGGACAAATTTTATGTGACTTTAACAGACATCTAAAAAACAATAGTATTCCCAAGAGAACGGTCCCAGAAGTGGTGAATTCAATCCATCTTTTTGGACCTTATGTTTTCTTGGCGCAAGATTACCATTGAAGATTCTGTAGGACCAAGTCCTAAAAATATTGGTTTTGTTCCAGGAGTGGCTATCAAAGCTGTGAGTATGTGCACGTGTGCTCGTCTGAATGTATAGAGCGAACGCAGGTCTGAGTGTGATTTTACCTTTGTATTGCGGCACCCATTTGCTGTCTTAACTTTTTTCTGCAGAATTGTTGCACATGCTAGTTTTTTTTCCTTTCTTAGGCTAAATCAGATTATCCAACTCTGTTCATACATTTACGAGAAGAAAAAAAAACCTCTTTGACTAAACCCTATGTATCTGTGACTCTTTGGGGGCTATCACTTTTGTTCCTTTTAACGGGACTGTGGGCTAAACATCGAGGGGAAGGATCTTACTGTGGGTCTATCAATTCTTGTAGCATTTTTATTGACTTATGATTATTTTTATATGCTTTGATGTAAATTTCTATGTGTTGTGAAGAAATTTTAGATGATAATTAAAGTTTCTCTTGAAATTAAACAGCGTGTTGGTCAGCTCGTTCTAGAATATTTATATAACCATTTGTTATAGTTTCCCACGTCTGTGTGTCTACCTATCGTCACTTGAATGTGCGTGCACGTGAGTATATATATATATATATATATATATATATATATATATATATATATATATATATATATAGATAGATATATATATATATATATATATATATATATATATATTCAATGTATATGTGTCAGACTGTCTGACTACTTTAGATCTGTCGTAGAAGATAGGTGAGAGAGAGAGAGAGAGAGAGAGAGAGAGAGAGAGAGAGAGAGAGAGAGAGAGAGAACATTTCCTGCTCTCAGAGACAGCCTCTATCACTATTCCCCCACCTCACTCGTGGAAATCTATTTTGTATTTCTATCTCACACTGTGACTATCACTCACTCCAATCTATTCAGAAGGGACCAACCCAAGTCTTAATTCTCCTATCAAAAATCTACGACAAATGGGGTCTCGTCTATAGGGATTTTTTAACTTAGAATAGGAAAATCTACGACAAATGTGGGCTCGTTTCCGATTTTTGAACTTAGAATAGGAAGACGAGACGACAAATATAAGCTCGGATGAGATCTTTCTTTATTCTGACATAGAGTAAGAGTGTATTGTCTTGTGAGTTTTGTATTTAAAAAAAAATAACTATCCCCTAGACGTAACGATCTGTTTTACGGGCGTGCTGACCACACGGCTAATAATTGTTTTTCCACAGCATTATTGAGCATTATACATTTGGTTTACTAGTTGATTTTGTCGAAATATATGTTAATTACTGATTTTGTAATACTTAACGCTGGTAACGTTTTGTGAGTGTATAACATTCATAGGGGTTCTGAAGAAGTAGGTGTTTGAGCTAAGCTAAGGAGCGCGATCAGACTATACGTCCTGTTATTGCCTCCCTTACCCTAACTGTCTTCAGGGGTGAACTTGATAGTCTTCTTCTTTGATCCTTAGCCGCGGACCGTCAAAGCAGTCAGTGGCCATCACGCCTAGTGGCGTCTTGTAGGGCAACAACAAATTGATTCCACTTTGCTCGGTCGGTGGCCATCCTTCGTACAGTGCCCCAACTCTGATTCATTCTTTGCATCTCAGCCTCCACAGTCCTCCGCCAGGTTGTTTTTGGTCGGCCTCTTTTTCGTTTTCCTTCAGGGGTCCAAAGCATAGCTGTTCTTGTGATGGCATCGGGGTCTCTTCTGAGGACATGACCAACCCAGTTCCAGCGTCTGCCAGCTATGATGGTGTGCATGTCCTCTTGCTTGCTACGAGTAAGCAGATCTTGGTTAGTGATGGTATTCGGCCAAAAGATTCGGTGAATTTTTCTTAGGCATGTTGTGTGAAAAGAGGACAATTTCGACATTTCCTTCTGTGTAACTCTCCAGCATTCCGCACCATAGAGAAGCACAGAAAGCACACAGCTCTGATATAATCTTAATTTTGTGCTTGTGCTGTATTGGGAGGACTTCCAGATGTTGTTTAGGCTAAAGAAGGCTGTTCTTGCCTTATTCATTCTGATGTTGATGTCTTTGCCTGCCCCGCCGTCTGGTGTTACTATGCTTCCTAGGTATGTGAAGGTATCTGTCTGTACCAAATGCTTATTCCTTACTGATATGGGCTCAGGGTTGCTCACATTGAGCGTCATGACCTCAGACTTCTTTAAATTGATGTTCAAGCCCACCTGCTGGCTAAACTTATTAAGTCTATCCGTTTTTTCCAGGATGTGTTGATGTGAATGTGCTAGTAGTGCAATGTCATCTGCATATTCCAGATCTTCTAATGTAGAAAATGTTGTCCATCTTATTCCTCTTGGACTGCCCTCTGTTGTCTGGCACATCACCCAGTCTATGACTGTTAAAAATAGAGTGGTTGATAAGGGGCATCCCTGTCGTACTCCTGTCTTCACCTCAAAGGTTAGGTTGCTCTGCCCAACACTGCACGTAAAGTTTGCATAGAGGCTTTTTATGATTGAAACTATGCAGCTTGGAATTCCATAAGCCCTCAGTATTTTCCATAAACTGTCCCTATGTATGCTGTCAAAAGCCTTTTCAAAATCAACGAAATTAATGTAAAGCTGTCTTTGCCATTCTGAGCACTGCTCTATAATATTCCTGAGAGTGAATATATGATCTACACATCTCCTGTTCTTTCTAAATCCTGCTTGTTCTTTCCTCAGTTTGTGATCTACTGCCTTTGAAATTCTCTGTATAATTATCCTGCCTAGTATTTTGCTGGGAACTGAGAGAAGAGTGATTCCTCTCCAATTATTGCTGTCTGCAAGATCTCCCTTCTTGGGCAATTTGACAATTATTCCTTTGTTCCACTCTGATGGTGTTGTCCCCGTTTTCCAGACTTGTGCAAATAGTGGTTCTAATAGTTCTGCTGCTAGCTCAGGGTCTGTCTTAAATAGCTCTGCATTTAAGTTATCAGAACGTGATAGTGGATTAAAATAATTAAGGAATTTTTTTTTCTCTTTAAATTTTTGCAATAATTATTTTGTTTTCCACTGTAGCAACTTATTTTTCAGTAAGAAAGCTTAACTACCATTTATTTGGTGTAGTCGTCTGCATTAGGTGCTTTATTGCCGATTAATAGCAGCGATAGTTAGACAGTATTATTTTGGAGGAGATATCCCAGGGTGAAGTATATCATATTTTGATTTTTTATAATTTTTCACAAGTGGTAGGAACCAGAGTATCCTTTTTCTTCTTACGTCTTTATCGACTTAGTCTCAGCCACTGATTTAATATGGCGGAGAGGGCAAAGCTTAGGCAGATGCTCAGGGACGAAGCGAGACAAGAAGGTTTGGAAGGAGACGAAACAAAAGCTTTTGTCAGGGACGAACTTGAGAGATATGACGCGGAGAAGAAAGAAGAAGAATTAAGGAGGAAAGAAGAAGCAGCGGAGAAGAAAGAAGCGGAAGATCGGCTATTACAGCAGAAAAAGATTGAGGAAGAAATGGAAATCCGCAGGATGCAGCATGAGGAAAGAGAGAAGGAGAGACAGCATGAGGAAAGAGAGAAGGAGAGACAGCATTTGGAAAGAGAAAATGAGCAACGGCGACAGCATGAGTTGGCGCTCAAAGTTCTAGAAGTCCAAAATCGTGGCGCTGCCTCCACTTCCAGCAATGGAGAGTCTGCTCCTCATTCTTCCTTAACTGATCCTTCTAATACTCAATCTACACACCTCTCTGCGATGTCTTTTACGCTTGAATCTTTCCCTTGTCCTAATGAGAAGATTGACACTTGGCTAGAGAAATTTGAGAAAATTGCAACTCTGTACGGTTTAGAGAGGTCGCGTTGGAACATGAAGCTTTCTCAGGCGCTGAAAAGCAGTGCGTATGATGTTTACGCCAAACTGGAAAGCAGCCAACAAGACAACTATGACTTGTTGAAGAAAGCTTTGCTTGAGCGCTTTGAAATGAATGCGCGAAAGTTTCTGCAACTGTTTCGCAACAGCAGGAAAGAGGGCTCTGAAACTTTTCAGCAGTTCTCATCTCGTCGAAAGGGATATCTAACAAAGTGCCTTGAGCTTTCACAGCTCTCCTCTACCTATGAAGGTCTGGAGGAATTTGTTAGAACAGTACAAATAAAGAACACTTTGTCTGCTGATACCCGGAGATTCCTAGCCGAGCAGGGGGCAGAAAAGCTTGAAGACATCTTAGAAATGTCTGAGCGTTATCAAAATGCGCTGGCTGAACTGCCGGCCACAAAACGTAAACCGACAGAGGAGCATTTTCGGAAAAATAATCTAGACCAGTCTTCTCACGCTTCCAACCCGAATAACCACCGAGAAACTGGACCTCAAAACCCCCCTCCTAAAAATCCAAGTTCTACAAAAACAAGTGCCCCAACCACAGTAAACAGTCTGATCAACCCGACCGCCTTTCATGGCAGCGTAGCCAGAAAAGACAAGGTGGCAAAGGGAGAACCCCTGAGCACGGGACTAATGATCAGAGCGAGCATACCGAGCCGAAACGCATAGGATGCTTGCTAACAGTCTCGCAAGGCGGAATTATTGACAGTGATTCCCAACCTGTTGGGGATACACCCTCAACGCGAGGTACTGTTATTATGAACGGTTCTCAAACTTCTTGTTTATTTGACACGGGGCTTTCGTATGATTGCATTGTTGCCAGAAACCTGGTTAAACCCGGTCAAGAGACAGGAGAGACCGTCCAACTTTGTGGAGTTCGTAAGAGTGATGCACCTACAGCGCTTCCCATCGCATTGGTGGAGATACACTCTGATTTTGTCAGAGGCGTGATCAAAGCGGCTTTTATGGATGATCCCATCTACCCAGTCATACTTGGCGGGAGATACGTGTGTATTGGCAAACAGGAAGAGCCGATTGTGGCAGCAGTAACTACAAGAGGGCAAACCAAGAAGGAACGGGAGTATGCGCTTAATTTGTTACCCATGGAATTTAAAGAAGCGCAACAAAAGGACCCTACTTTGGCACCCTGCTTTAGGAAACTGCCCATGGCTAAGGAACCCAGACAGCTCGGGGACATTTTTTCTAAGGATGGCGTACTTTATCGCAGAACGGGAAAGCCTGACCAAGGTTACAACCAGCTCCTAGTACCGAAACAGTACAGAAGCCAAATCCTAGAAATGGGGCACTCTCTTCCCTTCAGCGGACATATGGGACAGAACGCCACAAACCAACGGATAACCACTCATTATTGGTGGCCAGGAGTAAATACTGATATTATCAGGTATGTCAAATCCTGTGCCCAGTGCCAACGTGTGCCACCCAAGCAACGGGCACCCCCAGTCTCTTTGGGTGAAATGCCAATAGTGGGAACACCATTCGAACGGGTTGTGATCGACATTTTAGGACCCTTAGAAAGGAATAAAAGAAGGAAAAGGTTTATCCTGAGCTTAGTCGATACATGCACTCTATGGGCAGAAGCTATCCCGCTAACATGTGCAGATGCCAAGTATGTCGCAGAAGCCCTCGTGCAGATTTTCACTCGGTTGGGATTCCCTCAGCAAGTGTTGACGGATAACGGATCCCCATACCGAAACCTGTTGATGGATGAGATCGTGAAGATCTTGAGGACCCAACACATCTACACAAAGCCATATACTCCGGCCGGAAATGGGCTCGTGGAACGTGTTAATGGTAACCTCAACATGATGTTAAGTAAACTGGCACAAGTGAAACCTGAAGATTGGGATCTTTGTATTCCTGCAGCTTTATTTGGCTACGGAGAATCTCCTCATACTTCCACAGGATTTCCGCCAGCTATGCTTTTATTCGGCAGACCCATTAAGGGCCCGCTTGAAGCCTTACTTTGGTCGCTGACTGACCAGAAGGCTGATGAGACAGTTGTCTCAGCAAGTAAATACGTGTCGGATTTAAAAGGAAGGTTGAAACTAGGATGGGACCTAGCAACGACCAACTTTAAGCGAGCACGCACAAAGCACGCTAACCGATACAGGAAAGTCGCGAAAGAGAGAGAATTGGAAGCAGGAGAGAAAGTTTTGGTGTTACTCCCTACCGAGAACAACCAACTGAGGATCGGATGGCAAGGGTCGTTTACCGTCCTGAAAAAGATTTCTAAGGCTAACTACCAGATCTCTAATCAAGGAAAGGAAAAGGTTTTCCATTTAAATCTCTTAAAGAGATACTTGGAAAGACCAGTGCCGACCTCCAACCATCTCCTGACGATCGCCAAAAAGATACACCCACAGATATTTAAGCAGAATAATAATATTTAACAAATATTATAATACACTGAACTAACTCAAGAGTGTAAAATTTTTGATAGAATTATATTACATTTATTTGTTCTGGATCAAGTTTTATGTTGACCAGAACTTGTTTTAAAAGAAGGATTTAAAATTTATGAAAGAAATGCATGGAATGTTACATAATAAATGCAAGAGTGTACATATATAAGTACTAGACTAGTTAGTTTTATTAAAATGTTCTTTTAGTCATCTACTTGGGAGGATATTTAATGCTTGTGCTGTTGGGGTGGCCTCATCACACCTGTCTATATTGACTACACAGTGTCCAGTAAATTGCAGGAATTTTATGGGGTATTAGTAACTAAAAGGCGTTGGTGAACTTCCAGCAGACCAGAGGCTCACTCATCTTGAAGAAGTAGCTCTGGTGCTGAAATCTGGTGGTCCCACCTCTCCGTGCTGGCGGGCAATAATAGTGGTCTCTGTCACAATGTACTGCACAGATACACTCGAGTAAAATCACCAACTGGATAGACACCGCCTTGTTGACAGCTGAAACTCACAGCTCTGCAATCAAAGTATTGGCTATGTGTCAAAATTCTATTCTCTACCCACGTCTGGACACAACACGGACACAACAACCACATCATACAGACAGGTCAGATCTCTCTGACCAAACAGCACATTTACCATGGTGGTTTTACATCAGATAGGTCCTCCCAGACTATAGATTCTGAAAAATATTTATTAGTTTCCTTCCCTAAAAGTGGATAGGTAATATGTTTCATTATTCTCAACACTTGATCTGTCTTTCCTAACCCTTGCTGGAGTTTATGTATATTGTTGGTCCCTAGACCCTGACTTGGGCGGGGGGTCTAGAGCAAATCCCTACTTGTTTGTAAGGCTAGATTTCGATATGGCAGTATCAAATCACTCGAACATTAAACAATATTCAAAATATGCAAAGAAATAATTTCAATCTTACCAGATTATGAATAAAGAACACAGAAATGCTAGCAAAACTCAGCTGAGCTGCTGGCTATAGTATGGCGTCCCTGAACTTATTTCACTTTCTTTCATTTGGAAATCACCACACTTTAAAATACTGTGTCTATCATCGAACAACTATTGAGGAATGGCCCCACTTTCGCGTCTGAGCGCCGATAAAATGATTGTCTGTGGCCAATCACTGCCTAGGTTTATTTGAATTTCAAATTTCCTACACTAAAGTCATTTCAGTCATGCTTCAGTCAAGTATGGATTTTTATCTGTTAGTCTGTCCGTCTCTACTTGCGTTTTTACAAAAATGTACTTGATTTTTGAACCAACCTTTCTCTCCCCTCCAAAATTTTGTCGTTAAAAGTTATATTTAGACACAGCTCCCACCAATGTCCCTTCGCTTCCCTACTAAGTTGATTTGAACACCTGCTTCTCAAGGTCGTGTTTTTTTTGTGCAAATAGCGACACTTTTTATTCCATACAGTCTGTCGTTGATGTGAACAACACTGTCTTTTGTCATTATCTTCAATATTATCTATCCGTCTGTAAAATTAAGAACATATTAGTGCACTGCTCAGAATGGGCCATCCGGCCAGCTAATTTTTATAGTCCTAACATTAATATTACGAAAAAGTTACTTTTTAATTTTTGTAATATTCCAAACATCTGTGTTCTGCCGCTGAATTCAAATCAAAGGCTTGGTATCGCAAAAGCGACCAATAAATGACTGTGGCGTAACATATCCAAGGTCCCTTCTGTCGAGTTCCTTACTTTGTGTCAACTTGGAAACGTGACTTTTCTCCGTTTCCCCCCCCCCCCAATTGCGTCTCCTTAGCCTTTCTAGTCTCACGCAATCTTTCCAGTCATATTTTTTCCTTTTTATCCGCCGTTCCCCTCCTGTCTAGCAAGTCAATTTTTATGGAGGGTGATGACCCGCGGTCTGGGCGATCAAGTACTATCAGCAGCCTACGCATTATGTTTTTATCCTTACATGTTATCTTTGGAGGTATTTTACCGTTGTATCTCTGTCAATTTCACTACACATCTCCCCACTTGAAAACATGCCTATGGCAAGTTCCAAAACCAGCGATACACATAGGTAAAATTACTCCTCACGTCTGCCACTACTCTAATTTTGATCACAGGGGTGCCGACTGAGGAAATCTGCACCGACATTCAATTTGCCTGGGATATATTGGATACTGAACTGATAAGGTTGAAGCAATAAAGACCACCTCAGCAATCTTGCGTTTTCATGCTTAGCCTGAGATAAGAATACGAGAGGCTGATGGTCCGTCTCCACCACAAAAGTCCTACCATACAGATAGATTTGAAACTTCTTTATTGCCCAGATTAACGCTAAACATTCTTTTTCGCTTGTGGAGTATCCTTGTTCCGCCTTATTCAATTTACGGCTTGCATAAGCGACTGGTTTCAGTTCCCCATCAGGTGAAGATGATCTTTGCAACAAAGCCCCTCCTAGTCCTACATTACTTGCATCGGTTCTTAAGACAAAGTCCTGTGTCAAATCAGGCAGTTTGAGAATAGGCTTGCTAGTGAGTTTTTCCTTTAACTCTTGGAACGCTAGTTCACATTGTGCAGTCCAAATAATTTTATCTGGAAGTCCCTTGCGAGTCAGATCAGTCAGAGGAGCACAAATAGCGTTAAAATTCTTGATGTATTTCTGATAAAATCCGCATAACGACACAAATGATCGCACGTCTTTTTTTGTTTGCGGCCTAGGTGCTCTCTGCAGTTTTTCCAAATTCTTAGGATCAGGGGTCATATTACCCTGATATACAGTGTGTCCCAAGAATTCCAACTCTTTGCATCCAATACAACATTTTGTTGGCCTAGCAGTTAAGTTCGCCTCCCGAAGTCTATCAAACAACATCTCCAGAGCTTCAATGTGTTCTTCAAATGTCTCTGTGGCGACGAGAATATCATCCATGAAATTCGTGATACATGGGTTATTCAGGGGATCCAACAATTTGCGCATCATCCTTGAAAACACACTCGGAGCATTTTTCAGTCCGAATGGTAGCATATTGAATTCATAATGTCCATCCGAAGTGCTAAAAGCCAAATAAGGTCTCACTTCAGGCTTCACTGGGATCTGGTAATAGCCTTTACTAAGATCCACCTTTGAAAAGTATTTTGCCTTGTTCAGTCTGGCAAATAACTGTTTTGTGTCTGGTAATGGATCCACTTGTCCTTCTGTGACAGCATTCAGTTTCCTGTAATCTATGCACAGTCTGTGTTCCCCAGACGGTTTTCTCAACAAAACGACACTAGAACTAAAAGATGATTCACTGTGCGAAATAATCCCCTCCTTCAACAAATACTCTATTTCTTCCTTCAATGCCTTCTCCTTCGCGAACGGAATAGAATAGGCTCTCATACAGATTGGGTTTGAGTCTACCAGTTTCATGTCATACTGTAGCAAATTTGTATGGCCTGGTTTATCTGTTAATACATCTGTATGTTCCTCCAGAACCTGTTGAACTCTCTCCCTCTGGTTTTTAGTCAGGTGCTTACTGACTTTTACCTGTGCTGCGGTTTCACAAGGATGTAATGGGTATTCATGTGAGGTGAGTGGTTCCTTTTGCATCTGGGTTGCAATAGCCAAGGTCAATAAGGGGGTGCTTTCCTGGAGTGGTCTGTCCAGATACTTCTTTAACAGGTTTACATGATAAACTTTCTCCTTCCCCTTTTTGTCAATTTTATAGTTTGTTCTAGACACCTTCTCTAGAACCGTATATGGACCTTGCCAACCAATTTGTAATTTATTCTGGCTCCGGGTAGTAGAAGCAGCACCTTCTCTCCGACTGCCAGTTCCCTGTCCTTTGCCTTCCTATTAAAGTATGCTGCATGTTTCTTCCTGGCTTGCTTCAAATTATCATTTGCCAGTTTCCATCCAGCTTTCAAACGAGTGGTCAGTTCGTTCACGTATTGATACGATGAGGTAACAGTCTCTTCCGCCTTCTCATCTGTCCAGGTCCTTAATAGAGCTTCTAATGGACCTTTTATTGGCCTCCCAAATAGCAGAGTTGCGGGAGCCATCCCGGTTGAACTATGTGGTACCTCCCGGTAAGCAAACAATGCGGCGGGCAGGAATTGATCCCACAGATCCGGTTTTTCGTGTGCCAGCTTTCTCAGGATAGAAATGAGAGTCCCGTTGAACCTCTCTACCTGGCCGTTCCCTTGTGGATGGTACGGACTACAATGAAAGTGTCTGGCTTGAAATAGCTTAAAAACTTCTTCCGTTAGTTTCCCCTTGAACTGAGAACCATTATCCGTCAAGATTTGATGCGGGAATCCTAATCGGGTAAATATTGTAAGTAGTGCCTCTGCTACATGTTTTGAATCAATTGATGGCAGGGCTACCGCCTCTCCCCACATAGAACAAGTGTCCACCAGAGTAAGGATGTAACTGTTCCTCCTCTTGGTCCGAGTGAGAGGTCCTACAATATCCACTGCAACCCTCTCAAAAGGTGTTCCCACTATGGGCATTTCCCCTAGAGTTGCAGGAGCAGTCCAGTGCTTTGGAGCTACCCTTTGACATTCTGGGCAGGATTTGACATATCTTTTTATATCCTCCGTTATCCCTGGCCAGAAGTAATGACAAGCTATACGCTGTCCTGTGGCGCTGATCCCCATGTGACCACTGAAGGGAATCGCATGCCCGAGTTCCATCACTTTATCTCTATATGAAGTGGGAAGAACCAGCTGGTTATGACCATTTGTTCCAGTTCCGGCCTTCCTGTATAAGAGTTTGTTCTTCATGAAATATTCCCCCTTGCTCGGAGGTGTGTGGCATTTGGGCAATTTTTTAAAACAGGGCTTGAGTGTCCTATCCTCAGCCTGCGCCTTCCTCATCTCCTCTGGATGAGCATTTATAGGTTCACCTTCTTCCTCCTTCTTCTGTGACCTGGTCTGCACTGTCGCCATGATCACAGGTTTCTCGGGATTCCCCAAGAAGACGTATCTACACCCCAATATCAGAGGGTAGATTGGTTCATCTATCACTGCTGCTCTGATTTCTCCTTCCACATAGCGAGTTTTCACCGTTATCCTTGCGATGGGAAGTGTCATGAGTGGTATGTCCTTAGTCGCCCCTTGTATTTCCACTGTTTCTGTGGTATACTGACTTGGGTCCACTAGGCTAGACTTCACAACTGAATCATAATCCAAACCTGTATCATAAAGGCACCTTATGGTGACCCCATTACAAATAACATCCTCACAAACTGGGGGGTGATAAGGTTCCTGTTGTCCCTTAGGATTAACCTTTAATCTTTGCGTCCCCGACTTCATTGCAGCAATGTTTGAAGGTTTCCTTCTACAAAATTCGGTGTTATGGTTATCCTTCTTGCACCATTTACACCATCTTTTTCCTTGGTTCAACGGTTTTCTTTCATTGAACTTTTGGTCATTGAACTGTGAGTTTCTGTCGCGATAGTCATTTCTTGGCCGCTCAAAGTTTGTCCTACCTTTATTTCCCTGCTCTCTAGTATCAAATTTATTAAATTGCTGTGGAGCTTTAAAATTGTCTATGTGCTTCTTTTTAGCACCACTTACCTCTGCCTGGGCTGCCTGATACCTCTCAGCAACATTTAAAACATCCCCCAACTTCTCTGCACCTTGTTCCATGAGAAATTTTCTCATGTCTGGAGCCATGGACTCTCTCAATTGCTCAATCATGATCATTTCTTTAAGATCTTGGGTCTTCCCCAGAGCAGTCCATTTCTCCAAATAGGTTTCTAGTCTGGCAGAGAATTGGTGGTATGTCTCCCCAGACAACAGTTTGGCATTTCTGAATTTCTTACGATAAAATTCACCATTCTTCTCGTACCTTAATAACAAAGCCTGCTTTAACATGTCATAATTGTCTTGGTCTTCCCTGTTCATTTTAGCAAATACTTCATAAGAAGTACCCCTCAATCCCTGTGATAGCTTTAAACTCCACCTCTCTCTCTCTAACCCATATGTAGTAGCTAATAACTCAAAACGTCCTAGGTACCCTTCTATGTCATCGTCTTTCTCAACAAAATGGTCTAAATGAAACCCCATAGCTGAGTTTGAGGCTCCCAGACCAGGCGTAGCATCTGAGGCAAAAGGGCTGGCACCATTTTCAGGAGCCGGGCCTTGTAATTCCAGCTCCCTTAGTCGTAATTCGTGCTCCCTCTGCAACCTTCTATCTTCTGCCTCCCTTTCGGCAGTCAACCTTTTTTCTTCTGCCTCCCTTTGCTGTCGTTTTTCTTCTGCCTCCCTTTGCTGTCGTTTTTCTTCTGCCTCAATCTGCAGCCTCTTAATCTCAGCCTCAATTTGTAACCTCTTTTCTTCAGCTAACTTTCTATCTTCCCTTTCAATATATTTATCACATTCAGCCGTTACATATTGAATTAAAATTTGACCATCCATTCCCATCTCCTTTGCGGTCAGCACAGCAGCTGATCGGAATTTTGCTAGCTCCGCCATACTTTTTAGACAATATAATAATATACAAGCTAAATCTCTAACCAGTAAATACACTAAGTACTTCTTATGACTATAGTCTAACTAATTCTAACTAACCAGTTAACTAATTAATTATCACTGGCTGTGAAGATTCACCAACTTTTATCTGCAGGGACACTTTTAATTTTAAAGGGAATTTCACAATTTTTTTTTTTTTTCTAATTTTATTTCTCCAACCAGGAGATCCTAATATTACTGTTGGGCTAATTATCCCTGGACAAGACCCCAATGTATGTAGTGGGGTTGATGGTATTGTATGATGGTGATATTACTAAATGTAATGTATGAGGCCAGCTGTGAAGGCTCCTGAGATAAAATGTAGTTGTGAATTGTCAGAAGGCCTTTCTTGCTACCACTACGACCTCACACTCAATTTTTTTTTCTTAATGAATGTATCTATGTAAAATGTCTAGGGTAATGATATGTAATGTGGTGTGATAGTTATAGATACACCCACAGATATTTAAGCAGAATAATAATATTTAACAAATATTATAATACACTGAACTAACTCAAGAGTGTAAAATTTTTGATAGAATTATATTACATTTATTTGTTCTGGATCAAGTTTTATGTTGACCAGAACTTGTTTTAAAAGAAGGATTTAAAATTTATGAAAGAAATGCATGGAATGTTACATAATAAATGCAAGAGTGTACATATATAAGTACTAGACTAGTTAGTTTTATTAAAATGTTCTTTTAGTCATCTACTTGGGAGGATATTTAATGCTTGTGCTGTTGGGGTGGCCTCATCACACCTGTCTATATTGACTACACAGTGTCCAGTAAATTGCAGGAATTTTATGGGGTATTAGTAACTAAAAGGCGTTGGTGAACTTCCAGCAGACCAGAGGCTCACTCATCTTGAAGAAGTAGCTCTGGTGCTGAAATCTGGTGGTCCCACCTCTCCGTGCTGGCGGGCAATAATAGTGGTCTCTGTCACAACGTACTGCACAGATACACTCGAGTAAAATCACCAACTGGATAGACACCGCCTTGTTGACAGCTGAAACTCACAGCTCTGCAATCAAAGTATTGGCTATGTGTCAAAATTCTATTCTCTACCCACGTCTGGACACAACACTGACACAACAACCACATCATACAGACAGGTCAGATCTCTCTGACCAAACAGCACATTTACCATGGTGGTTTTACATCAGATAGGTCCTCCCAGACTATAGATTCTGAAAAATATTTATTAGTTTCCTTCCCTAAAAGTGGATAGGTAATATGTTTCATTATTCTCAACACTTGATCTGTCTTTCCTAACCCTTGTTGGAGTTTATGTATATTGTTGGTCCCTAGACCCTGACTTGGGCGGGGGGTCTAGAGCAAATCCCTACTTGTTTGTAAGGCTAGATTTCGATATGGCAGTATCAAATCACTCGAACATTAAACAATATTCAAAATATGCAAAGAAATAATTTCAATCTTACCAGATTATGAATAAAGAACACAGAAATGCTAGCAAAACTCAGCTGAGCTGCTGGCTATAGTATGGCGTCCCTGAACTTATTTCACTTTCTTTCATTTGGAAATCACCACACTTTAAAATACTGTGTCTATCATCGAACAACTATTGAGGAATGGCCCCACTTTCGCGTCTGAGCGCCGATAAAATGATTGTCTGTGGCCAATCACTGCCTAGGTTTATTTGAATTTCAAATTTCCTACACTAAAGTCATTTCAGTCATGCTTCAGTCAAGTATGGATTTTTATCTGTTAGTCTGTCCGTCCGTCTCTACTTGCGTTTTTACAAAAATGTACTTGATTTTTGAACCAACCTTTCTCTCCCCTCCAAAATTTTGTCGTTAAAAGTTATATTTAGACACAGCTCCCACCAATGTCCCTTCGCTTCCCTACTAAGTTGATTTGAACACCTGCTTCTCAAGGTCGTGTTTTTTTGTGCAAATAGCGACACTTTTTATTCCATACAGTCTGTCGTTGATGTGAACAACACTGTCTTTTGTCATTATCTTCAATATTATCTATCCGTCTGTAAAATTAAGAACATATTAGTGCACTGCTCAGAATGGGCCATCCGGCCAGCTAATTTTTATAGTCCTAACATTAATATTACGAAAAAGTTACTTTTTAATTTTTGTAATATTCCAAACATCTGTGTTCTGCCGCTGAATTCAAATCAAAGGCTTGGTATCGCAAAAGCGACCAATAAATGACTGTGGCGTAACATATCAAAGGTCCCTTCTGTCGAGTTCCTTACTTTGTGTCAACTTGGAAACGTGACTTTTCTCCGTTTCCCCCCCAATTGCGTCTCCTTAGCCTTTCTAGTCTCACGCAATCTTTCCAGTCATATTTTTTCCTTTTTATCCGCCGTTCCCCTCCTGTCTAGCAAGTCAATTTTTATGGAGGGTGATGACCCGCGGTCTGGGCGATCAAGTACTATCAGCAGCCTACGCATTATGTTTTTATCCCTACATGTTATCTTTGGAGGTATTTTACCGTTGTATCTCTGTCAATTTCACTACAGAGACATTTAGAAACGCATTTCATGGCTGACGAAACGAGAAACTTGATTACGTAGATGTCATTTGCGCAGTTTGACGAGAGGTGCGATTATGGTTCATACTCAGACGTAGGACCAGACGATTTGGCGTGAGATTGACGAAATACACCGTGTATATTCGGTTCGCCAGACATATAGGCGACAAATTTGTCTGCATTTTCACCCGCCACAACACTCATGGTGGGCCATGGTCAGCTTGAAGTGTGAAAACTGCCCTGCATTTCAGACAAGTTGTCTACCTTTGCAATTGACACGCACGTTTCTCGGTCAGTTTGTTAAACGTAGGTGCAAAAACTGCCCCTGCATTGCAGACAAGTTGTCTGAGATTCGCAACTGACACGCGCCCTCTCGGTCAGAAAGTGGCAGTTTATGACAGTTACGTAAGTGTTATAGACGGAAAGGGGAGATAATTTCGTTTGGCGAAATAGTCGGGACCCCTTTTGTCCGTTTAATAGATATAACCAGAGCGTTAAACTTTATCTTCATTCTGACTCCTAAAATGTCGCAGTAGACAGATCGCTATGCTAGATTTAATATCGGTGTTTTGGCGAAGTCTGAGTTTCTTGGGCACTTGCCGAGTTCTAGACGACCATTAGATTGCAGTATTCTAGTTCATGGTTTAGTATGTAGTTCTGTGTGACAGAGGTAAAAATATTATATATATTATATTCTAGAAACTTGTGAAGTGTTTAAAGTGCTAAATCGCTTATATTTATTTCATTTTGCTAGTTAGATTTGTGCAGGGAGTTACATTAATAAGTCTGTATCATTTTCTAGTGACGTGTTTCAGTGGAAAGCAGAATAAATTATAATTTCTAGCTTAAACAACAATGTAGCTATAATGAAGTTAATTTTACTGCTAAATAATCAGACGAGAACAGATTTTTCCAAACTAACTTATAAATGCTAGAAGCCTCATGAATGGTGGCGGAATACGCACGTGTTCCTAATTCATGAGGATTGCTGATTTTTAAAATATAACTTACTTCACAGGAAGTATTAAACTATAAGACAAGCTACGCTTGCAGTTTAAATTATCAGTCATATTGAGTACATAATATGTAAAATATTTCATATGTGTTTTTTTTTCTTTATTCAGTGAATACTGTGGTACCCAAACTTTGCCAGCGTTCCAGTACGTGAACATTATCTGTGAAGAATTTAAGCACTTCCATTACATGAACTGTTACAGTAAATGAAGTAAAAGGCCTATCGCGCCAGAATTAATTCTTTCAGAAATAACACTTTAGTACAGATCAGCCCGCTGTGGCAAGCAAATATCAGTAACAGTCCGACAGAGTTTTGACTAGTATTGTGGTGACCAAATATAGTACCTTCCTGAAAGTAGACACCGATCTGACATTCCTCAATTCTAGAAACCTAAGCTAGCGACACTGTGCTCGTTGTTAACGCTCGTGCCTGGACAAATTTTATGTGACTTTAACAGACATCTAAAAAACAATAGTATTCCCAAGAGAACGGTCCCGGAAGTGGTGAATTCAATCCATCTTTTTGGACCTGGGGTTTTCTTGGCGCAAGATTACCATTGAAGATTCTGTAGGACCAAGTCTTAAAAATATTGGTTTTGTTCCAGGAGTGGCTATCAAAGCTGTGAGTATGTGCACGTGTGCTCGTCTGAATGTATAGAGCGAACGCAGGTCTGAGTGTGATTTTACCTTTGTATTGCGGCACCCATTTGCTGTCTTAACTTTTTTCTGCAGAATTGTTGCACATGCTAGTTTTTTTTCCTTTCTTAGGCTAAATCAGATTATCCAACTCTGTTCATACATTTACGAGAAGAAAAAAAACTCTTTGACTAAACCCTATGTATCTGTGACTCTTTGGGGGCTATCACTTTTGTTCCTTTTAACGGGACTGTGGGCTAAACATCGAGGGGAAGGATCTTACTGTGGGTCTATCAATTCTTGAAGCATTTTTATTGACTTATGATTATTTGTATATGCTTTGATGTAAATTTCTATGTGTTGTGAAGAAATTTTAGATGATAATTAAAGTTTCTCTTGAAATTAAACAGCGTGTTGGTCAGCTCGTTCTAGAATATTTATATAACCATTTGTTATAGTTTCCCACGTCTGTGTGTCTACCTGTCGTCACTTGAATGTGCGTGCACGTGAGTGGATATATATATATATTCAATGTATATGTGTTAGACTGTCTGACTACTTTAGATCTGTCGTAGAAGATAGGTGAGAGAGAGAGAAGATTTCCCGCTCTCAGAGACAGCCTCTATCACTATTACCCCACCTCACTCGTGGAAATCTATTTTGTATTTCTATCTCACACTGTGACTATCACTCATTCCAATCTATTCAGAAGGGACCAACCCAAGTCTTAATTCTCCTATGAAAAATCTACGACAGGCGTATCTGCCATAGAGACCTGAGGTGTGGTCACAGCAAGGTGTGAGTCATATAAAATTAGGGGCGAGTGCACCTGTATGCACGCGAGGCTGACCCCATACCACCATATGTAAATAATAATAATAAAGTGTGATCAGATATAAAAAGGCCAGGGTGTCTTTTTATTGCAGAGGTTTTATTTCCTGTTACCAGCCGGTGACAGGAAACATGATGAGTGAGTGTAACGCCAACAAGTCTCCGGTAAAACGTTTATGCTGTCAGCAGATAGCTGGAGGAGCTTGTATGTGCTGATATATCTATGTTTTCTGCAACTACATACTGAATTATCCTTCTACAAAGAATCCCAGGTGATGTGTTAGCATCTGGGTAAATCTGACACTTCAGTTATAATAAACTTTGATATTTTCAATCATACCCAGGATGTTATGGGGCGTGATGAAACTACAGCCCCTCCTAACAAGTGAGAAACACTATTAGATAATAAAGTTGTAATCTGTGAATACACCAACAGGAGAGATAGAGTGACATTATACTTATCGGACAAAGTGTCCACACATTTTAGTTAATCTTTTATGTAAACTATCTTTTCCTCATTTTCAAAGACCTGTCCAAAAGAGATGGCGGGACAGGCAGATTAAATTGTAAAAAGAAAATATTGAATTTTAAAGAAAAACCTTAACCACTGTTTTAGTCGATTCCTTATAGTGAGTTAAAGTGTTTTGTGTTTATGTACTATCATTTCCATTTCTCCCCTAGACATTAGGTACATCATGCACCAGACCCAAAATAGTGACCGTGTGAGATCTAGGGAGGTAGCGTTAGGTTCCCTGCAAATACATCATCATCATCTATTATAGTCAGGGGCCTACATGTGCTTGACCTCACACGGTTAACACAGACACAGATTTCTTTCCTTTTAGGTATAACATCATAACCTGCCCAGCAAATTAAACTTGTTACAACATACAATAACTTTACAGACAACATGTAGTTCATCTAGAGATCATAAAAATGAATTGTTTACGAAGGATTAACATATAACCCCGCAAAAAACTAACTAACAAATCTGAATAACCAAAAACGATACATGCTGGAATCCACAGCGGAAGAACAGAACTGTGAGACCAAGGTAAAGGCGGCGTCCTATAGAGGTTCAATCTTCAGCTGTAGCCGATGCTTTACAGAGGACTAACAGAACAGTTTTGTCTTCGTTGGCTATCATATAACCAACCATATCTAGTTACTATAGAAAGTTCGTAATCTGTCTCAGTTTCCTGTCATCCATACACAGTTTTTCAATCAACCGACGATGATGTCAGGCTACGTCTCCAGTGAATGTGACATTATTGCAGTACATATTCTGCTGTTTGCTTGTTTTCCCCAGCTTAATCATCATTATTTTACTTTGTGATTCTTACAGAGTATAGAACTACCACAGCAACTGAAAGCATGCAAGAGACAGTCACGCGCTCTTGTGGTGGTGGGTTCTGTGGTCATTTGTTTGACACGATGAGATTGCCAGCCTCGTGCACACATTCATCTTAGTGGCTTGTACGACATGCCTGAGGGTACAGTAGGCTTATTCTTTCTTTGTCTCTACAGAGCCCCCCGGAGCAAGGAATAGTTCCGTCTCTGGTACATCGCCTCTGGTACATCGCCTCTGGTACATCGACTCTGGTACATCGACTCTGGTACATCGACTCTGGTACATCGACTCTGAAAGTTCTCTGCTCCATTTTATAAACCTATTTGTTTTTATATTGTTCTTATCTTTTCATGATGTCTTGTGCCTAGTTTACATTTTTACTTCTTTAGCACAACTATCTTCTTCCTCATTTTCATAAATCTTGCACTAGACAAAAATCGTTGTACGCGCACTTTCACTTTCTTGAATATATAGCTGGTTACTTCTGCCATCAATGGTACCTATACCTTGTAGCGGTATGGCAGCTTGTGTACCCTGACAATCCCCAGAGCTATGCCAGTGGGAGTTTTACTCCTGGTAGGTTCAACCATGCTGGACTGGTCTGCGTGGGTAGGGGTCAGACAAAAGCTGGTACCCTGGTCCTCCAGGTTGGGGGTTTTAGCACAGGGCCGACACCCCTGTCTGTGTAAAAAATCACACACGTTACGGAAACAGCAATAAATGGAAATACTTAACTGTCCTCCTTCCACACAATCTGTCTAAGGAAAATTCTCCGAATCTTTTGGCCAAACACCATCAGCAACCAAGAACTACTTATTCGGAGTAACCAGGAGGACATGCACACCATCATAGCTGGCAGACGCTGGAGTTGGGTTGGCCATGTCCTCAGAAGGGACCCTGATACCATCGCAAGAACAGCTATGCTATGGACCCCCGAGGGAAAGCGAAAGAGAGGCCGACCAAAAACAACTTGGCGGAGAACTGTGGAAGCTGAGATGCAAAGAATGAACCACAGTTGGGGCACTGTACGAAGGATGGCCGCCGACCGAGCAAAGTGGAATCAATTTGTTGCTGCCCTACAAGACGCCACCAGGCGTGATGGCCGCTGACTGCTTTGACGGTTGGCGGTTATGGATCAAAGAAGAAGAAGAAGACTTCTGAGAAGATGTTAAACACATTGTTTTTGAATGGTTATTTAAGTATCGGGTGGCACTCTAACTTAACAGATTGTCGGTAAAGATGACTGATGCTTTGTATTATGTGTAGTGTTTTAAATAGCTTTGATTAGCCATGATTTCTATTATTTAAAATAGTAATGTGTGAGGTTTCTGTTACATTTACAACCACGTGGCTCTATGACGTGGCTCTATGCTGTTTTCGCAAGAAGGCGTAACAATGAGTGCACGTGGTATGACCGGTTACCTGTGGCTGATTGATCATGGCTGATTGTAGTGACCTATGTAGTCTGACTTGTAAGTGATGTGATTTAAGCAATTGATTTTCACAGATATTGTTTTTTATATATTGTTTTTCAGAACGTCCAGGAAAACTGTCTGGATGTTCGGTGGAATTAAATTGTGTTCCACATTAGCGCTTTATGTTGCCTTATTTACTAAGTCTGCATCTGAAAGGGTTGCAAGCAATTAATAATTGCAACCCATGTCAAACGATCCTGAATCAAATTTTCTTTGTGCATGGGTCTTGAGTGTGAGGTAACCACTTCGACACAATTTCGCCTTAACCACCCTAACCTCTGTCACAAGTAGCGTCGTCAGCAGGTTACGAACCTACGCAGGAATATCCCAATGGATTTCAACTCTGGTTCGGCGACTTGTTTTCTTTTGGCGTCTTGCGATGGAAATGACACAAAGAATTTTAAAAGGCAAAGCCTGGCGCAGTTAACATTCGGGCAGTTTAGGTGTACCTCTCCACGGAATGGCTGGTTTTCCGTCAGCGGCCTGGTTGGTGTTCTATTTTTGGATCCTGACTAAAGCTATAGTGGCGACCGTGGCGGAAGAAAAGAATGGCGAAATGGCGCTGTCACGTGAGGAACAGAGAAAGCGCACATGGCCATCACCAGTGCCATTCCTAGAAAAACAACGGAGATGCCAACATCCTCAGACTTTTCTTTGCACATATTCAAGTTGACGTCTGAGGGTGAACGAAGAAGAAGAATTAACAAGAACAAGAACAGGAAGATATTACAATTGTAAATGTAGTCCCACTGCAGATATTGCCGTAGGGTAGTGAAGAGTTAGAGAATTCACCACACTAGGTCTAGCTTTTTTATGATGTGGGGTGACCAGTTGCCATCATCGCTGCCTTTGCCTTCCCTAACTCCAGAGCAGAGTCAAGTACCAATTTACGGCTGGGTAGACTGGAGCGTGACGCTACCATAACGCTACCCCGTAACTGCGCCACGGAATAAAGACGCTCTAACCATTCAACCAATCGAAACGGAGATTTAAAAAATACCTTACATTACCTACATACTGACAGGAAGGTAAGTACTTGTCAGACACGTGACTGTCGCAGTAAACGTTGTAACTCAGTTTCCTTACAATTTGGTGCTTCATAAATACCACGCTCAAAACACGTAACAGTATTCACCTCATTTTTTCCTGTTTAAATATTTGTTTTTTCATCATTGCGAGAATGTGTGTAAGACGTTGTTTGTAATTCAAATAGTTCGTTAGCTCCAAATTCCGAAATGCTGCACATTTTGTGAAATAGTAGTATTATTGTTAACATAATATGCACTATGGCAACAGAACAGCGGGGTGACAGCAGCTAAGGTTCAAAGATGTGTACAAGAGAGACGTGACGTTACTGGACATACATTCAGCTACCTGGGAGGTTGAAGCTGCTGATGGCACCCCGTGGGGATGGTCCTTATGGTGCTACCTCAGATTGGGCAAAGAACAAGCTCTTACAACTAGGAGAAGAGAAAACAACCCGCAAAAACCAACACCAGCCCAAAAAAGAAAAAGAAACTGAAGACTATCACCTCAGGGGCGCATCATTATTATTGTTATAAGACTATCACCTCAGGGGCGCATCATTATTATTGTTATAAGACTATCACCTCAGGGGCGCATAATTATTATTGTTATAAGACTATCACCTCAGTGACGCATCATTATTATTGTTATAAGACTATCACCTCAGGGACGCATCATTATTATTGTTATAAGACTATCACCTCAGGGGCGCATAATTATTATTGTTATAAGACTATCACCTCAGTGACGCATCATTATTATTGTTATAAGACTATCACCTCAGGGGCGCATCATTATTATTGTTATAAGACTATCACCTCAGGGGCGCATCATTATTATTGTTATAAGACTATCACCTCAGGGGCGCATCATTATTATTGTTATAAGACTATCACCTCATTGTCATCATCAATATTATTGTTATAAGACTAAATGGGGCGACTTATTGTGTATTATAAGTTCATCTTCATCCTCATCATCATCATTGTCATCATAATCATCATCATCACCAAGTACCATTTTGCTGGCGTATCTGACCATGTCCCTCCACAACTTTCTGTCCAATGTGCTATTTATCACTTCTGTTGTTAAATTCTAATCGTTACCACGACCTCATAATGTTTAAGACCTTCCACCTTTGTTACCCAATATCTCAATTTTCCGTCAATATTTTCTCTGGTCACAATTTATTCCAGCTCCTCTTCTATGACTCATGACATGAAGTTGACCAATCAGATTATTTGAACTCTTTCTGGTTAATGTCAACCTTTTGACGCAGGGTGGAATCACCATGACAACATGCCTGACGCCGATACATAGCAACCAGTTCGTCTGCTCGTAAACACATTTGGCTTTATGTTCTTAGCATTAGCGCACATCAAAGGTCACATGAGTGCAAACATAAAGAAAAGGGCGCGATTACATAGAAGGAAAATTATGCTTTTTAAGAAATTTCTGGACGAATTTATTTTTAAAATTTGGTCGAAATAAGTATATTGACTAACAGTTGGACAAAACCACTTACGACCCAATAAGCGTTCTATATTTGTGTTGGCCTCTCAACCATTTCGAACTAAGCCACTAGCTTGACGTAAGATGTCTTACTAACTCAGTGTCTAACTGTAAACAGACATGAAACCACTCCAATCTGAAAAGGGATCCAACAAACACGGAGAGATCTTAATCAATTGGACCATAAAAACACATTTCGTGTTTCCCGGCATGAAAGGATCGTACCTGAGGCTTTGGGCATTGATTGCGCATGTCTGAGGAATAATCAGTGATTTGTTTGTTGATCTCACTGTCCAATGAGAGATCAAGTTATCCATCCAGGCGAAACCAGATTACTTGTCAATGAAGAATAAACACCCATCTCATAATTTAAATAGGACTGGGATGAAATGTATTTATAGATAAAACCCCTTTCATGTGTTTATTATAAATATTTGCTGTCCTCATTTCCGGTTATGCACGTGAGCGCGCATGCGTGTAAGTTTATATACAAAGATCTTCATTATATGTTTGTTGGCTTGGTATCGATTAGTTTCTTGTTTGTTCTTCTAGTGTTGCAAGAATGGGCATGTGTTTGTTCTTCTAGTGTTGCAAGTATGGGCATGTGTTTGTTCTTCTAGAGTTGCAAGTATGGGCATGTGTTTGTTCTTCTAGTGTTGCAAGTATGGGCATGTGTTTGTTCTTCTAGTGTTGCAAGTATGGGCATGTGTTTGTTCTTCTAGTGTTGCAAGTATGGGCATGTGTTTGTTCTTCTAGTGTTGCAAGTATGGGCATGTGTTTGTTCTTCTAGAGTTGCAAGTATGGGCATGTGTTTGTTCTTCTAGAGTTGCAAGTATGGGCATGTGTTTGTTCTTCTAGTGTTGCAAGTATGGGCATGTGTTTGTTCTTCTAGAGTTGCAAGTATGGGCATGTGTTTGTTCTTCTAGTGTTGCAAGTATGGGCATGTGTTTGTTCTTCTAGAGTTGCAAGTATGGGCATGTGTTTGTTCTTCTAGAGTTGCAAGTATGGGCATGTGTTTGTTCTTCTAGTGTTGCAAGTATGGGCATGTGTTTGTTCTTCTAGAGTTGCAAGTATGGGCATGTGTTTGTTCTTCTAGAGTTGCAAGTATGGGCATGTGTTTGTTCTTCTAGTGTTGCAATTATGGGCATGTGTTTGTTCTTCTAGAGTTGCAAGTATGGGCATGTGTTTGTTCTTCTAGTGTTGCAAGTATGGACATGTGTTTGTTCTTCTAGAGTTGCAAGTATGGGCATGTGTTTGTTCTTCTAGAGTTGCAAGTATGGGCATGTGTTTGTTCTTCTAGTGTTGCAAGTATGGGCATGTGTTTGTTCTTCTAGAGTTGCAAGTATGGGCACGTGTTTGTTCTTCTAGTGTTGCAAGTATGGGCATGTGTTTGTTCTTCTAGAGTTGCAAGTATGGGCATGTGTTTGTTCTTCTAGTGTTGCAAGTATGGGCATGTGTTTGTTCTTCTAGAGTTGCAAGTATGGGCATGTGTTTGTTCTTCTAGTGTTGCAAGTATGGGCATGTGTTTGTTCTTCTAGAGTTGCAAGTATGGGCATGTGTTTGTTCTTCTAGTGTTGCAAGTATGGGCATGTGTTTGTTCTTCTAGAGTTGCAAGTATGGGCATATGTTTGTTCTTCTAGAGTTGCAAGTATGGGCATGTGTTTGTTCTTCTAGTGTTGCAAGTATGGGCATATGTTTGTTCTTCTAGAGTTGCAAGTATGGGCATGTGTTTGTTCTTCTAGAGTTGCAAGTATGGGCATGTGTTTGTTCTTCTAGAGTTGCAAGTATGGGCATGTGTTTGTTCTTCTAGTGTTGCAAGTATGGGCATGTGTTTGTTCTTCTAGAGTTGCAAGTATGGGCATGTGTTTGTTCTTCTAGAGTTGCAAGTATGGGCATGTGTTTGTTCTTCTAGAGTTGCAATTATGGGCATGTGTTTGTTCTTCTAGAGTTGCAAGTATGGGCATGTGTTTGTTCTTCTAGTGTTGCAAGTATGGGCATGTGTTTGTTCTTCTAGAGTTGCAAGTATGGGCATGTGTTTGTTCTTCTAGTGTTGCAAGTATGGGCATGTGTTTGTTCTTCTAGAGTTGCAAGTATGGGCATGTGTTTGTTCTTCTAGAGTTGCAAGTATGGGCATGTGTTTGTTCTTCTAGAGTTGCAAGTATGGGCATGTGTTTGTTCTTCTAGAGTTGCAAGTATGGGCATGTGTTTGTTCTTCTAGTGTTGCAAGTATGGGCATGTGTTTGTTCTTCTAGAGTTGCAAGTATGGGCATGTGTTTGTTCTTCTAGTGTTGCAAGTATGGGCATGTGTTTGTTCTTCTAGTGTTGCAAGTATGGGCATGTGTTTGTTCTTCTAGAGTTGCAAGTATGGGCATGTGTTTGTTCTTCTAGTGTTGCAAGTATGGGCATGTGTTTGTTCTTCTAGAGTTGCAAGTATGGGCATGTGTTTGTTCTTCTAGTGTTGCAAGTATGGGCATGTGTTTGTTCTTCTAGAGTTGCAAGTATGGGCATGTGTTTGTTCTTCTAGAGTTGCAAGTATGGGCATGTGTTTGTTCTTCTAGTGTTGCAAGTATGGGGCATGTGTTTGTTCTTCTAGAGTTGCAAGTATGGGCATGTGTTTGTTCTTCTAGTGTTGCAAGTATGGGCATGTGTTTGTTCTTCTAGAGTTGCAAGTATGGGCATGTGTTTGTTCTTCTAGTGTTGCAAGTATGGGCATGTGTTTGTTCTTCTAGAGTTGCAAGTATGGGCATGTGTTTGTTCTTCTAGTGTTGCAAGTATGGGCATGTGTTTGTTCTTCTAGTGTTGCAAGTATGGGCATGTGTTTGTTCTTCTAGTGTTGCAAGTATGGGCATGTGTTTGTTCTTCTAGAGTTGCAAGTATGGGCATGTGTTTGTTCTTCTAGAGTTGCAAGTATGGGCATGTGTTTGTTCTTCTAGTGTTGCAAGTATGGGCATGTGTTTGTTCTTCTAGTGTTGCAAGTATGGGCATGTGTTTGTTCTTCTAGAGTTGCAAGTATGGGCATGTGTTTGTTCTTCTAGAGTTGCAAGTATGGGCATGTGTTTGTTCTTCTAGTGTTGCAAGTATGGGCATGTGTTTGTTCTTCTAGTGTTGCAAGTATGGGCATGTGTTTGTTCTTCTAGAGTTGCAAGTATGGGCATGTGTTTGTTCTTCTAGAGTTGCAAGTATGGGCATGTGTTTGTTCTTCTAGTGTTGCAAGTATGGGCATGTGTTTGTTCTTCTAGAGTTGCAAGTATGGGCATGTGTTTGTTCTTCTAGAGTTGCAAGTATGGGCATGTGTTTGTTCTTCTAGAGCTGCAAGTATGGGCATGTGTTTGTTCTTCTAGAGCTGCAAGTATGGGCATGTGTTTGTTCTTCTAGAGTTGCAAGTATGGGCATGTGTTTGTTCTTCTAGTGTTGCAAGTATGGGCATGTGTTTGTTCTTCTAGAGTTGCAAGTATGGGCATGTGTTTGTTCTTCTAGAGTTGCAAGTATGGGCATGTGTTTGTTCTTCTAGTGTTGCAAGTATGGGCATGTGTTTGTTCTTCTAGAGTTGCAAGTATGGGCATGTGTTTGTTCTTCTAGAGTTGCAAGTATGGGCATGTGTTTGTTCTTCTAGAGTTGCAAGTATGGGCATGTGTTTGTTCTTCTAGAGTTGCAAGTATGGGCATGTGTTTGTTCTTCTAGAGTTGCAAGTATGGGCATGTGTTTGTTCTTCTAGTGTTGCAAGTATGGGCATGTGTTTGTTCTTCTAGTGTTGCAAGTATGGGCATGTGTTTGTTCTTCTAGAGTTGCAAGTATGGGCATGTGTTTGTTCTTCTAGAGTTGCAAGTATGGGCATGTGTTTGTTCTTCTAGAGTTGCAAGTATGGGCATGTGTTTGTTCTTCTAGAGTTGCAAGTATGGGCATGTGTTTGTTCTTCTAGAGTTGCAAGTATGGGCATGTGTTTGTTCTTCTAGAGTTGCAAGTATGGGCATGTGTTTGTTCTTCTAGAGTTGCAAGTATGGGCATGTGTTTGTTCTTCTAGAGTTGCAAGTATGGGCATGTGTTTGTTCTTCTAGAGTTGCAAGTATGGGCATGTGTTTGTTCTTCTAGTGTTGCAAGTATGGGCATGTGTTTGTTCTTCTAGAGTTGCAAGTATGGGCATGTGTTTGTTCTTCTAGAGTTGCAAGTATGGGCATGTGTTTGTTCTTCTAGAGTTGCAAGTATGGGCATGTGTTTGTTCTTCTAGAGTTGCAAGTATGGGCATGTGTTTGTTCTTCTAGTGTTGCAAGTATGGGCATGTGTTTGTTCTTCTAGAGTTGCAAGTATGGGCATGTGTTTGTTCTTCTAGAGTTGCAAGTATGGGCATGTGTTTGTTCTTCTAGAGTTGCAAGTATGGGCATGTGTTTGTTCTTCTAGTGTTGCAAGTATGGGCATGTGTTTGTTCTTCTAGAGTTGCAAGTATGGGCATGTGTTTGTTCTTCTAGAGTTGCAAGTATGGGCATGTGTTTGTTCTTCTAGAGCTGCAAGTATGGGCATGTGTTTGTTCTTCTAGAGCTGCAAGTATGGGCATGTGTTTGTTCTTCTAGAGTTGCAAGTATGGGCATGTGTTTGTTCTTCTAGTGTTGCAAGTATGGGCATATGGGTATGTGTTGTTCTTCTAGAGTTGCAAGTATGGGCATGTGTTTGTTCTTCTAGAGTTGCAAGTATGGGCATGTGTTTGTTCTTCTAGTGTTGCAAGTATGGGCATGTGTTTGTTCTTCTAGAGTTGCAAGTATGGGCATGTGTTTGTTCTTCTAGAGTTGCAAGTATGGGCATGTGTTTGTTCTTCTAGAGTTGCAAGTATGGGCATGATATGGGCATGTGTTTGTTCTTCTAGAGTTGCAAGTATGGGCATGTGTTTGTTCTTCTAGAGTTGCAAGTATGGGCATGTGTTTGTTCTTCTAGTGTTGCAAGTATGGGCATGTGTTTGTTCTTCTAGTGTTGCAAGTATGGGCATGTGTTTGTTCTTCTAGAGTTGCAAGTATGGGCATGTGTTTGTTCTTCTAGAGTTGCAAATATGGGCATGTGTTTGTTCTTCTAGAGTTGCAAGTATGGGCATGTGTTTGTTCTGTTCTTCTAGTGTTGCAAGTATGGGCATGTGTTTGTTCTTCTAGAGTTGCAAGTATGGGCATGTGTTTGTTCTTCTAGAGTTGCAAGTATGGGCATGTGTTTGTTCTTCTAGTGTTGCAAGTATGGGCATGTGTTTGTTCTTCTAGAGTTGCAAGTATGGGCATGTGTTTGTTCTTCTAGAGTTGCAAGTATGGGCATGTGTTTGTTCTTCTAGTGTTGCAAGTATGGGCATGTGTTTGTTCTTCTAGAGTTGCAAGTATGGGCATGTGTTTGTTCTTCTAGAGTTGCAAGTATGGGCATGTGTTTGTTCTTCTAGTGTTACAAGTATGGGCATGTGTTTGTTCTTCTAGTGTTGCAAGTATGGGCATGTGTTTGTTCTTCTAGAGTTGCAAGTATGGGCATGTGTTTGTTCTTCTAGAGTTGCAAGTATGGGCATGTGTTTGTTCTTCTAGAGTTGCAAGTATGGGCATGTGTTTGTTCTTCTAGTGTTGCAAGTATGGGCATGTGTTTGTTCTTCTAGAGTTGCAAGTATGGGCATGTGTTTGTTCTTCTAGAGTTGCAAGTATGGGCATGTGTTTGTTCTTCTAGAGTTGCAAGTATGGGCATGTGTTTGTTCTTCTAGAGTTGCAAGTATGGGCATGTGTTTGTTCTTCTAGAGTTGCAAGTATGGGCATGTGTTTGTTCTTCTAGAGTTGCAAGTATGGGCATGTGTTTGTTCTTCTAGAGTTGCAAGTATGGGCATGTGTTTGTTCTTCTAGTGTTGCAAGTATGGGCATGTGTTTGTTCTTCTAGAGTTGCAAGTATGGGCATGTGTTTGTTCTTCTAGAGTTGCAAGTATGGGCATGTGTTTGTTCTTCTAGAGTTGCAAGTATGGGCATGTGTTTGTTCTTCTAGTGTTGCAAGTATGGGCATGTGTTTGTTCTTCTAGAGTTGCAAGTATGGGCATGTGTTTGTTCTTCTAGAGTTGCAAGTATGGGCATGTGTTTGTTCTTCTAGTGTTGCAAGTATGGGCATGTGTTTGTTCTTCTAGTGTTGCAAGTATGGGCATGTGTTTGTTCTTCTAGAGTTGCAAATATGGGCATGTGTTTGTTCTTCTAGAGTTGCAAGTATGGGCATGTGTTTGTTCTTCTAGAGTTGCAAGTATGGGCATGTGTTTGTTCTTCTAGTGTTGCAAGTATGGGCATGTGTTTGTTCTTCTAGAGTTGCAAGTATGGGCATGTGTTTGTTCTTCTAGAGTTGCAAGTATGGGCATGTGTTTGTTCTTCTAGAGTTGCAAGTATGGGCATGTGTTTGTTCTTCTAGTGTTGCAAGTATGGGCATGTGTTTGTTCTTCTAGAGTTGCAAGTATGGGCATGTGTTTGTTCTTCTAGAGTTGCAAGTATGGGCATGTGTTTGTTCTTCTAGTGTTGCAAGTATGGGCATGTGTTTGTTCCTCTAGTGTTGCAAGTATGGGCATGTGTTTGTTCTTCTAGAGTTGCAAGTATGGGCATGTGTTTGTTCTTCTAGTGTTGCAAGTATGGGCATGTGTTTGTTCTTCTAGTGTTGCAAGTATGGGCATGTGTTTGTTCTTCTAGTGTTGCAAGTATGGGCATGTGTTTGTTCTTCTAGTGTTGCAAGTATGGGCATGGGTTTGTTCTTCTAGTGTTGCAAGTATGGGTTGCACATGTAAGCATAGTAAGTCTGGATGACGGGTTGAAGAAGTAAACAACAACAATCTTGACGGGTTGGACATTATTAGCATGAAAAACGATTTACAATAATTAAAATCACTGAAATACACACAAAATACATACTCGTATATACATCATCATCATAACCACCATTTAGTTGGTCAGGAAGTGATGCTAAGTCTTCCTGTCCCTGTGCCATCACCTTAAAGGATTTCCATGACCTTTATGTCCTGTCACCAGTTCTCTTCCCCATGTCTTTCTTGATCTACCTGTCAGTCATGGTTGTGGCAGGTTATGATGGTTGTGGCAGGTTATGATGGTTGTGGCAGGTTATGATGGTTGTGGCAGGTTATGATGGTTGTGGCAGGTTATGATGGTTGTGGCAGGTTATGATGGTTGTGGCAGGTTATGATGGTTGTGGCAGGTTATGATGGTTGTGGCAGGTTATGATGGTTGTGGCAGGTTATGATGGTTGTGGCAGGTTATGATGGTTGTGACAGGTTATGATGGTTGTGGCAGGTTATGATGGTTGTGGCAGGTTATGATGGTTGTGGCAGGTTATGATAAAAGATGGAAAGGTAGAATGAGTGAAAGTATGAAAGTACCAAAACTGGCCAGATAATCTCACTGAAGGTTGGCTCAAGGAAAATCTGCGAACAATGTTATTATAAGTTCCACCCGTAGAAAATAGAGTGAGAATCACTGGCAGATCTATTTATAGAGGTACTGGAAATTAACTGTCTCTTGATGAGAAGAAAATGTCATGTATAAATGAAATATGTATTAGAATTTATGATAATCAAAATAACTACAGTTCAATCTTGTCTACACAGTTACTAAAAGTTCATCACAGTACTTAAAGAAGTTGATTTCAGTTCAACCTTGTCTACACAGTTACTGAAAGTTCATCACAGTACTTGTAGGATTTGATTTCAGTTCAGTCTTATCTATGCAGTTACTGACAATTCATCACAGTACTTGTAGACTTTGATTTCAGTTCAGTCTACAAAGTTACTGATTGTTCATCATTTAGGACTTCTAGAAATTGAGATGTTCAGTTCAAAAAAAAACTATTTATAGCTCATCATTTGGACTTTTATGAAGTTGACTTTAGTGGTTAGTTCTTGGTGTTTTCACTTACCTGGATTCCTGACTGCAATCACGGTGACTCCCTGATTTTTCTAGGTGTGAGTCCAGATATTGACGCGCTACTGAGCGGTCAATTTTTCTGTGCTTCCAGGATTTTTTTGTGCTTCCAGGACTTGTGTTTGTTTAGCTTAGCTGGTTAGCTAGGCTAACTGTGTTGTGACCTTTGTTTGTGCTTAATTTGGTTTTTAAGAACCAAGAAAGGAAATAAAGAGAATGTCAGCACCTTTTGTGCCAGTAGTAAACATCAATATGGAAGAGGACTTCGAGGGAGGTGAGTTGCACCGCCCAGGAACATTAATAATAACAGTAACTGGCCCACAGGCCAACAGGGCATCTTATTCCCTTATAACGAGTATTCTAGCAGGGCCCGCAGGTGTGGGTACAAGTGGCATTGCCACTTTATATCGATTTGCAGGGCCTTTCAGGTGGTTCGCCACCCTGACGGCAGCGGCCCAAGTTAAACACTATAAAGGGCTCCACGGAAAGAGGCTGGAGTGGACCAATCCACAGATGAGTGTTTTGATAGAACACCAAGACAAGGAGAAGGCCAAAGGGACTCTAAATTGGATCCCACCCACAATGAGAGCGGAGGCGGTGCAGCGAGTGGCGGCTGTCATCACGGGCGATAAAGATGCAGAAGTGATGAGGATAAAAAATGCGGGCGATAAATGGAACTTTATGTACAAGCCCTCAACGCATCAGGTACCGCATTTCGTCCATCTTAAAGCGGCGGAGGATAAATACCTAAGGGCATGGGTGTCCCTACCGGGGAGAAAGATCCAGTGTGCCATTTGCGGGCAAGACGACCACTGGGTCAGTCAATGCCCCAAAAAGAGAGGGGCCACCCAAGCCAAGCCTTCAATGGTGGAAGAGGCGGTGAAGAATACTACGCCAGCGGAGCAAAGCCGCCGGAAAGAGAGCCCCGCACCAGAGAGCCTTGCAAGAGAGAGCCCAGCACCAGAGAGCCCTGCACGAGAGAGCCCAGCACCAGAGAGCCCTGCACAAGAGAGCCCAGCACCAGGGAGCTCTGCACAAGAGAGCCCCGCACCAGGGAGCTCTGCATCAGAACTCGAAAAAAACAACGAATTAGACTTTGAAGAAGTGCGCACAAAGAAAGGTGAAAAGAATAGAAAAAGACTTTCATTGCAAGCAGCAGGGCCTGTAAGGATGAAAGAGGGGAGGCGCAGTGACAGCAGGTCACCGGGCAAGAAATCCCCAAGCAGGAGAGATCTACCTAGATCACCATCGCCAAGGGCGCTTTCACCAGAGCCCTCCTTGAGGTATTTTTCGTCGACACCTGTCGTCGACGAACGGGGAATGTCTGCGCCAAATAGTCCGGCAAGAGGCTCAAGACTTGAGGTTCCAGAGGCGTCAACGCAATTTTCCTCCAACTGGGCGAGGGAAACAGAAGAAGCTGAAATGGAAGCTATGCTATCACAGACAGACCTGTTTATAGACGGGCAGGCTTTCGAAGATGTTAGTTCATGAGTCTGCCACTAAAAGTACTTTTCCCGTGCACTGGGGGCCAGTGCAAGCAGTTGTGTTCCGACTTCAAACAGGTGAGACATGTGTGGTCCAGAGATCCGATGACGAGCGGTGCGCTGCACCCCAAGGTTGTCCCCCCTGTGAGCCTGTCAGAAGTCGGTACAGAAAACTACCAGTGCGTGGGAAGATGTGCCCCCCCCCCCCTCCCCTCCAGAGGACTCAAGCGTACAAGTCTGGAAAAATAAAAATAATGTATTCATTTAAAGTAAAATCTGAAAACACCCATAGTTTAGGTTGTGTTAGTTATGATTTAAGAGTTTTGTGTTTTCATTTTAATGTAAATAAGTTTGGTAGTATTTTAATGTATGTTTTGACACAGCACACACACAACTAGGTTAGGACTGAAGCATGGTTGGTTCGCCCTAGGCACCTGCCATGGGGGTACTGCCACCCTCCAGATAAATGAAGATTGGGAAGCAGTACATTATAGAACAGGCAATTGTGGCAGAATTGTCATTATACAAATACAAAACAAACACAATAAACATGACACGCACACACTCATCAATATATACGCACCCGCACTATACACTGACCAACCCAAATTTTACGACGGACTGTATGACACTATAGATAAGCACTACAAAAGATCTAGAATAGTGTTAGGGGGAGATTTTAACTGTGTTTTGGCCAATTTAGACAGTAGTTCCTTTGGACCCGTATCCCAGAGAAAGAAAATTCAAATCCCCCTATCAATACGACACTTACAACCCATCCTTGACAAACAGGACCTAGTAGACGTTTACAGAAAACTACAACCGAACACACAAGCTTTCACATTTCACGACAAGACAAACCCTTATTTTAGACAGGCCTCAAGATTGGACAGGTTTTACGCATCCAATAGTTACAATATACATAAAACTTATCACATTAAAAATACGCTTAAATATACAGACCACCAGGCAGTATACACAGTTCTAAGTACGGGACACACATGTACAAAATTAAAGAGATCCCCACATTGGAAATTCAACAATAACTTGCTAGCAAATACTTTCTTCACAGATACAATAACACAACTCATTCAGGGTTACACACAGGATATCCCCAATAACAACATTGCAGAATATTGGGACCTGCTAAAAAATACAATAAGGGACAGAACACAGACTTTAGCAACAACAATACACAGGGCTTTTAAGAGGGAACAAAATATATTAGAAGACGCAATAAGTTTAACCAAGCAGATAGACAAATCTAACCCACACATTCATACTTTAGAAGAGCAATTAGACCTGTACAAACCACACACATACCAAGGAGCTCTCCTTAGGTCAAAATTAAATACTATTACACAAGAAACACCCAGTAGACAATATTTAGCGATTGAGCAAAATGTACAACACAGTAGACAGATTCACGAAATATTTGACATGAATGGAAAGCATCAAACAGAAGACACTAATATTAGGTACGCTTTTTTTGAATACTACACACAATTATACACTAAAGAACCAACTAACGTAAACACACAGGATACATTTCTACACTACACAAAACGTTTAAGTGATGATGAGAGCAGGAAATTAGACGAAACTTTAACTTTAGAAAACTTAAGGGAAGCGATTAGTACTTTCCAGAAAAATAAATCACCCGGCCCCGATGGGTTAACGGCAGAATTTTACTTCTTCTTTTTCCCACTTTTAGGCCCCCTTTTAATTAAAGTATTTGAAGAAGCCTTCCAGAAAGGAGAGCTTCCGAATAGTTTAAATGAATCCTTTATTACTTTAATACCTAAAGATAATGCTGACAAAAAGTCAATAAAAAATTACAGGCCTATTTCGCTTTTAAATACTGATTATAAAATCTTGGCCAAAGCTCTCACTCTGAAACTTAAATTATTCATGAAGAATTTGGTACATCCTGACCAACAATGTAGTGTACATGGTAGGAACATTTGTAGACATACACACTTCATAAGGGATTTCATTACATACACGCATGATAGACAGTGTCAAAGTGCAATACTATCACTAGATCAGGAAAAAGCCTTTGACAGGGTATCACATTCCTTCCTACACAAAACTTTACAAGCAAACAACATAGGTACATACTTTAGAACATGGATAGAGATCTTATATAAAAAACCCCAAAGTAGAATACTAATTAATCACAGTTTAAGTGACCCAGTTAGGCTGACACTATCAGTGAGACAGGGTTGCCCTTTGTCTCCCCTGTTATACGTTTTAACACTAGAACCAGTGCTGGAAAAAATAAGACGATGTAAACATCACGGGGACTTTTATACCCGGGCAAGGGGAAAGGAAATCATTAGCGTATGCTGATGATACTTTATTCCTTCCAGCAACTGTAGATTCCATAAGAAAGATATTAGAAACCTTTACAGAGTTTGGATACGCTAACGAATCCAAACTAAATATTCAAAAATCTAGTTTAATGGGATTAGGTAAATGGGCAAATAAGACAGATTTCCCCTTTCAGTTAACGCAAGTTAACAGAATCAAAATTTATGGGATAAACTATTCTTGGAATCCCCACAACCCTAATACAGAGACATGGGTAAAGTTAGTAGATAAAATTCAAAACATGTTAGAGAAATATAAATACAAGACAGCTACTATTTTTGGGAGAAGTATCATAGTGAACTGTTTCATTATGCCTAAAATAATATATACAGCAAATATCCAGATTATGCCTAAGTCAGTGGTAACTAAAATAAATATACTAATTAGGAATTTCATTTTTAAGGGCACCATTAAAAGCATTAACCATTTAACCCTAATACAGCCCAAACATAAAGGGGGGATAGCTTTACAAGATATCAACACTAAAATTAAAGCTTTAAGGATTAAATATATAGGGGAGATAATTAAAATCCCAAGTTTGTACCCCCTAGCACATTACTATATCGGACTTAGGCTAATTAAGTTACATAAACTAGAAAACAACCAACCACATTCCTTTGACACCCCACCACCTTTTTATAGGATATGCATAGAAAATCTAAAAGGGAATGAACAGTTAATAAAACAAGACACTAAACTCATATACAAACTTTTAGTAGGAGCACAGGAACCCCATTTAGGTACACGAATAAAACGAGGGTACAACCTTTTCATAACAGACTACACACAAAGCTTCTCAAACATTCATGCAATAGACGTCAAGCCACAAGCCAAACAAGTTACATTTAGGTTACTGTACGGTTTAACACCTATCATGAGTAAGCATTCAGCAATGAAAGCAGGCAAGGCGCCACCAAGGTGTAAACTGTGCAGTAACAACACAATAGAAACAGAGGACCACTTGTTTTACACATGTAAAACAGTGGCCCCTACATTAAATAAACTAAGAACTCTGATAGCTTCCAAAACACCGCAATCACTCAACATGTATCAAGCGGTCATGTTGAATACTTTACCGACTTTACCGAGACAGACGGAGCTTAAACTCTTAACTTTATTAGCAGAATTTAGATACTTAGTATGGACATGTAGGAATAGGGCAGTACATGACGGCATACATTATGACAGTAGAATTTTTTCACAAATATATAAACAAATAACACATGACATAACGGAACAAATTTGAAATTTTTTGTTGTTGATTGTTTAAATAAATAATTAATTGACCTTTTGGTCATCACACAAAGCAGGTAGCTTTGTTTGTAAATACTATAAACATCATGCAATGTATATACTCCCTAACATATGTCCCCATTAATCATTTCATAGTAGGGGGTTACCACCCCTTTGTCGATGTACCATTAATCACTTCATCATCCATGTGTTTTCGAATATTGACTCGTAATATATTGGGGGGAGGGTTTTATCTTCAGTATGTTTATTATGTGATACTGTTTATATGTTGGTATACTGTTTGGCTTTTGAATTCTTGCAATGTTAGATTGGGGAAGGGAGGTTTTTTTTTTTTTAAGGGAGGAGAGGGGGGGGGGGGGGGGGTTATTTTACTATTGATCTTACATTATGTGATATTTGTAAAAAAATTTGTAAATAACATTGTTATACTGACCTTAATAAAGGTATTTAAAAAAAAAAAAAAAGATTTTTCTAGGTGTGGGAAAATGGTTGTATGTTAAGCGTAGATCTATCTCAGGGTTCTTGAAATTAGGAGTCTGATCAACAGTGGCCAATCAGTGTCAGAGAGTTGTTGCAGCATAGAGATTTATGATCAATAAATTTTCTATATTCTTTTCTTTTCTACCCGTGTCCTCTACTTTATTATCGCTCTTTTATCCTTTTCCTGTTTTTCGTATTCGTTCGTTTGCGATAAAATATTACTTTCCCATTCTGACTTTTGCCGTTTCTTTTCTCATACTAGTAACGCATTTTATTGCGTAATATGTCAGTCCCTGGATGTGAACGAAATAGTGTGAGAATTCGTCTAGTCAGACATAGAGAGCAGACATTTGTCTACATTTTCACCTGACACAGCGTTTCTTCGGCTAGTTTCTCGGCGCGAGGTGTGGAAGGCACCAATCTGCATCGCTCAGAAATGAGACATGTCGTAGTAGGTGTGAAGACGCGTTTTGGCAGTTATAGCCAGCGTCTAAGTATGTGAAGTGTTAAGAGAGAGAGAGAGAGAGAGAGAGAGGGGGGGAGAGACCGGCGCTATTTCTGGTTTTCGTAGTAGCGTGGGATCCTTTGTCCGTTTTCATATATCTACACGAGTAGCTTAGACTATTCATTCAGTTCTCCAAATTTTGCAGTAGACAGGTTGCTCGTGCTAAGGAAATAAGCTTGCATAGCGAAGTTCTTAGTTTGACTCGACATTTTGCCGAGCTTCTAGACTAACAATATGAGTGAATAAATTCTAAGTTTGTGCGATCGCCTGTAGTTTTGTCTGTCATGCAGTTGTAAATGAATTTAATATTTTAAAACTAACTTATAACTGCACTGAATAATCCTTGAGTATTGACGAAATACGTATGTATTTCTAATTCATGATGATGGATTTTATAAATATAACTTATTTCACGGGAGTTTTAAACGATAAGTCAAGCTCTCCGCTTGCAGTTTATAATGTAAGTTATAACCGAAGTAAATTGTATGTATAAGTATTTTATATGTTGTTTTTTCTTTATTCAGTGAAACTGGGGGGTCAGTGGGGGTGGATAGAGGTTATTTTTAGGGGGGGGGGAGAGGATGGGGAGCGGATTGAATTTACACCGAACGGTTTTGGGGGATTTACGGAGTAAACATGAAAAGAGGCGCGAAAAGTAAGAAAATAAATATTAACAAAAACAATTTTGCCGGGAGTTTTCCTAAACGATAAGTTGGGATAGGGAAATTAACGCGACTTAAAGTTTATTGTTTTGTTTTAAAGTAAAACCTGTCTGGCATTGCGCTGGCATCCAGAACGACAGAGTACCCATTACATGAACTTTAAGATTAAATGAAGTAACGGGCCCATTTTATTTTCCATAAACTTATTTACCTGGGATAACATTTTTTTCTTAGATTGTAATTCTATTATAAACCTGAGACAAACCTCATGTATTTTTCTCTTTTCATGTCAGTGAAACACCTTTTTTCCACGGTTTTTAGTTAAAAACATCTGTTTGGCATTTTTTTCTTAAAGCTGGGTGTATAAAGTCATCCATTTGCGCTGGCATCCAGAACGACAGAGTACCCATTACATGAACTTTAAGATTAAATGAAGTAACGGGCCCATCGAGCCAGATTTAATTCTTCCTGAGACAAACCTCAAGTACATTTCAGCCCTTATGGCAAGTAAAATATTAATATCAGTAAATTTCCGACGGAGTCCTGACTAGTTGTGGTGTGACCAAATAGAGTCCTATACTGAGGGAAGGCACCGACCTGACATTCCTCGTTACTAGAAACCTAAGCTATTGACACTGTGCTCGCTGTTAACGTTCGTGCCTGGACAATTTTAATGTGACCTAAACAGACATCCAAAAATAAGAATAACCAAGGAAACGTTCCCTGAAGTAGTGAATTCAACCTATCGTTGTGGAGCTGGGGTTCCCTTGGCCAAAACTAATCCTGGAGATTCTGCACGTGCATGTCCTAAATTTTTTTTCTCCAGAAGTTGCTACCAAAGCTGTAAGTGCGAATGCAAGCTAGTGATCACGGCTGACTGAATAGAGTGAATGCAGGACTGAGTGATTCCTTTATTGTTGTATTTTGGCACCCATTTTGCTGTCTTAAATTTCTTTATGCAAGTTTTGTTGCTAACAATATTTTCCTTTTTTTTTTTCTATAACCAGCGGCACTCGAGCTTTCTAGCTCTTTCGGCCCAATGACATGTCATTGCGAGGCTGGGGGGTCAGTGGACTTTCCTTCCAACCCGGTCAGGAGCTTCGCTCCTTCCCATCCACACGGGATTTATGTGTTGGAGCCGTTCAGATTATTCAGTCAAATTTCCGGTCGTAAACATTTCTTCAAACGCCGACGGCCGGGTTTGAACCATGAACACCTGGTCGCCAGTACAACGTTGTAGCCATTACACCAGCGCGGCTCCCAATATTTTCCTTAGGATAGATCAGAGTATCAAAGTCTGTTCATACGTCTAAAGGGAAATTTTAGACTAAAGCATATGTATCCGTGACTCTTTGGGGCTATCACGTTTCTTCTAACAGGACGGTGGGCTATACATCGAGGGAAAAGATCATATCAATGGGTCTATCATTCTTGTAGCAATTCATTGACTTTATGACTATTTGTATATGCTTGATGTAATTTTATGTGTTGTGATGGAATTTTAGTATGATAATTAAAATTCACTTGAACTTATTCCAGTGTGTCGGTCAGTTCGTTCCTAATTATCTATATTTCCATTGTCATAGTTTCACGTCTGTGTGTCTATTGTAGTCACTTATGTGTGTGTGTATGTGAGGGATATATATATATATTACTATATATTATACTAGACGGTCTGACAAATCTTAATCTGTTGTAGATGATAGGCTGACTGAGAGAAATCATCTCGAGGGTCAGAGACCGACTCTAATATATTTCCTCCATCTCACTCGTGAAATCTATTTCTATTTTATCATCTCCCACTGAGCTATCACTTGTTTCTATTGCTACTCAGAAGGGACCAAACCAAGTCTTAATTCACCTATGATAAATCTACGACAGTTGTCTTGGTTATAATAATAGCCGCTTCAGTCATAACTGACTATGGGAATGCGCCCCTGAGGTGACAGCCCTCAGCTGCTTATTTTCCTGGTGCTCCTTTCGACGTTTTCTCCCCTCCTCTGCTTGTTGTGTGAGCCTCTCTTCGCCCAATCTGAGGCGGCGCCGTAAATAGCATCGCCACTTAGTGCGATCGGCAGCTTCATCCTCCCATGTTGCTGGATCCATGTCCAGTGCCCTCATATCTCTCTTGCACACATCTTTGAACCTCAGCTGTGGTCGCCCAACTGTTCTCTTGCCATCTGCTAATTGTCCGTAGAGGATATCTTTTGGAATGCGACCATCTTCCATGCGGCGAACATGGCCAAGCCAGCGAAGTCTGCGCTGTCTAAGCAGCGTATACATACTTTGAAGGCCAGCACGTGACAACACCTCGACATTTGTCACTTTATCTTTCCACGAGATGCCAAGGATGCGGCGCAGACACCGTAAATGGAAGGTATTGAGCCTTCTTTCTTGCTTAGCATAGGTCGTCCAGGTCTCGCTGCCATATAGGAGTGTGCTGGTGACGCAGGCATTATATACCGCAGCTTTGGTCTTCATTGTGAGTTTGGAGTTTCCCCAAACACGCGATGTGAGGCGGGCAAAGGTAGCTGCAGCTTTGCCAATGCGGCTGTCAATTTCTGTATCCAGTGAGAGATTGTCATTGATGGTAGACCCTAGGTATGTGAAGTGATGCACCACTGCCAATTCATAGTTATCGATAGTGATAACTGGTGCAGCACCCGCATCCTGACTCAGCACATTCGTTTTCTTTAGACTTATTGTGAGGCCAAAGTCCTTGCATGCTTTAGTGAAGCGATTCATCAAGTTCTGAAGCTCCTGTTGGCTTTGAGTGACGACTGCAGCATCTTCAGCGAACAACAAGTCTCTAATAGTGACCCTTCTGATTTTTGTTTTTGCCTTCAGCCTTGAAAGATTAAACAGACGGCCATCTGACCTATTGTGAAGGCATATTCCTTCAGTTGCATCTCTGAATGCATGTTTCAAGAGTAAGGCAAAGAAGATCCCGAAGAGGGTCGGAGCAAGAACACAGCCTTGTTTAACGCCACTTCGTATGTCAAAGGGCTGTGACGTGCTTCCAGCATATTGGACTGTTCCCTTCATGTCGTCATGGAATGACTTTATCAATTCCAGCATTTTAGGAGGACAGCCTATTTTCAGGAGGATTTTGAAGATTCCATCCCTACTAACCAGGTCAAATGCTTTTGTGAGGTCTATAAAGGCGATATATAAAGGCCTTTTCTGCTCTCTTGATTGTTCCTGAAGCTGGCGGACAGAAAAGATCATGTCTGTTGTTGATCTACCAGCTCGGAATCCACACTGTGACTCTGGATATATGCGCTCAGCTAACTTGTGTAGTCGCATCAAGATGACTTTGGCAAAAACCTTACCAACAATACTAAGAAGAGAGATGCCTCTGTAGTTATTGCAATCACTTCTGTCTCCTTTATTTTTATACAGTGTTACAATCTTGGCATCTCGCATGTCTTGAGGAATAATTGTCTCTTCCCAGCACTGGCACAGCATCCTATGCAGGGGATGTAATAGCGTGCTCTTACAGCTTTGATTAGATCAGGAGGAATCCCATCACTGCCTGGTGCTTTGCCAGAGGCCAAGCTATCAATGGCCTTGCTGAGTTCCTCTAATGTTGGTTCGGCATCTAGCTCCTCTATAGTTGGCAGACATTTGACAGCATCAAGGGCTGCAGGCGTAACGGTATTTTCTCTCGCGTAAAGCTCAGAGTAGTGCTCGACTCACCTCTCCATCTGCTTACCCTTATCGGTTAGCTTCTCTCCGCTGATGGTTTTTAGCGGTGCCGTCTTACTTTTTTGAGGGGCCAAGTGCTTTCTTTATACCGTCATACATTTGTTTAATGTTGCCTGTTTGCGCTGCAATCTGCATGCTCTCACTGAGCTGGAGCCAATAGTCATTTGCACAGCGTCGAGCAGTTTGTTGAACTTTGCTTCTCGTAGCCTTCAGTATCTGTAGGGTTCTAGCACTCGGTGAACGTTTATATTCATTCATAGCACTGCGCTTAGCTTCAATGACAATTGCCATCACATCTGATGAAGCATCAAACCAGTCATTTGACTTTGCCGTTTTCTTGCCAAAGGTGGCAAGTGCAGTACTTTGAATGGTGTTCCGTAGATGCTCCCAGTTCTCTGTAATAGTATCACCATGCTGAGGGCTACTGAGAACTTTCTTGAAGGTCGCAGTAAATTGAGCGATCATGACAGGGTCTGACATCTTGCTGGTATCAATGCGTGGTTTCCCTTCATGTCTGACACAATAGAGTTTTCTTGGTTGTGCTCTGATTTTGCAGCAAACCAAGGAGTGATCTGTATCACAGTCTGCACTATGGTACGAGCGCGTGGAGAGCACAGACCTGAGAAGTGGCCTTCTGACGAGAATCAGGTCCAGTTGGTGCCAGTGCTTGGATCGTGGGTGTCTCCATGACACCTTATGCTGGGGTTTTGTCTGAAAGTAGGTGTTAGTCACGCAGAGGTCATGGTGGACATACAACTCTAAGAGCCGTTGTCCATTTTCATTCATCTTGCCAATACCAAACCTTCCCAGACATGAAGGCCATGAAACATTATCGGCACCCACTCTAGCGTTAAAGTCACCAAAGAGAACAAGCTGTTCTTGCCTAGGTATGCTTTTGATGACTGCTGCTAGATTCTCGTAGAACTCATCTTTAGCTTCTGAGGCAGAGTACAGAGTAGGAGCATACACACTGACAAGGGTGATGGGACCTGTGCTAGTTTGCAGGCGGAGCGTTAACAGGCGTTTTGATCCATTCTCGCCTGGTTCAACCATTTTAGTTAGCGATTTTTTTTACCGCCAAACCTACTCCGTGTTCTCTAGTTTTATTAAGATCTTTCCCTTGCCAATAAAATGTGTAGTCCTTCTCGCTCACCGTTCCAGAGCCCGCCAGGCGCGTTTCCTGAAGTGCAGCTGTATCCACCTGAAGTCGTTTAAGCTCATCATTAATTATGGCTGTCTTCCTTACATCGTTTACGTCCTGTAAATACTATACCCTGGTCATGTTTTGCAGGTTCAACTAATTGTTATAAACGTGATACAATTTTGGAAATTGTAAACTGCTTAATAGTGGACCAACTCTGTTCCTGGCATAAGCATAGTGTCTTCAATGTTCAGATGTTTTAACGACAGAGAGACGTCAGCTACTACAACGTGTCAAGCAAGTTAAGTACGACTTAACATGAAAACACAAACCCAGTCACCCACGCCAATAACATGATGAACACGACCAAACAGTGACAATATACTTTTTTGTGTGTGAAATCTTGTAAGATATTGATATACCAGGGTGCACATTTTTTAATTTACATCATTAATCAATAAAGTGCATTGATTTGCTTATATCTGCAGTTATTAAATTATTTAAATTTCCAGTTATAATTTTTGTTATGTGATGAAAGAAAAGTAATAGATTAAAACTTGTAGGGAATAAATACGAGCTGCACTCACATATTTTTATAACACCCTTGGAGCATAGGAGAGGTCTAGCGAGAAGGTGACTTACCTATCAGGTCTCTATTACAACTATCATCAAGGACTGTACAGTTAACTACCAGACTTATCTTGTACCCTCCGTACCTCAGGTTCACTAGTTCTCTTTTGCATTTCTAGGAACTATTTTCTATTCGACATCAATCTCGCCCACTCGTGTGTTACCGGGGCCCGAAAGGGGAGCAAAGAATAGTAACACTGTTCCCTGCCAAGCATGTCGTAGAAAGCGATTAAGGAGGGTTGGGCATGGGGCTGGTTACCCCATCCTGTAAAAAAAATTTAAACCACAAAAAACTTCAACAAATATGGACAAGTCAATTAAAGAAAATAAAACAGCCATCCAAGACAGGGGAAGGTCCTCTCGCAGGGAGGCGTATGATGCAACACAGAGAAAGCCGAAAGGAGTCTGTGTTACTGACTAACCTTCTTTCTTCTAGGAGAATTTCTAGATTTGGCACCTGGAATGTTCGGACATTAAACGAACAAGGGAAAGTGGCAAAAGTAGCAGCAAAAATGAGGGAATATAAAATCGAGGTTCCGGGACTGTGTGAAACAAAGTGGAAGGGGGTAGACAGGAAGAAACTCATCACAGGTGAATTGGTGCTGTCCTCAGGACATGAAGACAAACGTTCCCACCACAGTGAAGGGGTAGCTCTTATGTTATCTAAAGAAGCACAGAAAGCACTCATTGAATGGGAAGCCGTTGGACCCAGAATAATAACAGCTACTTTTAATACAGCTAAAAAGAAAATAAATGTAAATGTCATCCGATGTTATGCATCAACTAATGACAAAGAAGAGTCTGTGAATGAAGCATTTTATACTAGACTTCAGGAAATTATGGAAAAAGTTAAAAGAAGAGACATAACAATTTTGATGGGTGACATGAATGCAAAGATAGGTACAGTCAACACCGGCTTTGAAGAAGTCATGGGGAAAACATGGGCTAGGAATAATGAATGAAAATGGGGAACTATTCCCAAACTTCTGTGCTTCAAATCTACTGGCTATAGGAGGAAGCATATTTCCACATAAGAGAATACACAAGGCAACATGGATATCATCAGACCATAGAACAGAAAATCAGATTGATCATATATGCATAAACAAGAAGTTTAGATCATCATTGCAGGATGTTAAGGTTTATAGATGAGCAGATGTGGCATCAGATCACCACCTTCTAATAGCCAAAGTAAAAATGAAACTCAAGAGATATGCAACAATGCAAAATTATAGACAACAATTTAATGTAGGACATCTAAGAAACAAGAGACAAATTTGCGGTCACAGTATCCAACAAATTCCAAGTGCTCCAACAGCTGGAAGATGTAGAGAATACAGAAGACTATTGGCAGCAAACCAAAACGGTATGGAATGAGACACGTGAAGAAATACTGGGGAAAAGGGAACGACAACAAAAAGCATAGATAACAACAGAAACCATTAATAAGATAAAAGGCAGAAAAAACAAGAAAGCAGATTTAAACACAAGCAAAACCAGAAGTTCCAAAGCCAAGGCTCAAGAAGTGTACACAGAAGCAAGCAAAGAAGTTAAAAGAAGTATCAAAAGAGACAAGAGGAAGTATATTGAGGAGTTGGCAAGAGAGGCAGAAGATGCCGCAGCCAAAGGAAATATGAGAGAACTGTATAACAGCACAAAGAAGCTGACAGGGAAATACAAGCAAACAAGTTGCCCCATAAAAGACAAGAATGGAAAACTGCTCAGCAATATACAAGAGCAAATGAAGAAATGGACAGAATATTTTGAGGACCTTCTCAATAGACCAGCTCCACAAAATCCCCCGGACATCCAGCCAGCAGAAGAAGAGCTACAAATTAACGGTGAAAGACCAACGAAGGAAGAAATAAAGAAAGCCATAAAGCTTCTAAGAGATGGAAAAGCGCCTGGACCTGATGGCATTCCAGCAGAGGCCATCAAAGCAGATATCGACACATCTACAGAGATGTTATATAAATTACTTGGTAAAGTCTGGGAAAAGGAAGAGATACCAGCAGATGGAAAGAAGGATATCTGGTTAAGTTGCCTAAGAAAGGAAATTTACAAGAGTGCACAAATTATAGAGGAATAATGTTACTATCAGTGCCAGGAAAATTATTAAATAGGATTATCCCTGAGAGATTAAAAGAGTCCATAGACATGAAACTGAGAGATGAACAAGCAGGTTTTCGACAAAACAGATCATGTACAGACCAGATAGCCACTTTGAGAATAATAGTTGAACAAAGTCTGGAATGGAATTCACCACTATACATCGGATTTGTGGACTACGAAAAGGCATTTGACAGTGTAGACAGAGAATGAATTTGGAAATTGATGAGGCATTATGGAGTTCCCCTGAAGATCATTAATTTAATAAAGAAAACATATGAAGACATGACATGCAGAGTTCTTCATGAAGGACAGCTTACAGAACCATTTGGGATAAGAACAGGAGTGCGACAGGGATGCCTCTTGTCTCCATTTCTTTTCTTATTAGCAATAGACTGGGTAATGGGAACATCAACAACACACAATAGAAATTGAATCCAATGGACTCTGACTAAGCAGCTGGATGATCTGGATTTTGCTGATGACTTAGCTCTTCTGTCCCATAACCGTAATCAGATGCAGGAAAAATTAAAAACACTCGATGAGAGGTCACAGCAATTGGGTCTGAAAATACACAGGGAAAAGACAAAGATATTGAGAATAAATGCAGGTAATGAAAACAGGGTTGAACTTGAAGAAGCACCAATACAAGATGTAGAATCGTACACATATCTTGGCAGCAATATAGACAAAGTTGGAGGGACAGACAGTGATGTCAAAATAAGAATACAAAAAGCAAGAGGAGCTTTCGTAGCATTGGGAAATATATGGAGATCAAGAGAAATCGGATCCAACACGAAAATAAGAATCTTCAACTCAAATGTGAAGTCAGTCCTATTGTATGCCTCTGAGACATGGAGAACAACAAAGACAACAACCAAAAAGCTACAGACTTTCATAAATGGGTGCTTGCGTAGAATAGAGGGATTAAAATGGTATGACAAGGTTACCAACGTGGAACTGATGACAAGAACTAGACAAGTGCCAGTGGAACAAGAGATGAGAAGAAGACGATGGCGATGGATTGGACACACACTGAGGAAACCTGTTGATAGCATTACAAGGCAGTCTTTGTTCTGGAACCCCCAGGGCAAGAGAGACAGAGGTAGGCCAAGAAGCACATAGAGAAGGGAGCTGGAAACAGAGGTGAAAATGATGAAGAGAACGTGGAAAGAACTTGAGATGATGGCACGTGACAGGAGGACTTGGCATGTGTTTGTTGAAAGCCTGCTCCTTTGGGAGTGGAGGGTTATGATGATGATCAATCTCGCCACATACATAACTATAGTAATATGTATTGTATATTGTTTTGCATATTGTACAGACCAGTTTGACTGGCAACAGAAATGGATTCTACTAAACATCTACTATTATGTACAAATCTGAGACAGTGATTAATTTTCATACGGACCGATACAAAAATCCTGAAATTTGACCAAAAAAGCTGATATGAATATTTCTGACACATCTGCCAGAAAGAAAAAAACATTTTTTAGCGATGTAAAAAAAAAAAAAAAGAATACAATAGGCAAAATGAGCTTTCATTTAATTTGGTAGTTTATTAAAGTTCAATAAGAATCTTCAACCCAGATGTGAAGTCATTGCTATTGTATGGCTGTCAGACATGGAGAATAACGAAAGAAAAACTAAGGAGTTACAGACTTCCATTATCTGGTGTTTCTGAAGATCAGAATTGAAAGGGTTCGACAAGGTCATTAATGTGGAACTGATGACAATATCACTAATGTGGAACTGATGACAATATTACTAATGTGGAACTGATGACAATATCACTAATGTGGACCTGATGACAAGATCCTTAATGTGGAACTGATGACAATATCACTAATGAGGAACTGATGACAAGATCACTAATATGAAACTGATGACAAGATCACTAATGTGGAACTGATGACAAGATCATTAATGTGGAACTGATGACAAGATCCCTAATGTGGAACTGATGACAAGATCACTAATGTTGCACTGATGACAAGATCACTAATGTGGAACTGATGACAAGATCACTAATGTGGAACTGATGACAAGATCACTAATGTGGAACTGAGGACAAGATCACTAATGTAGAACTGATGACAAGATCACTAATGTGGAACTGATGACAAGATCACTAAAGTAGAACTGATGACAAGATCACTAATGTTGAACTGATGACAAGATCACTAATGTGGAACTGATGACAAGATCACTAATGTGGAACTGATGACAAGATCACTAATGTGGAACTGATGACAAGATCCCTAATGTAGAACTGATGACAAGATCACTAATGTGGAACTGATGACAAGATCACTGATGTGGAACTGATGACAAGATCACTAATGTGGAACTGATGACAAGATCATTAATGTGGAACTGATGACACGATCACTAATGTGGAACTTATGACAAGATCACTAATGTGGAACTGATGTCAAGATCACTAATGTGGAACTCATGACAAGATCACTAATGTGGAACTGATGACAAGACCACTAATGTAGAACTGATGACAAGATCACTAATGTGGAACTGATGACAAGACCACTAATGTAGAACTGATGACAAGATCACTAATGTGGAACTGATGACAAGAACTAGACAAGTGTCAGTGGAGCAGAAAATGAGAAGAAGATTCTGGTGACGAATATGACACACATTGAGGAAACTTGTTGATAGCATTACATGGCAGTCCTTGTTCTGGAATCACAAAGGTACAAGAATCACAAAGGTACAAGAATCACAAAGGTACAAGAATCACAAAGGTACAAGAATCAAAAGGTACAAGAATCACAAAGGTACAAGAATCACAAAGGTACAAGAATCACAAAGGTACAATAATCACGAAGATACAAGAATCACAAAGGTACAAGAATCACAAAGATACAAGAATCACAAAGGTACAAGAATCACAAAGGTACAAGAATCACAAAGGTACAAGAATCACAAAGATACAAGAATCACAAAGGTACAAGAATCACAAAGGTACAAGAATCACAAAGGTACAAGAATCACAAAGGTACAAGAATCACAAAGGTACAAGAATCACAAAGGTACAAGAATCACAAAGAGACCGTGAACAAGAAAACTGGAAACCGAAGTAAAAGGGATAAAGAAGACATGGAGACAAATAGAGCAGACGTCACAGGACAGAGCAGACGTCACAGGACAGAGCATACGTCACAGGATAGAGCAGACGGTACAGGACAGAGCAGACGTCACAGGACAGAGCAGACGTCACAGGACAGAGCAGACGTTACAGGACAGAGCAGACGTCACAGGACAGAGCAGACGGTACAGGACAGAGTAGACGTCACAGGACAGAGCAGACGGCACAGGACAGAGCAGACGGCACAGGACAGAGCAGACGTCACAGGACAGAGCAGACGTGAGTTATGACGTTAAAGGCAGACGAGTTATGACGTTAAGGGTATGAGTGGCTCAGAAGTATGGAGTCCGGGCTGCTCCGAGTACAGGGAATATATTTAATGGAAATGTTTTTCAGAACCAGTGCCTTCTAATGATGTCATACCCTTTGACCTCCTGGTTATGACATCTGGTGCCTAGTCTTATCGGATTGGGACGACAAAATATGAGGACCCGTGTGAAAATTTCTCACGTTAAACATGCCATGACAGTTGGAAATTGTAAAGAGTAGTTCATACGGCCGCTGCCCTGACAAAAGTTACAATATTAAAAAAACGTAACCAGCACGTAAATAGTTGACTTTGATCAACTGTCATTGAGCGTCAGCTCTTGGTGACACGTAAATAGTTGACTTTGATCAACTGTCATTGAGCGTCAGCTCTTGGTGACACGTAAATAGTTGACTTTGATCAACTGTCATTGAGCGTCAGCTCTTGGTGACACGTAAATAGTTGACTTTGATCAACTGTCATTGAGCGTCAGCTCTTGGTGACACGTAAATAGTTGACTTTGATCAACTGTCATTGAGCGTCAGCTCTTGGTGACACAAAAATAGTTATAGAATGTATGATTCCTGAACACACACATTGAGATCTTCGCTGGTACTACGGAGTTCGTACACTGTGCTGAGATCATACTTGTGTGATCTAAGGGAGGAGATCGGAGTTATAATGGAGTTGTCCGTGTGCAATAATGATGGTACTTAGATCCAAAAACCAAACTAATGATTTACTATTCACACACACACACACACACACACACACACACACACACACACACACACACACACACACACACACGCGCGCGCGCACACACACACGCACGCACGCACGCACACACGCACGCACGCACACACACACACACACACACACACCATTACAGAGTTCTTTCTTGTCTCGTCTCATCCGTACTTAATGTAGATAAGACGTATTACGTGTTTTGTGTTCTTTGATTAATAGGAACCTTGTTTCTACATGAGCTGACGAAGTTACATAATGTATGACATCAGACCTGATTTGGCTTCCACGCAATAACTTGAATATCACAACTACAACGCTCCATTATCCCTTGCACAACCATGTTAGCACATTGGGTTCACCCATCAACGAGAATACAAGTTTTTTTGTGTACACAATTCGCTCCTCAAGAAATAAAACTTGACAGGTGAGCTCACAGCTCCTTTGACATTCTGTAAGGTCAAAATTCGTGGTCCGTTTTCGAGGTCAAATGTCTTATACCTACACTCAAACTCATCACTTTTCGTCATGTCGACCTTTCACCTTTTGTTCTACGTGACCTCATTACTTGTTTCTGTCTTCCCCCCCCCCCCCCCCCCCCAATCCCCTAACAAGCTTGCGTTCTCAGCAAACAACTTTTATTTACCATAACTAACCACCTTTGTTGACACGTCTTCCGTCACCTTGACCTTTCATAACATCATCATACATTTTATCAGATGAATTGCCATTACTTAAACAATGCTCTTGGTACAACTCTTGGTACAACTCTTGGTACAACTCTTGCTGCGGTAACCTTAAGCTAGTCGCACATTAATTATATCTCTTGCTCTATCTTAACCCATAACAAATACATACATACATACATACATACATACATACATACATACATACATACATACATACATACATACATACATACATACATACATACATACATACATATCAGAATCTTTATTCTCCATAAAATACATTAATATGTACAGACATGATATAATAGATACAACATGGCATATAGGAGAATCATTAGAATTTACATAAAGTGTTGAAGACGTCTCAAGTAGTTATATGTGGGTGTTTTTACATCGAACCTTTGTGTTACACATACATAAAATTTGTTAAGCTTTCTAAAAGACATTGGCATATAATGATATGGTATAACCTGCCAAAAAATGAGAATTATTGAAATTTACAAAATGTGTGTGGAATACCATTCAAGTAGAGCAATATGGTTGTTTTTACATGGGGGTTTTATCAGAATTTCTGTTTGCCATAAAAAACTTTGACAGCTAGTAGAGTGAGATATTAAATATAGCATCAAATACAATAGTCGTTTGGTATAGTAGACAGAGCACAATTGAGATTAGACGGTGGGGAAAACATTTCAGCAATTTAACATGGGTGTTTTTTACATCGAAGTTTCCATATTCTGTAAGAACCTATAATTGCACTGATACTGACATATTTACATAAAACCTTTGCTTCAAATTTCCGCAACCCTAGCAACATTAATCCACTCACACACTTTGCATGCACATGACCCAAACTACCAATTATCAGTACGATTACATGCGTACGACAGCCTAGTTCGTTAATTTCTGCAGTCAATGGATAGTACTTATCAAATTTATGTTGGTAAACATTTATGGATTCTAACATGGGCGTCATATGGTATTGCTGCCTCTACCTATAAAAAGCTGTTTTTGTTCTGTCGATTGATTATCGTTAAATCATAGTATATGGGGATAGGGGATATAGGCGTGACGAGAATATATAAACGTATGATGAAAGTAGGAGATGGGTGTATATAGTAAAGGGGTGTATAGGTGTATAGGTGCTGCGGGGTCGAAGGTAGGGGGTATCTTAGGAAGGAGGTTGTAACGGCCTGGGGTTAGGGTACTGTAGGTCAGGCGATGACGGCTTATTTTACACGGGGATTTTGAAGGAGACAGCGAGACGATACATTCAGGAGCGCTGAACAGTACATACATGACAAGGCGGCAATAGTTCAAGACGTACAGGTGGTCGATACATGGACGGTGACAACTCAGGGGTACATCTACAGACATTCGTATGCATCCCTATCGGGGACATGAAATCAGCGGGGAGTCACATTACGACTACAGATGCCGGGACATACACACAGCTGGGACAGCGATAGTGCTCAGGGGCGATAGACAGGGTGACTACGATGACGAGGGTTTATACACATCTAGATGGCTAGTCAATACGGCGATATGACTTTGACGTCCTACATTAGATACGCTCTGGCGGACATCCATAAATGTTTGACTACACGATCCTTCAGTCGGTGGGAGTGGAGAAGGCATACACGATATTAGCATGGGACTTGAGTAGATGCCCAATCTAGCGCTGTAGTATCGCGAGGTAATGTCCGCGATAGCTAGCATATGCGACGCGGCTAACTCTGAACCAAGCCCTCACATTCGTAAAAGGGCAATGCATTTGCGGGATCTGTAGAACCCCGGCGCCCCCCTACACGACTATTGCTAGAGGTGTGGGCATGACAACTTATCAAGCGCAAGTCAATAGGTTCTCTTCTCACATACGGGGGGGGGGCAGAGCCCAAGATGAGTCAAAGATATCACGTGTGCAAATCTCTTATCACGGACATACGGGGGGGGGCACACTTCGAAGTATCCTAATATGGACCTCACAGTATATGCGGCGGAGCAGAGTTCTTTATCGTATTCCCCCCGCCCTACCAGCATACACGCACCCCAGATGGGGTGGTTCGACATACTGTCAACATCAACATAGACCCAAAGACGTTCTCAACTCTGGACGAGGTGGGAGGGAGTGCTAGGTGCTACCGCTACGCTACACTCATAGGGGGGTTCAATGGGGGGGGGGGTTATGGATAAAAATGCGAGGGATTCACACAATCAGCGGGTCAACTCTGAATATTATTGGGGTCGCGGGGGGGGGTCAATAGTGAGATTCATCATCTCTGTAGGGGGGGAGAATTCTCATGTAAGGCCCACACACTGCGCAGATGTGTCTCTCTATGTGTGTCATTATCTCGGAAGCTTAAAATGTAGCAAGACAGTCAGGGGTGTGCATGACACAACGCGCGAGGTTCAACTTTCCGCTTGTGAGACGCACAAAAGTGCGGCAGGGGGAGGAACATTGATAGCTTCGCGTTGCACAAGGGGAAGAACTACAGAGCGCCGAGGGGGGGGGAGTGTCATACACCGCGGGGGGGGGGGGAGGCATTTTTATCATAAATATTCTGAGGGTACGACGACTGCGGGAGTCTTACGGGCGTCATTTATGGTTTCCGAGATCTACACAGCGGGAGACGGGTCACCGAATTTTGATCTACGCCGGTTGCTAAGCATATTTATCACAGGATGAGCATCTTTGTACATATTCTGGTCGTGTTGCTTTGTCGCGGTGCAACATTTTCGGATTAGTTATTATTTGAGGGGGCATTGGGCATCAGGGGCAGGGCCGCTTCGATGGGCGTAGTGGAATGACTGAGTGATTGTTGGGGGTGGTCAGATATGATAGAGAGAGATATCGGTTTTAGGCGAGGAGCGCGATATGATGAGGTGCGTTAGAGATGGAGCTACACTAGCATAGAGAGGTATCAGTGCTATGTATTAGGAGAGGGGGAGGGGAGGCGTGGGCAGGATGTTGGTGAAGGGAAGTATCTATATGATATATACCGAGAACCAAGCACGCACTGGTTCTGATACACTGATTGTGGGACACGGGAGCTATCAGCATGGTTACCGCTAGCATATGACACACTGGGTCTACATCACACACCAGCTTTGAGGCATGACATGAGACACGTGAGCACGACACACACACTGCATACCCCCTGTACACACACACCGGGCCAGGATGAACACAGTGAGCCCACATTCGGGGGACAGCTTCGACCATGACTTTACATTGTGATAGTATAGATAGGCACTCAGTTTCACAGCGCCAGACACGCGGCACACACACACACACAGCTACACACACATCTCGGTGCAGGGCACATGCGGCGCACACACCACACGACACGGACACAAGATTTCGACACGGACTTACGTACACATCGACGCGCGGACAGGCGAGTAATACGACACATGATAGGCGACAGCTGCAGTGTGCAGTTTAGGCGGTATGGGGAGCAGCTGGGTGACAGTATATACGCACAGAACTCTACGCACATAAATGATGGGGATTACTAAGAGCAATAGTACGACGAGTAGAGACTACCTTTTCGAATAGAAACAAACAGGTATATAGGGTTCACCGACGAATGATCGTCATGACTATACTGCTACACTCATAGATATAGGGCTGTTTAGCGAGAGGGCGGCTTATCACGAGGGGCGGATGCATCGGAAAGTTCCGAGGCAGTTAGACACGTAGTAACGAGCACGGGACTGGTATATACAGGGGGGCAGCGATAGTGGGAGGCTGGGTTTCGCGACTTTGTAGCCTACAGTAGAAGTGCCGGACCGGGACTGCGTTGCTCATCGGTTAACCCAAGCACATAACCTTCGCCCCCCCTCTCAGACTCGGTTCGCTGCCCGCCCGAGATCGAAGGTAGCCGTATTGTGTACACTGAAGAACGAATATGGGGGCCTCCCCACCAGCTACGATGAGCCGGGGAATGCCCGCAAGCAAGCACGGGCGTCCGCGCCGGCTAGTGGGGGGGGGGTGGGATAGACATAGGGGGGACGTGGGAATAGTCTGATTGAGACCAAACTTCAAGCTATAGCGTACTGAGGAGCGTGGAGTGACTGGCTTCTAAACAGGGACATGTGGCAATTATCTATTAGGGAGGTTGTGAACTGTCCGGGGGGGATTTTTTATAACGTCTGTGACCCATGATTTTCAGGGAACGTATGCCATTTAGTTAGGTTTTTTTTAATTCCTAACATTAATTTTAGAGGTGGGGATTAAGTGATTCTTTTCCAGTTGGGGAGGTAATGGGCAATCTGTAGGAGCCAGTGGGGGGGACCGGATATAGGGGGGTGCGCCCGGTCTCGTCGTTTTCCTATGCGGTAGTGAGGGTCGGGGAGTGGACTGGCTGGGGAGATCAAGATTACAGCCTAGTGTGGTGAGGGGAGCGGGGAGGATCTCTTACGGGATTGTTGGAGGGGGCGGATAGAGTGGAAGGGCATGCGAATTTCTGAGTCCAGGGGGGAGCAGATGTGGTCATGAGTGTTTTCTGACAGAGGGGGTGTGCCAGGGATTGATTCGGGGGGTCGAGATGTAGGTAGTGCGGATCAATGCTTGTTCTGGGCCAATGGATTGTGTTTATATATAAATATATATATTGGAGGGTAATAGGGTATATAAAGGGGTATATATAATAATATATTATGAATATGGATATATATATAAAGGATATGGCTGTGGATATAGGGTCATAAATAAAAATATGGGATATAATATATATATAGCGTATATAGATATATATATTAGGGATCCCTCTTGATAAGGGTATATAGTAGGATCAGAGTATATCGCATAAAGTGATAGTGGTGTTGTGTGTTTAGGTAGGGGTAACGTGTTCGTAGTCCAAAGTGAGCTGTGGGTTGCTAGTACGTGCACAGATTAGTCGGGGGACAGCAGCGTTAGGAGTAGACACTAGTAGCTGGGATTTCACAGCTCATGATATGCGCGCCGACACACATATAGATACACACAGCACGATGATATACGACACAGGGAGCAGTACATACTAACACGGACGACATGATAGCATATATGATGACCAGGACACAGCGCTTTTAGCACACGGCGCGACACGACACACACACACAACACAAAATGAGTCGACAGAGTCGAGACACTAATGTCAATGGCGGGTATGACATTATGGGAGACAGACACAGTTGGATAGGAGTCAATCAATGTGAGATGTATGTCCTGCATTGAGTTTGTTTGATTGGACATGTGAGTGGTATTTGATCATCTAGTGTGGTAGGGTTTACTTTGTGGAGGTTAGTGATTTGGCTAATTTGGTAGTGGTGTTAGTTGGGGTACGGGGGATTAAGGTTGGGGGGTACGGATTAGGTAGGGGATGATTGTGGTGAGTGTGGGTGGATTTGATTAGTTAGGTGTTTAGGGGGGGGGGGGTCTGGATAGGTTTACTATTTGCGGTTAGTTATGTCAGGGATGAGGCCCTTAGGAAACAAGTAGTTTAACAGTTTCCCAAACGTACAATGTGGACATGGGTATAGGAGTGGTTTTGGGTAATAATTACACATAGGGGGTGCACTCTCTATTTGTGGGGTAGGGGCTCACACAATGTGCACAATTCTCTTGATTAATTATAGTGCCATATAAATGTTGGGCGAATAAGAAAAGCCAGATCTGATCAGGTGTGTTCTCTGCACCTATCATGAGATACTCGATGCGAGCTATCTGTGGAATGATGAATCTAGTATCTTTACTTTATTGCGCATAGATGAGGGATTCTACATGTTATATTCACATCAAACGGGGTGATGACTGGAGAGACTATTCAACACACATCAGTGATCATAGTCTATATGCATGGCTTATAGTACAACATACATATCAGATATCAGGGATGATACAGTCTCATAGTAGTGATATTAGAGTTACATGGGTAGATGCGTCTCATAGTATATCTCTCTCTCTATGATCTGATCATACAGGGTGATGGATCTATGGAGTACTTGTGGTAGTCCTGTACATGGTTAATGTGTGTTGTACTGTGAGGAGAGAGAGAGTGAGTGAGACAGAAAACGGCGGGAGAGGAGACTGCTGAATATGGGTGATACTAGTGGATTAGAGGGTCACACAAGCGAGAAGGTTCAAACGAGCGTTGCAAGGTGGAAGGAGGGAGGGGGAAGGTTAGGGGGTAGTGAGAGTTAGATGGAGGAAAAAGTAGGGTGTGGTGAGAGAAGGAGAAAAAGGGAAGGTTGGCTAGAGCGAGATTTTTCGTGAGTTAAGGGGAGAGAAAAGGATAGTGAAGGGGTGGAGTGGAAAGAAGACATGAAAAAGTGAAAGATACTGTCTTTCGGACATTAAGTGAAAATATGATTTGAAAGATAAGATTTCTATCTTCAGACCACCTAAAAAAACTGCCTCAATCTGCACAGATGCCGGCACGTGTAAATAGGCATAAGTGGTATATTAGTTGGATATCAGTAAAATACATCGTATCGAATGAACGAGGGGGCAGTGTACTTAGGGAACATATCCACAGGAGGAGTCAGTGTTTGGTCTGGGGCTTCTTCATTGGTGAAATTTTGGATGAAGAGAATACAGAAACATGCAAAAAAAAAAAAAAAAGAAAAAAAAAAAAATGGCGGCTGTTTGGCGGGTAAAAAAAAAAATGGTGTGATCGGGGGGGCGAAAAAATAAACTGCTATGAAAATTTAGGACCACTATTAACCAGGATAAGACGTCGGATTAGGTGTAGCATTTACTCTAGTAACTAGCAGTGTGGCGTGATATTTAGCTAGGCCTAGCCCCCCCTCCTATCCACGAGGCCAGAGGTTGGTTTTGTGAGCATAATGGGTTGTGAGTAGATAAATCGAGGAGTTCTGTGTAAGGCGATGTGGGGACAGGGATCGGAGATGACGAGAATTGTTGAGAGGATGTACTGGTTTGTTTTGCAGTGAATTAGGTATGAGTACAACATTATTGTACTGAATTTAGAAGGCCGCGAGATTCCGGATGGGGATGCAGTAAAAAGATAGTTGTTTTACTATCGGCATTGAATTGGTTTTTTAATGCTTGTTTACGTAAATGTTGAAAACATGCTATTAGTTTCTAAGTAGTTTAATTATTCAGCGCAAAATTTTTGGTTTTCTCACATTGTAGCCGCTGTAGATTGTTCCATTTGTGGACTTTGGAAACCAGTTCTATGAGTGCGATTCACTTGAAATTGCGAATTTGATAAACATTTGTTTCATTGAAATCGCACATATACTGAATGAAAATATGCATGGTTGTGACCGTCTAGTATACGACAGTTATTGAGATTATAAAAGCCCCTGTGGGGATATTGATCACGTTTAGACACCGACACACCAGCTCTCAATGTTGTGATAGGGGCTCATTGCCAAAGAGTCTGATGCTAATCGTTGATACGCAGACGAGGTGCTACACAAACTGGATTAAATACAGGACGAACCATTATGCGTCTTAACTCCCTGTGTATTAAAGTGATATAAAACCGATCATTATGAGGACTTGTCACTTGAGTGGGGCGTGTACTCTTGGTGGGGATAGGAATTCCTTGTAAGTCATGTCAGAGCCAGGAATGCGGATAAATCATCACCTCTAGCACCGGAAATGAAGGCTAGCTTAGTAATCTAAATCTATATTTAACTCTCGAGGTTTTAAACAGCAACATGAGTATCCTCACTAGTCATAAGCCCAGGTGCGGCAACTTCATCAAGCGTGTCTCGATCATGTTTGGTGGGCTGCTGTTATAGGCACTATGAGAGAAACTACAGGCCACTTCTTTTTTAAATGCCCTGCGCGTGAACTCATCAAACTCGACCAAGTAGGGTATGTCTGGGGTTTGACTGCTGAGGTTGGGGGGTCATTGTTTTTTTTAGTGCTCAATACGTTGGGACGTGCGGCCTGTTATTGACAGATGGTTTGTGTAGTTGGTTAAGTTCAGCGGTTGATGTCATCTGTGGAGTTCTGTCATGGTAGTTTACGGCTGACTGAGGCGTTGAGTTGTGTGTTTGTCAGGTTTTTTTTTGTGTGAATTTTACCCACATAGGCAGGAGAGAAAATGAGAAGAGAGAAGCTACATGGAATGCATTGCTTGTTTATTGATTAGTCATTACTCAATCTGCGCGTCTTTGGTTGTTTAGTTGTTTGTTGTTTTTTTTGTATATAGCCGCATCCGTTTTTTGTATTTCAATGATCTTTAGTGGAGTCTAATGGTGGTTAGGATTACGTATTAACCCATGACACTTATGCTATGAGCTATAAAATTGAAAGGCCAAGTTGCGATAAGATGGCCCGGAGTGACCCTTTATTGTTGTTTAGAAACATGATTCTTCGGTTGTATTGGTATTATTGTGTTTTGGGTGAGATTGGAGGGGATGAACACACAACTACAGGGGTGGTGTAGGGGGGGATGATGGGAAATATGGGCTCTCGGGAGACAGAGAGAACTGAGATATTACTGGAGACAAAGTGGTGCGTAAGGTCAGATCCGGGGGTACCTATTCTGTGGGTAAGGATATAGCGACTCGAGACTAATTTGCAACTATCTGTCTCTCTGCTAGGAGGAGATGTATGGCACAAATACTGAATTCTTGAGAGTACTACGTCGGCGAATGATGGGACATTGCTGGGGTACAGGAGGCTGGTTCACAGGCGGACTCAGCATGGTAATCAACCATATATGTATGTCGGAGTGCTGGAGGATGACACATAAACATGAACGCATGGCTGTTATGCGGCACCTGCTGTGCGACTCTTACATATCTCTCGGGGTGCGTCACGATGAAGGAAGTGGGGTGGGGTGCAGCTGGTGGGCTGAGGGGAGCGGAACTTAGTGCGCCACATCATCAGTGTGTGGAGTGGTGAGATTATGATGCATGAGTCTATTATGACACATATGGCTCTAGGTGGCACTCAGAGGAGGGAGAGAGGGCAGTAAAAAATGCGTCTGGAGATTATCAGGGCGGGACGATTATGGGGAATATAGATGGTTAGCACTGAAGCGTGACAAATTGATGTAATTAATAAGGTCACTGTGCGAGGGTCGGGATTCGCGGGGGCAAATGATCGGACAAAGAGTAATAAGGCTACGATAGAGGACAGAACTGTACCACTATTGACAATTTATCATAGATATCTTCACATATTACTCTCAAATTTGATAGTTCTTATCTACATGAAGTGATCTATGGGAGGAATGGGTTGTCTAATTTGATGCTTTGCTTTCAGCTTGGAGAGAGAGATCATTTTGGTAAATCTTCTTCCAGGTTGTCTCAAGTCCATCTCCTATTTACACCTTATCCAAAGTGTAATCTATAACTCTGTCAGTCCACTATCTCTTGTCGATTTCACTACAGTTGTCCAACTCGACAAATACTCTACACTCTAACTCAACCACGACACTATCCATCGCCAGCGTCTTCTTCTCAACCCTTGTTCCACTGGCGCTTGTCTGGTTCTTGTCATCAATTCCACATTTGTGACTTTGTCACACCATTTCAGTTCTATTCTACGCAAGCACCCGTTTATAAAAGTCTGTAGCTTTTTGGTTGTTGTTTTTGTTGTTCTCCATGTCTCAGAGCCATACAATAGGACTGACTTCACATTTGAGTTGAAGATTCTTATTTTCGTGTTGGGTTTGATTTCTATTGTTCTCCATTGTCGTAGATTCTTGATAGGGGAATTAAGACTTGGGTTGGTCCCTTCTGAATAGATTAGAATGAGTGATAACCACAGTGAGAGATAATAGTAGAAATAGATTTCCACGAGTGAGATGGTAGAAGTCAATAGAGGCTGTCTCTGAAATCGAGAATCTTTTCTCTCTTTTAGCCTATCTTCTACAACAGATCTAGAGGAGTCAGACAGTCTATTGACTACATATATATATATATATATATATATATATATATATATATATATATATATATATATATATATATATATATTACCACTCACGTGCACACACACACAATTGACGACATGTAGACGCACACACGTGGGAAAACTATAACAATGATTATATAGATATTTTGGAACGAGCTGACCCGACACACTGATTAAGTTCAAGGGAATTTTTAATTATCAGAAAATTCCATCACAACACATAAAATTACATCAAAGCATATACAAATAGTCATAAAGTCAATAAAAATGCTACAAGAATGATAGACCCATTGGTATGATCCTTCCCCCTCGATGAATAGCCCACAGTACTGTTAGAAGAAAAGTGATAGCCCAAACAGTCACGGATACATATGCTTTAGTCTAAGTCTTCCCTTGAAAGGTACGAACAGACTTGGATACTCTGCTCTATCCTAAGGAAAAATATATGTTAGTAACAAAACTTGCATAAAGAAATTTAAGACAGCAAGAAAAATTGGGTGCCAAAATACCACAATAAAGGAATCGCTCAGTCCTGCATTCACTCGATTCAGTCATCAGGGATCCCTGTCATACATTCTTACCTACAATCGTGCTGTTGTTCGCCGTCTGGCGCAAACTTTAGGACACTTCTCTACAGTGAATCTGTATTCTTTGGATAAAGAGAATCCCAGCTCTGCAGATACAGGTTTCTTCCACTGCTCCGGGGAGCATTCACTTCACCAGTTTATTTTAAGATTACTGTTAAGGTCACTTGAATCAGTTTGGGTAAGAAAGTTTAAACGGGCTTACAGTGTCAGAATCACGAGGTTTCCACTACTTAGGAAAAATTGGCAGGTTTGTACCTTCGATCAAAGGTAAAATTCTGGGTCACACCACAAGGTTTCAAAATCGTCGGAATGTTAATTACTTGTAATATTTTACTCGCTCCAAGGCTGACAAGTACTTGATGTTTTATCAGGAAAAATTTAATCTGGCTCGGTAGGCGCAGTTATTTCATTAAAATCTTAAAGTTCTTGTAAAGGTTAACACCAAGTCTTTAAGGAAAATGTTTTAGTTCTTCACAGATATTTCTCGTGTACTCAACGCTGGCAAAGTTGGGTCACCCCCAGTTTTCACTGTATAAAGAAAAACAACATATCAAATACTATACATACTATGTACTCCGGTTATAACTTACATTATAAACTGCAAGCGGAGAGCTTGACTTATCGTTTAAAACTTCCCGTGAAATAAGTTATATTCATAAAATCAATCATCATGAATTAGAAATACAGATGTATTTCGTCAATACTCAATGATGAATCGGGCATTGATAATTTAATTGAAATATTCACAACGGGTTATTAGCAGTTAAATTAAATTTATTTATAGCTGCATGAGTTTTTAAGGTAGAAATTATAACTTATACTGCTTTCCACTGAAAGACGTCAGCTAGAGAATATAACAGACTTAAAAATCAGTCCTACTGCACAAAAGAAACTAATGAAATAAATCGGCGATTAACCCTTAATCCCTCACAAATAATACTAGATATCTAATATTTACCTCCACTCAGAACTACAGATTAAATACCACGAGAATAGAATCCTTCAATATAATGGTAGTCTAGAACTCGGCAAAATGTTGCCAAGAAACTCAGAGCTTTTACAATATACAAGATATTTCCTAGAACGAGTGATCTGTCTACTGCAGATTTAAGAGTATGAATGACCATTCTAAAACTCCCTCGGGTAGATATATCTTAAACAGACAAAGGATGCACGCTATTTCGCAAACCCGAAATAGCACCGGTATCTCCCCCTCTCCTAACACTTCATATTAGCTCAGACCCTGCCATAACCTGTGTGGTAAAGTGGGATGATATAAATATTTATAGGGGACTTAGTGTACTGACTGAGATCAGCTGTGAAGGTATCTGTATCTAATAGGTGTAGTGTTTTACAGATAACCTTACTTGCTACCACATTATAACTCAGTCAGAATTATTCTGGAATATTGTATCTGGAATATTGTGAGATCTGTAGGTATCTGTATCTAATAGGTGTAGTGTTTTACAGAATAACTCAGTCAGAATTATTCTGGAATATTGTGATGACTACGTTAAATGTCTAGGGTATGTATATGATGAAGTGTAAGTCACAACAACAACAGATAGATAAACAATTTAATTTATTCCACCACACTTGACAACACTGTGACACTATAACACATTTAACACTCTATAAGACTATCTTAAATGAGGCACTGGTAAAGTTTCCAATATAAATATGTATTAATTACTCTCACTAATATATGTGTCCTGATTCAAATACAAAGTGAACCAGGAATCACAATCAATTTTAATTACAATTTATATGTACAGAATTTATCAATATGACCCTTGTAATGACATAATTTATTAATATTATCCTATGTGTGTCAGTTGTGTAGTGGTAATATGAGGTAATACTGGTTTTGTTTTTTCAAGCTATGTTGTTATTTGTCATCATGACTTCAAGTGTTTGTTTATCTTGGAAATAATATGGGGAAAAGTTCACAGTTCCTATCAATTTAAACACTGTATTTTCCCTCTGTTTTATTAAAAAGTCAGATTTTGAGAGGGGGGGGGCATAATGTTGAGCTCCTCTGGCCACAGACGCTTATCTTTCGTGATGGCGGCAGGAAAAGACTCCTCTGCTCGATAGCCTCCCTGTGTTCTGGAGACACCTCACTGGTCACTATCTGGACCCAGGAGTATGCTGTCAGCCTCTAGATTCAGCAAAGCTCAGACCAGGTGCTGCTCAATAACTTTAGGACCACGGTCCCTGAAACAAGAAGGTTGTACCTCCTATTTCAGAACTAATTTATAATAAATTTCCAGACTGAACACAATACATAACAAACAGTGAGTTCAGAGCGGTAGGCCAACTGCTATCTTCATCTGAAACAATTTTCACCAGTATACTCCTCCCTAATGGTTACTACGCCTCTGCAATTCCAGCATTATTTCTTTCTAGTTAATAAGATAGGTGTCAGTGTACTGTTTGGCAATTCCATGTAGTTTTACTTTCCTCCGACACCTTCTGTTCAGGTTGGAGCACTATATAGGCTTTACCTCATGTTCGCTACTGAACCACACATATATACAGACATAAATTATCAATTTACATTCATTTTTCATTAAAAAGATATCAAATATTTCAAGCTTACCACAATTCATGGAATAATACACAGTTACGTTGACTGGCAATGAATATAGCACAATTTCGATCTGCCGATGTCCCAGGCTTTTATTTAGAAAAATATGCACTGGCGCTCAACGCACTGGTTCTTTAGTAAGTTTATTTGAAAATGTGGTGCTGACCTGACGCCTCTGATTGACTATATTGGCGGGTCTAACCAATCGTGCCATGTTAACCCAAGCGTTTGAAAAAAAGTACTCCTACTCCCGTTTCCCTAACAACAAAGAATCAATATTTATAGTCCGACTAATCGTGTTTAGCCTTACATTTACTTTCCGCCAATCAAATAGGAGGTAACATGTCAGCCTATTTCCCGTGCAATGGGGGTGTCAAAATCTGCCACTGAGCGATTCGGATTTTGGTGTTGTCTGACAGCACCACCATTTTATTTTGGCTATAATTTGTTAATTCCTAGACTATTTGCGTAACGTTCAACATATTCTTTGTCAGCAAGTCCTAAGGAACCCAAATATATAAATTTAATGGGGCTAAGGGGCTGCGTTCAAAATATGCATTTTCTTCTACCTCCTGTTCACTTCGAATACGATGTGGTGTCTGGGTACTGTAATGTTTTCAAACGTAAACCAGTATAATGTCATGTTTCCTAATAAGCGTTTTTCAGGTTTTTAAAACCTAACTCGTATGGGTAGTGTTTTTTATCACTGTCGATTTGAAAAAAGCTGGTGCTTGTGGCCTTACACGCGTGTTATGGGTGGCATTAATTGTGTATCGCGAGACTGTGGTAGTATTGCCTGCGTTCCGGCTTTCAGCCCCTCCCTTTCTTTCTATCCTTAGTCCATCTGTCTTTCGTTTATGGTAACTTAGTGTATAAAATGACATGAATGGAATATTAAATATAGGTCAGCTTGCGTATCTCAAGGTTTTTCTTAGAAAGGCAGTACACGTTTTATCGTAGAAAGTGGGTATTGAAGCAGTAGGCTTTTACTATCAACGTGAAACGTTACAATTTGCAGACGAAGGAGAAAACAAGGGGGATTTCGAGTACAGTCATTGTGACAGCACTGTTCTTTACCATTCTTCTTTCCTTTTATTAAATTTATTTGTTAGGCTTTACATTTTCTTTTTAATTTATATATGTGGATTAGAATTTCTCACGACAAATCCTCCCCACTTAAAACAGACGTTATATGTCAGTCTATAATTCTATATACACATAGAGAAATTTATTATTTTTCCTGGAGTTTAGGGTGATTCTCATCACACGGATGGCGGCTTAAAAAATCCGCTCCCAGATTTGTTTTTCCACTTATATACTCTATGCTAAACTCAAATGGCTGCATCAATAATGACCAACGGAGTAATCTAGAATTCTCATGTCTAGCCTGTGCTAGAAACGACAAAGGTTTGTGATCCGTTTGCAACTTAAATGCCTTCCCATACAGATAAATATTGAATTTCTTTATCGCCCATATTACTGCAAGACATTCCTTTTCGCTAGTTGAGTAATTGGTTTCAGCTTTATTCAACTTTCTGCTAGCATATGCCACTGGGCTTAATTCCCCATCCAATGCATCTGATCTCTGTAGCAGAGTCGCACCTAACCCAATATTACTGGCATCAGTCCTTACAATGAATTCTTGACTTAAGTCAGGTAATTTCAAAATAGGTTTGTTTGTGAGCTTTTTCTTCAATTCCTGGTAAGCCATTTCACATTGTGGTGTCCATGTAATTCGATCTGGATTTCCCTTACGTGTCAAATCAGTTAACGGTGCACATATGGAATTAAAGTTTTTGATATACTTCTGGTAGAAACCACATAATGAGACAAAGGATCTCACGTCTTTCTTGGTTTGTGGTCGCAGGGCTTTCTTTAGTTTCTCTAAATTCTTTGGGTCAGGGGTCATGTTTCCCTGATAAACTGTGTGTCCCAAGAATTCCAATTCTTTACATCCAACGCAACATTTGGTTGGTCGGGCTGTTAAATTCGCTTCCCTAAGTCGATTAAACAGCATGTTCAGAGAGTCAATGTGTTCCTCAAATGTTTCTGTTGCTATAAGGATATCATCCATGAAATTTGTGATACATGAATTATTCAGAGGGTCCAATAATTTTCTCATCATTCTAGAGAAGACACTAGGCGCATTCTTCAATCCAAATGGCAATCTGTTAAACTCATAGTGTCCTTCTGAGGTACTAAAAGCTAGGTATGGTCTAACCTCAAGCTTTACTGGAATCTGATAGTATCCTTTACTCAGATCCACTTTTGAGAAATATTTAGCTTTATTTAGTCTGGCAAACAACTGATTTGTATCCGGCAATGGATCCACCTGTCCTTCTGTAATAGCATTCAGTCTCCTGTAATCTATACAGAGTCTATGTTCTCCAGAGGGCTTCCTTAGGAGTACAACACCGGAACTATACGAAGATTCACTGTGTGAAATAATTCCTTCCTTCAATAAATAGTCTATCTCTTCCTTCAAAGCTTTCTCCTTAGCAAAAGGAATCGAATAGGGTTTCATACAGACAGGTGTGGGGTCTATCAGCTTCATATCATATTCCAATAGGTTTGTATGCCCTGGTCGGTCTGTTAACACCTCTGCATGATTATCTAGAACCTGTTGTACTCTCTCTTTCTGAGTTTTCGTTAAATGTGTACTGATTTTCACCTGTGCCGCTGTCTCACAGGGGTGTAATGGATATTCAAATGATGAAAGTGGTTCCTTTTTCATCTCCATGGCAATGGACAAGGTCAACAAGTGTGTCTCTTCCTGATGTTCTCTTTCCAAATATTTCTTCAGGAGATTCACATGATAGATTTTTTCTTTCCCTTTCTTATCTATCTTATAATTTGTTCTAGACACCTTCTCTAGAACTGTATATGGACCTTGCCATCCAATTTGTAACTTATTCTGACTACCGGGCAGAAGAAGCAGTACCTTCTCTCCCACAGCCAAATCTCTGTCTTTAGCTTTCCTGTTATAATAGGCAGCATGTTTCTTCCTGGCTTGTTTCAAATTTTCATTGGCAAGTTTCCAGCCAGTTTTTAAACGAGTGGTCAGCTCATTCACATATTGGTATGAGGATGTAATATTTTCCTCTGCCTTTTCGTCAGTCCACGTTCTTAACAGAGCTTCAAGTGGACCTTTTAAATTCGGAAACTTATTTCTCCTGGCACATGCCAGGTCCTTTCCACCCGAAGCTCTGTAGTGATGATTTTTCTTCCCATAATTATCATGCACAAAACGCCCGCTACCAATTTTCCTCTTGGGGCTTTCTCCCCACTTAAAATTCTTGATGAGAGATTTCCTCTCTACATCTTCTTCCTCCAGTTTGTTTAAGTCCGATTGAGGGATTTTCGGCTTATCCTGGGGTAAGACATCTTTTTGCACTCTCCGCATAGTGGCCATTGTAAAACAGTTAATTGAAGCTTGTCCGTGAAAAGGGGCTTCTCATTCCATTTGGTCCACTTTATCAAATTTATTTTTCTTTCTATTGTCAGGCCTACGGTTGCCCCGTGGTGTGTCCAGGTCCTGATCAATGTTCCCACTTGTGGGTGTTCCCTCATGTGCTATGCTACACCTTTCTACAAAATTCTCAATGTCCCACCTTGCTTTGGGCCAATAATAATTGTGAGCCACCTTTTGGATGATGGTACCAATTTTTTCATGCTCCCCATCTGGTTTCACATGTAGGCTCCTTATTAATTCTGCCCTATATCTCTTTGGAAGAACCAACTGTCCATGACCATGGGATCTAGTTCCGGCCTTCCTGTAAATCAACTTGTTTTTCATGTAAAAATCTCCCTTGCCTGTAGTTGTATGACTAGTTGACAATTTCCTGAAACAAGGCTTGAGGGTCTTATCCCCAGCCTGTGCCTTCCTCATCTCTTCTGGAGTGGTATCTAACATAATATCCTCCTCCTGTCTTGAGGTCGACCTGACCTGAAGGGTGGCCATAACTATAGGGTTCCTTCTGCAACGGTCAGTGTCATGATTGTTCATCTTACAATTTTTACACCACCTTTTCCCTTGGTTGAAAGATTTTCTTTCATCATATCTCCTTTCATCGAATTGTGGGGTTTTATTTTTATTGTCATACCGTGGCCTATCAAACTGGTGCATACCTTTGTTTTGATCTCTGGGATCAAATTTTTTAAAGTTCTGTGGTGCCCTAAAATTTTCTACCTGTTTCTTTTTATTACCTGATACCTCTGCATGAGCTGCTTGATACCTTTCAGCAACATTTAGCAACTCACCCAGCCTCTCTGCACCTTGTTCCATGAGAAACTTTCTCAGGTCTGGAGCCATGGACTCTCTTAATTGTTCTATAAGGACCATTTCCTTAAGATCTTGGGTTTTCCCCAGAGAAGTCCATTTCTCCAAGTATGTCTCTAACCGTGCAGAGAACTGGTGATAGGTTTCACCTGACAGTAGTTTAGCATTCCTAAATTTTTTCCTATAAAATTCTGCGTTCTTTTCATATCTTAACAAAAGAGCCTGCTTTAGCATGTCATAATTTTCCTGATCACCTCTGCTCATTTTGGCAAAAACTTCATAAGCTGCCCCACGAAGCCCTTGAGATAACTTTAAGTTCCACCTTTCTCTCTCTAACCCATATGTGGTAGCCAATAGTTCATATCTATTTAGATAGCTCTCAATATCATCGTCTTTCTCAACGAAATGATCTAAATGAAAATTCATAGCTGAGGTTGAGGCTCCCTGGCTAGCAGTGGCATCAGAGGCAAAGGGACTGGCACCATTTTCAGGAGTATGGCCTTGAAACTCAAACTCCCTTAGTCGTAACTCATGTTCCCTTTGTAATCTCTTCTCCTCCTTTTCTGCTTCCCTCTCTGCAGCTAATCTCTTGTCTTCCCTTTCTGCAGCTAATTTCTTCTCTTCTCTTTCTGCAGCCTGTCTTCTTTCCTCGGCTTCCAGTGCTTTAGCCTCTTTGTCAGCCTCAATCTGCAACCTCTTAATTTCTTTTTCAGCCTCTAACTTTCTTTCGGCCTCTTTTTCTAATCTTCTTTCTTCCCGTTCAATATATTTGTCACATTCAGCAGTGACATAAGCAATCATAATTTGCCCGTCCATTCCTAACTCTTTCGCAGTCTGTCTAGCAGCAGATCGAAATTTTGCCAAGTCGGCCATTGTCTAACATGCAATTGTAAACAATTCAATATTTCAATAATTATCTAAGGACACTACAGGCACTGAGAGCTCAACCTTATTTATTTCCACCCAAGGATACCTTTTAATTCTTATTATTCCCAATATCTATAACAAGAGAAAGTTCAATATCCCTGGAGCGAGACCCCAATATATGTGGTAAAGTGGGATGATATAAATATTTATAGGGGACTTAGTGTACTGACTGAGATCAGCTGTGAAGGTATCTGTATCTAATAGGTGTAGTGTTTTACAGATAACCTTACTTGCTACCACATTATAACTCAGTCAGAATTATTCTGGAATATTGTGATGACTACGTTAAATGTCTAGGGTATGTATATGATGAAGTGTAAGTCACAACAACAACAGATAGATAAACAATTTAATTTATTCCACCACACTTGACAACACTGTGACACTCACACACATTTAACACTCTATAAGACTATCTTAAATGAGGCACTGGTAAAGTTTCCAATATAAATATGTATTAATTACTCTCACTAATATATGTGTCCTGATTCAAATACAAAGTGAACCAGGAATCACAATCAATTTTAATTACAATTTATATGTACAGAATTTATCAATATGAACCTTGTAATGACATAATTTATTAATATTATCCTATGTGTGTCAGTTGTGTAGTGGTAATATGAGGTAATACTGGTTTTGTTTTTTCAAGCTATGTTGTTATTTGTCATCATGACTTCAAGTGTTTGTTTATCTTGGAAATAATATGGGGAAAAGTTCACAGTTCCTATCAATTTAAACACTGTATTTTCCCTCTGTTTTATTATAAAGTCAGATTTTGAGGGGGGGGGGGGCATAATGTTGAGCTCCTCTGGCCACAGACGCTTATCTTTCGTGATGGCGGCAGGAAAAGACTCCTCTGCTCGATAGCCTCCCTGTGTTCTGGAGACACCTCACTGGTCACTATCTGGACCCAGGAGTATGCTGTCAGCCTCTAGATTCAGCAAAGCTCAGACCAGGTGCTGCTCAATAACTTTAGGACCACGGTCCCTGAAACAAGAAGGTTGTACCTCCTATTTCAGAACTAATTTATAATAAATTTCCAGACTGAACACAATACATAACAAACACTGAGTTCAGAGCGGTAGGCCAACTGCTATCTTCATCTGAAACAATTTTCACCAGTATACTCCTCCCTAATGGTTACTACGCCTCTGCAATTCCAGCATTATTTCTTTCTAGTTAATAAGATAGGTGTCAGTGTACTGTTTGGCAATTCCATGTAGTTTTACTTTCCTCCGACACCTTCTGTTCAGGTTGGAGCACTATATAGGCTTTACCTCATGTTCGCTACTGAACCACACATATATACAGACATAAATTATCAATTTACATTCAATTTTCATTAAAAAGATATCAAATATTTCAAGCTTACCACAATTCATGGAATAATACACAGTTACGTTGACTGGCAATGAATATAGCACAATTTCGATCTGCCGATGTCCCAGGCTTTTATTTAGAAAAATATACACTGGCGTTCAACGCACTGGTTCTTTAGTAAGTTTATTTGAAAATGTGGTGCTGACCTGACGCCTCTGATTGACTATATTGGCGGGTCTAACCAATCGTGCCATGTTTACCCAAGCGTTTGAAAAAAAGTACTCCTACTCCCGTTTCCCTAACAACAAAGAATCAATATTTATAGTCCGACTAATCGTGTTTAGCCTTACATTTACTTTCCGCCAATCAAATAGGAGGTAACATGTCAGCCTATTTTCCGTACAATGGGGGTGTCAAAATCTGCCACTGAGCGATTCGGATTTTGGTGTTGTCTGACAGCACCACCATTTTATTTTGGCTATAATTTGTTAATTCCTAGACTATTTGCGTAACGTTCAACATATTCTTTGTCAGCAAGTCCTAAGGAACCCAAATATATAAATTTAATGGGGCTAAGGGGCTGCGTTCAAAATATGCATTTTCTTCTACCTCCTGTTCTCTTCGAATACGATGTGGTGTCTGGGTACTGTAATGTTTTCAAACGTAAACCAGTATAATGTCATGTTTCCTAATAAGCGTTTTTCAGGTTTTTAAAACCTAACTCGTATGGGTAGTGTTTTTTATCACTGTCGATTTGAAAAAAGCTAGTGCTTGTGGCCTTACACGCGTGTTAGGGGTGGCATTAATTGTGTATAGCGAGACTGTGGTAGTATTGCCTGCGTTCCGGCTTTCAGCCCCTCCCTTTCTTTCTATCCTTAGTCCATCTGTTTTCGTTTATGGTAACTTAGTGTATAAAATGACATGAATGGAATATTAAATATAGGTCAGCTTGCGTATCTCAAGGTTTTTCTTAGAAAGGCAGTACACGTTTTATCGTAGAAAGCGGGTATTGAAGCAGTAGGCTTTTACTATCAACGTGAAACGTTACAATTTGCAGACGAAGGAGAAACAAGGGGGATTTCGAGTACAGTCATTGTGACAGCACTGTTCTTTACAATTCTTCTTTCCTTTTATTAAATTTATTTGTTAGGCTTTACATTTTCTTTTTAATTTATATATGTGGATTAGAATTTCTCACGACAACCTGCCAAAACGCGTCTTAACGCCTCACACGACATGTGGCCGTTCTGAGCGATGCATGAGTGTCATATCACACTTCAAGACCTCAGCCCAAGAAACGCTGTGTCAGGTGAAAAACGTAGACGGTATGTCTCATTAGATGGCAGTTTCCACACCTCACCGACAACTTTAGCCAAGGAAACTCGCGTGACAGATGAAAATGTAGACAATGGTCTGTTCCTATGTTTGACCAAAGCGTCTATTCACAGTTATTCGTCTAGTGCAGTGTCTGACACATTATGTCATAAAATGCGTTCTCAGTATGAGAAAAGAAACAGGTAAACGTTAGAATGGGAAAATATATTTAGTCGCAAACGAACGAATGCGAAAAAAAACCACAGGAAAAGGATAAGAGAGCGACAATAAGGTAGAGGATACGGGTAGAAAAAGAAAGAATATAGAAAATTTATTGATCATAATCTCTATGCGACAGAACGTCCCCCCTTTAAGATATGGAAGCACTCCATGTCTACGTTATGGAAATAAATTTCCTATATCCGTAGCTTCAGGGTGTCTGTCCTCCTCCCTCTCAACTCCCCTCTCCGTCTCCCTCCAATTCCTACTCAAGTTTACTCCCAAAGTTTCCTTTCTCTGGAATGTCTCCCATGCGCGCTTGAAAGAGCGTCGCCGCTTTTGACATTTTTGAAAGACTTCGGGTGTGCGCAGTGGAATTTCCCTGCCACTATCGTCATCTTCGTCAGTTTTGGCGATCGTCAGGAGCTGTTCGGAGGTTGGCACCGGTCTTTCCAAGTATCTCTTTAACAGATTTAAATGGAAAACCTTCTCCTTTTCTTCAATAGAGATCTGGTAGTTAGCCTTAGAAATCTTTTTCCGGACGGTAAACGGCCCTTGCCATCCGATTCTCAGTTTGTTGTTCCCGGTGGGGAGTAACACCAAAACTTTCTCTCCTATTTGTAGTTCTCTCTCTTTCGCGTCTTTCCTGTACCGGTTAGCGTGCTTTGTACGTGTTCGCTTAAAGTTGGTCGTTGCTAGGTCCCATCCTAGTTTCACCCTTTCCTTTAAATCCGACACATATTTACTTGCTGAGACAACTGTCTCGTCAGCCTCCTGGTCTGTCAGCGACCAAAGTAAGGCTTCAAGCGGGCCCTTAATGGGTCTGCCGAATAAAAGTGTGGCTGGCGGAAATCCTGTGGACGTATGAGGAGATTCTCTGTAGCCAAATAAAGCTGCAGAAATACAAAGATCCCAATCGTCAGGTTTCACTTGTGCCAGTTTACTTAGCATCTTGTTGAGGTTTCCGTTAACACGTTCTACTAACCCACTTCTGGCCAGAGTGTAAGGCTTTGTATAGATGTGCTGGTCCCTCAAGATCTTAACGATCTCATCCATCAACAGGTTTCGGTATGGAGATCCGTTATCCGTCAACACTTGTTGAGAGAATCCCAACCGAGTGAAAATCTGCACTAGGGCTTCTGCGACATGCTTGGCATCTGCGCATGTTAGCGGGATTGCTTCTGCCCATAACGTGCATGTGTCGACTAAGGTCAGGATAAACCTGTTCCTTCTTTTAGTCCTTTCTAATGGTCCTAAAATGTCGATCACAACCCGTTCGAATGGTGTTCCCACTTTTGGCATTTCACCCAAAGAGACTGGGGGTGTCCGTTGCTTGGGTGGTACACGCTGGCACTGGGCACAGGATTTGACATACCTGATAATATCAGTATTTACTCTTGGCCACCAATAATGAGTGGTTATCCGTTGGTTTGTGGCGTTCTGTCCCATATGTCCGCTGAAGGGAAGAGAGTGCCCCATTTCTAGGATTTGGCTTCTGTACTGTTTTGGTACTAGGAGCTGGTTGTAATCATGGTCAGGCTTGCCCGTTCTGCGATAAAGTACGCCATCCTTAGAAAAAATGTCCCCTTGCTGTCTGGGTTCCTTAGCCATGGGCAGTTTCCTAAAGCATGGTGCCAAGGTAGGGTCCTTTTGTTGCGCTTCTTTAAGTTCCATGGGTAACAAATTTAGCGCAGGCTCCCGTTCCTTCTTGGTTTGCCCTCTTGTAGTAACTGCTGCCACAATCGGCTCTTCCGGTTTCCCAATAAACACGTATCTACCGCCAAGTATGACTGGGTAGATGGGGTCATCCATAACAGCCGCTTTGATCACACCTCTGACAAAGTCAGAGTGTATCTCCACCAATGCGATGGGAAGCGCTGTAGGTGCCTCACTCTTAAGAACTTCACAAAGTTCGACGGTCTCTCCTGTCTCTTGACCGGGTTTAACCAGGTTTCTGGAAACAATGCAATCATAAGAAAGCCCCGTGTCAAATTTTAAAAAAAGTTTGAGAACCGTTCAAAATAACAGTACCTCGCGTTGGGGGTCTTTCTCCCTCAGGTTGGGAATCACTGTCAATAATTCCGCCTTGCGAGACTGTCAGCAAGCATCCGATGCGTTTAGGCTCAGTGTGCTCGCTCTGATCATTAGTCCCGTGCGCAGGGGTTCTCCCTTTGCCACCTTGTCCTTTTTGGCTGCGCTGCCATGTAGGGCGGTCGGGTTGATCAGACTGGTTACTGTGGTTGGGGTACTTGTTTTTGTAGAACTTGGATTTTTCAGGAGGGGGGTTTTGAGGCCCACTTTCTCTGTGGTTATACTGATTAGAAGCATGAGAAGATTGCTGTTGCGCACATATTCTTTTGTGTGGTAGTATGTGACGCACAGATTGCTGTTGGTAGGCATACAAATGTAAAGAATAACTATTTGTCTGATGAAAAGTATTTATTTGAGAATCAATGATTCTTAGCTTAAGGGACAGAACCCTGATTGGTCGATATTGTATTCGGTTCTATGGGTTATCTGTTCTTGTGTCTCAATCTGGCGTATGAATACTAGATTTACGTCATTTTTCGTCTGGTATGGCCAGAAACAGATTGGTCTTGCTTAAAATGTTTAGGGCCCGAATTTATATTTATTCTTTGACTATTTAAGGTGATTCGGTCTTATATCATTGTATCTTTGTATTTCTATGTCGGACTATTTTGTGAGCTGAACTCTGGGGTGAAAGGCTTTTCTGCGCCTGCGTCGATTTTGGATGTGTGGACAGAGAAGGCTGTCATGTCGTCGCTACTATGGGCTGGTCGATTAGAAAGTTTGAAGATTGATCTCTGTGATTTATTCTAGGAAGGAGATTGTTTCTCTGTATGACTGTATTATCAGAGATTCTCCTAATGTCCATTATTAACGCCTAGGAATGGCGTGCGTTATTTGCTTGTATGTGTTTTCCTAAAGCCAGGTAAAACCGAAACCTTTTTTGCTGAACTTTTTTGCTAAGCCTAGATGGGAGACGTATTATCGTACATCTAGGATTGTTGATTACAGATGAAGATGGCGTGTTATCTAGCAGCACTAGATCACTTGATGTAACCAGCCTTATTGATAGCAGATATGTATAGAAGCCCAATGAGGACATTTACGTATGAATAACGAAGTAATTCTGCTTCATAATTTTTCATCCTGGGTGAGCGAAGCTCACGGAGGAGAGCCATTTTGGATTCCCGCCATTGTAAGCGGATCATTGTCGGAGAACAGACAAGGTCTTATTATCTGATGATGGTACAGAGATCTACATATTATGAAAACCCACTACTGTGGTTTAACATTGTTGCTACAAACATTGGATGAATTTACGGCTTGAGAAACTTAGCCAGGAGAAGGTTCTGTCAGTGAACCATTGTTGATGATTATGTATCCACCTTAACTGACGCGATTAGTCAGTTGAAACATGAGACGATAGACAACCAGAATATTGAGTGCTTGCCTACTATCGTTCCATTATATTTATCACTACATGAATGTACACCTGATATTGTCACCCATTTTTCAAGTATACGATGATTTTTGTGCCAACCTGTTCAAATGACTGTAATCGTGATGTCGAAGTGTACGTCCATTATTAAATGTATGAAACGTCATCAGTGGTCTGCCCTTTATTGACTTCAAACTATGATTGAGTGAGTGACCTGTCAACTTAACAGAACTGTACACACATTCGCGTTATTTACATCTACACTCTCACTCTATGTCAACACGGTCCCTTGTCAGCGCTCCAACACTCTACGTACAAGGTGACCTAACTACTTAACACTGTGTCGGGAAGAGTTGACCTTTCATAACCTTATGAAAGCAGTATCATCAAACATCACTACAAAAGAACCGCATTATCAATGTGGTGTATGAGCAATCAGCCTTTATCAATTGGTCTAGATTATTCTTTCGAAAATGCTCTTCTGTCGGTTTACGTTTTGTGGCCGGCCGTTCAGCCAGCGCATTTTGATAACGCTCAGACTTTTCCAAGATGTCTTCAAGCTTTTCTGCACCCAGCTCAGCTAGAAATCTCCGGGTATCAGCAGACAAAGTGTTCTTTATTTGTTCTGTTATAACAAATTTCTCAAGACCTTCATAGGTAAAGGGGAACGAACGAACGAACGAACGAACGAACGAAATCTTTATTTCATCAGGGTAAAGAAATAGGCATAAATGCCTTTTTACATTTCTGCCCTGCAATACAATTTTCAGTGTGTTAAAAATTAAAATATTAACAACTTCAGACAGGATCAATTAATAATATCATCACAATCAGAAACTTAGCTCAGACAAGTACATTTACTCATAGTCATTCACGCACATAGAGAGAGAGAGAGAGAGAGAGAGAGAGAGAGAGAGAGAGAGAGAGAGAGAGAGAGAGAGAGAGAGAGATCAAGCAATAGAGCTACTTAATATAAAAAATTCAATTTAAAATAAAAATATTACAATGATAGTTAAATGCTCGTGGAAACGTTGAAATAACTGAAACAGAATTGTCGTTAGATGTGTGTACAAGATTTCATGACATGTGAATGCAGATGTCTTTTGAATGTGGTGTAATTATCAGTTTTAACAGACTTGGGTAGGGAATTCCATGCTAAACCACCTGCATAACTAAAACAACTTCGGAAGAGCTGAGAAAGCTCAAGGCACTTTGTCAAGTATCCCTTTAAACGAGATAAAAACTGCTGAAAAGTTTCAGAGCTCTCCTTCCTGCTGTTGCGAAACAGTTGCAAAAATTTGCGAGCATTCATTTCAAAACGCTCAAGCAAAGCTTTCTTCAACATGTCGTAATTGTCTTGTTGGCTGCTTTCCAGTTTGGCGTAAACATCATACGCACTACTTTTCAAAGTTTGAGAAAGCTTCATATTCCAACGCGACCTCTCTAAACCGTACAGAGTTGCAATTTTCTCAAATTTTTCTAGCCAAGTGTCGATCTTCTCATTAGGACAAGGGAAAGATTCTAGAGCGAAAGACATAGCATTGAGATGAGTAGATTGTGTGTTAGAAGGATCAGTTAAAGAGGAATGAGGAGAAGACTCTCCATTGCTGAAGGTAGAGGCAGCACCACGGCTTTGGAACTCTAGAGTCTTAAGCGTGAACTCGTGCTGTCTCTGTTTCTCTTTTTCCTCAAGCTGTCTCTCCTCCCTCTCCTTCTCATGCTGTCTCTCCTCCCTCCCCTTCACATGCTGTCTCTCCTTCTCTCTTTCTCTCTCCCTGCGGATTTCCATTTCCTCGTCCATCTTCTTCTGCTGTAATAGACGGTCTTCCGCTTCTTTCCTCCTAGCTTCTTCTTTTTCCTCTTTAGCTTCAGCTGCTTTCTCCTTCTGCTCCGCATCATATCTCTCAAGTTCGTCCCTGACTGTGGTGAAGTGGGATGTTATAAATATTTATAGGGGACTTAGTGTACTGACTGAGATCAGCTGTGAAGGTATCTATATCTATTAAAAGTAGTGTATTATAGATAACCTTACTTGCTACCACATATCTCTTTATCTCAGTCAGAATTATTCTGGAATAGTGTGATGCTACGTTATGTGTCTAGGGTATGTGTATGAAGAAGTGTAAGTCACAACAACAGACAGATAAACAATTTAATGTAATCCACTACTCTTGACAACACTGTGACACTCACATACATATAACACTCTACAAAGATATCTTAAAAGAGTCACTGATAAACTTTCGAATAACAATATGTATTCATTACTGGCATGAATGAATATGTGTCCTGATTCAACTACAAGGGAACCAGGAATCACAATCAATTTAAATTACAAGTTATGTACAGAATGTATTTAATATGAATATTGTAGTGACATATATTATTACAAATGTTCTATGTGTGTCAGTTGTGTAGTAGTAAAATGAGGTAATACTGGTTTTGTTTTGTTCAAGCTCTGTTGGTATTTGTCATCATGACTTCAATAGTTTGTCTTTAGGGACTATTATTGGAGATGTTCACAGTTCCTGATTTTAAGACAAGTAAATTCCCCTCTGAATGGTATTTTTATAAAGTTATTTCAAGATGAGGGGACATAATGTTGAGCTCAGCTGGCCAATTCGCTTATCTGGCGTGATGGCGGCAGGAAAAGACTCCTCTGCTCGAATTCTCCTCTGGGCTCAGGAGACACCTCACTGATAGCTAAAAAGACCAAGGAGTATGCTGTCCGACTCTGGATTCAGCAAATCTCTGACCAGATGCTGCTCACTACCATCAAGACCACTGTCCCTGAAATCAAGAAGGATGTACCTTCTACTTCATAACTAATTTATATTCTCTTTTACACTGATCACAATACAGCACAAACATTGCGTTCAGAGCGTTAGGCCAACAGTCAGCTTCATTTGAAATACTTTATTCCAGTATTACCCTTCTTAATGGTTACTACGCCTCTGCACTTCCAGCATTATTTCTTTCTAGTCCATCATCCAGGTGTCAGTGTACTATTTGGCCATTCCATGCCGTTTTACTTCTCTCCGACACCCTCTGTTCAGGCTGGAGCATTATAGGCTTTACCTCACGTTTGCCACTGAACTACACATATATATACAGGCATAAATCAACAATTCACATTCAATTTTTCATTAAAAGATACTGAATGGTTCAAGCTTACCACAATTTCATGGAAATAAACACAGATACGTTGATTAGCAATGAATTCTGGCACAAACTGGCACAAATTCCGTTCTGCCTATGTTCCAGGCTTTTATTTTAGCAAAAATGTGAGCTGGCTTCAACGTACTGTCGCTTTATCAAGCTTATTTGAATTAGTGGTCTCGAACTAACGCTCCCAAGTGTGTATATCAGCGAGACTGGCCAATGAGCCACGTTTCGACAAGTGTTTGAAAAAATGTTATCTTTTCCCGTCTCCCCTAACAACCAAGATAGTATTTATAACCCGACCAATCGTGGTTAGGCTTTCATTTGTTGCGCTCCAATCAATTTGGAGTTTACATGGTAGGCTATTTATGTAACGTAAGGTTTTTTCAAACACGTTATAAAAAAAATTTTATGAGCAGAAATGATTTTATGCTGTCAGGCACCCCCAATATTTTATTTTGGGTAATATTTATTAATTCCTGGACTATTTGCGTAACGTTTTACATATTATTTGTCAGCAAACCCTAAGGAACCCAAAAATACTAATTTAAAGGAGCTACGTGGCTGCGTTCAAAATATGCAATTTCTTCTATCTCCTGTTTAGAAGATGTGCTGTCTGGGTACTGTTATGTGTTCAAACGTAAACCCATATAATGTTGTCTTTTCTAATAAGAGTCTGTTATGATTTATAAACCTAACTCTGGGAAAGGGTAGTGTATTTTATCACTGTCCGTCTGAAAAAAAATTAGTGCATGTAGACTTACACGCGTGATGGTAGTAATTGTGTATCGCGCGAAGCGGGTTTAGTGTTCGGCTTTCTGCCTCTCCCTTCTCTTTTTATCCCTTTAGTCCATCTGTTCGTTCGTTTTGGTAACGCAGTATAATTAATGTTAGGGTTAATTTAGGTCATTACGCAGTACGTCTCAATGCTTTTCCAAGAAATACAGCACACGTTTCATTGAAGAAGGCGGGTAATAATACAGTAAGCTTTACTATCAACGTGAAAGCGTTACAATTTGCAGACGAAGCAGAAAACAAGGGGGATTTCGAGTACATTCTTTGTGATAGCACTGTCATTTTACCATTGCTCTTCTCTTTATTAATTTTATTTGTTAGGCTTCATATTTACCTAATAATTTATATATGTGGATTAGAATATTTCATGACACTGACAAAAGCTTTCGCTTCTTCGCCGTCCAAACCATCTTCTCTTGCCTCGTCCCTGAGGATCTGCCTAAGCTTCGCTCTCTCTGCCATTGTAAATAGGTGACTGAGACTAAGACGAGAAAGAAATAAGAAAAAGGATACACTGGTTCCTTACCACTTGCGAGAAAATACCAAAACAAAAAGATGATATACTTTAACCTGGGATACCTCCTCCAAAAATGTATCTAACTATCGCTGCTATTAATCGGCAATAAAGCACCTAATGCAGACGACTACGCCAAATAAATGATAGTTAAGATTACTCACTGAAAAATAAGTTGCTACAGTGGAAACAAAATAATTATTGCAAAAATTTAAGGAGAAAAAAAAATCCCTTAATATTTTTATCCACTATCAAGTTCACCCCTGAAGTTAGTTAGGGTAAGGGAGGCAATTAACAAGACGTAATTGTCTGAACGCACTCCTTAGCTTAGCTCAAACACCTACTTCTTGAGAGCCCTGTGACTGTTAGACAATCACAAACTTTACCAGCGTTTAGTATTACAAAATCAATAATTAACATATATTCCGACAAAATCAACCTGTAACTAAAATGTATATTACTAAAAATGCTGTGGAAAAACAATTATATGTGCTTTCTGTGCTTCTCTATGGTGCGGAATGCTGGATAGTTACAGAGAAGGAAATGTCGAAATTGTCCTCTTTTCACACAACATGCCTAAGAAAAATTCACCGAATCTTTTGGCCAAATACCATCACTAACCAAGATCTGCTTACTCGTAGCAAGCAAGAGGACATGCACACCATCATAGCTGGCAGACGCTGGAGCTGGGTTGGTCTTACAAGTATGCTTTGTATTGCCTGTGCCTGAAACAAAAGGTATTCGTTTAATAAATAAATGCAGGGCAAGCACACATTTAAACTGAGGTCGCTGTAAACATGAGTTCTTGCAGCATGGTAAAAGGAACATTTTCAGTGTGTGGACATAATATAATTAATTTGAAGTACGCTGATGAAACGTTCGTAATGGCAAATAGTGAAAATGAGTTGTAGGACATGACTGATACAGAAGTCACAGAAAGTTAAAATAAAGGCCTTAGCTTTAATAGCAAACAAGACAGAAGCTATAATCATATCAAAGAAAACGACTTCACATGGATGCTTTTTAAAGGTAAATAGAACAATATTAAAACAGGTCTATAGATTCAAATACCTGGGCACATTAATCAAATCGGATGGATACTGTATCTCAGAAGTGATGTGTAGAATATACTCACTAAAGCAGTATTCTATTTAAAATGAAAAGCAATTTATACAACAACTCTTTGTCTGGTGGAAGTAAGAAAAAGAACTCTACAGAATTATACAGGACCAATCATGACATACAGAAGTGAGTTATGGACAGTTAGTACACAAGTAAGATAAGCACCATATGCCACAGAGATGTGGTTTTATAGAAGTGAGTTATGGACAGTTAGTACACCAGTAAGATAAGCACCATATGCCACAGAGATTTGGTTTTATAGAAGAAAGTTAAAAATAACATGAGCAGCTAAAATGGGAATGTCTTGAAAGATGCCAATGTACAAAGGAAATTTATTCCTCAGGTTAGGAACAAGCAATCTACTTTCTTGTGGGCACTTTATGAGAAGGCAGCTTGAGTATATCGTGACAATAGGAAAGATAGAAGGAAAAAGAGAAAGGGAACGATAAAGAGAGAAGATTCTGAACAATTTGAAATCATGGCATGAAGAGAAGTCAACAACAGATTTTGTCAATAATCAATAGTTAGTGTAGATAGGACATTCTGTTATATATAGGCATGTCACAAAATTTTGATCACAAGTAGTGTAGATAGGACATTCTGTTATATAAAGGCATGTCACAAAGTTTTGATCACTAGTAGTGTAGATAGGACATTCTGTTATATAAAGGCACGTCACAAAGTTTTGATCAATAGTAGTGTAGATAGGACATTCTGTTATATCAAGGCATGTCACAAAGTTTAAATTAATATCGGATTAATACTCGTACTTAAACAAGAATTTGGGAGCCGCTAGCGTAGTGGTTACAACATCGCTCTGGCGACCGGGTGATGCAGGATCAAACCCGGGCGACGGCATTTGAGGATTTTTCGTCGACCGGGATTTGGACTGGATTAACTCGAGACCTGGCGAGGACATTTGAAGGAGTGTCGTCGACCAGGGATTGGCGGCTCCTGAGCCGACCCAGCTCTAATGGGTACCTCCGAAATCGGCGAGTATCTGCCTGAATGGCGAGGGACACCTGTCTCTGTACAAGAAAAAAGGGATACTCACGTAAAATCAATGTCAGGTTAGATATTAATAATAACCTGAGATTTCGCCTCGAGTACGGGGAAAAAAAAAACAACAACAAAAAACAAGAATTTCATTTTTGGTTACTTTTTTCTATATTGAATTTCATTATTGAGAAAAAAAGAAGTTATTTACAGATTTCCTGTGTAAATACCGGGCAAGGCCTCTAATATATATGTATAAATTGTTGATGTTTTTTTTAAAAACTAGGGTTGCTGACTTTTCTTACTCTTTTGCAGCTGAAGACTCATTGGTATTATCAGCAGTAGAGGCTTTTCCAGTAGCTTTTCTGCCATTCCGGAACATGTTGAGTTGAAGTCATTAGCCCAAATTTCTCCACCCTTGCTTGCATTTAAAGGATCATCACATCTGGTCCCAAGCTAGGAGAAAGAAGCGGGTGGTATACTGTGTCATCCAAGGGAGCTCTCCAAATATGCATAACTAAAATACTGTGCTCTGGTTCTGAGCTCTCTCAAGGAATTGTCACGTCCTACACAGAGCCACTTCTCAACTCCCCCTGCCTATCATGGGTCCACCGTGACATCCCGCTGCATGCAGCCAACAAGGTAAAAGACAGAGGTACGTTTGAGTTTCAAGTGACTCCTCCAAATCTTAGTATGCAATGCTGGGTTCTCACCATGTTTCACCACAAGGGGAACCATGGAAGTATGTGGATGCTTTCAGACGTCAATGAGGGTGTAATTAGCCTAACAGACAGAGGCTCACTTCCACATTTAAATAATGTGGTACTGTGGGCTTAGCTGATGGTCATATAAGGATGATTCCAGACATGTCTCCATGCATTCAATGTATATACAAGGTATATATATATATATTTATATATATTTATATATATTTATATATATATATATATATATATATATATATATATATATATATATATATATATATATATATATATATATATATATATATAAATATATATAAATATATATAAATATATATATATATATATATATTTATATATATTTATATATATATATATATATATATATATATATATATATATATATATATTATATACCTGAAGACATGTTGTTTTGTTACGTACTCACTGGTCACGCGGTGGATTATTATGTAGTGGCTGGTTACCAGGACACGAACTGTATTTTAAAGTACTGTCTGATCATCAGCACAATGCTGTATTGTTATGTACTGGCTGGTCACCCGGACACGTGTTGTATTATGTACACACTGGTCAGTGAGTTTGTTTTTTTCTACCTGAAACGTTTTTGCTATAAACGTGGACACTGGACTTTAAAGTGTAGCGAATTTAGCTGAGTAATGTTCATTTTATTCTCACTATTTTGTGTGTGATGAAACTTAAATGTTGTTGTACAGCCGACACAGGATTGAGTGGGTGTCGTGGGTAGTAACCTGTGAACTGTTTTAATTGTAGTTATTTGAAGACTTTTAAACACTTGAGTATTCCAATTTAGTTGAGGACACATTGTTCCATCTATAATTCACAAAAGTTAATTGATAATTGATTAACTAGCAATAACCCGTCAATAATGACGGAAGTAAATCAAAAACTGTAATATATTTTTTAAAATATTTTTTAATTCACTATAAAAGTTATTTGATGACAACATTTTTTGTGAAAGCTTTAATTTCAGCAAATGCGGTGGCATTCCTGATGATCACTGCTCGTTCAGGAACTCGGTTGGGAAATTAACTGCGTCGTTGTGATCATCGGAAATCATGGTATCTATGCTCCTATAAACCATTTCATTTCCAGCGAGTAGCTCCAACAATAAGTCTGCAATACTTTGAATTAAAATTTTGTCTTAAAGAAACAATAAAAAACTAACATTTTATTTTTAACAAAATGATGAGTTAAATATGTTTCCGGAATGAAACTGGGTTCTACAATGAAAAACTTACAACACGGTCACTCACTATATGGTGCACAATTCACCGACTTTTCTTCGTTGAGTGTTACTATTTTCGGGAGAGTACAAATTAGGGAAAAAATACAATTAATGTCTAACTTTCAACCACAGTTGCATCCCTTAGATGTGACCGACGTATAAACGGCGCGAATTATGGAGTTTGATGATAACAGCAGTCATGTTAACTTCAGTGTATGTGCAGAAATAGATAAACATTACGTACGTAACCGCATCCTTTTGAATTACATTAGCGACATCCAAGAGTTAATCATCCATTATTATGGATATACTTCATTCATTAACCCTGTGTAGCACTGTGCTTGACATAAGCATTTGTTCACATACCGTTTTCCCCTTGTATGTGATAAACAAGCTCTATTCATTCAGAATAACACTTTTTCACCCAGATCTACACACCACAGTTGGAACTGCATCGGGTAAGTCTTTGAGTTATGTATTTTATCAACGTGTTAAAACATCGAGAGGGGATGAAATGAAGAACAGTTTGCCGTATGTTCAATATGGCCTCAAAAAAGAATTCAGAGACACCCTAAAGCCTTACTTTAATCTTAACCCTAACGACGATGGCAACTTATTTGTATAACATTAAAGAACAAGACCTACTTTTCTTCATTTCAACGCATAACCAGTGTCAACATTCAACATTATCAAGTATTTTGTCTTGTCGCGTGACTTTGTTTAATTTAGATATCGCGCACCTCAATGAGGACTTGTTTGTTGACACATCTGCCAGTGTTGCCAGTGTCCACAGTAACTCTGAGATGAGCAGAGTGAAAGAAACTTGCCTTGATAGTTGTGATATTTTGGACCTACGCGCTAATATAACCGATTGACAACTTTGAAATAGGCATTTCAGGCCTCCGCTGGACTTAATTCTGTCTTTAAATACAACATCTATTAGGCTACATTCAGAGGCGTCACCAGGGTTGGTGTCACCCAGTGCGGTAACTCATGGTGTCACCCCCATGGACCTGCTCCCGTACCAGACCAAACAGAATCCTTAGTAATGTTTTTTGTACTAATGTTACTCGTAAATGCATATGGAAATATACTCATAAATGAAATAATACAACAACAAAAAATAATAAACAGGAACAAATACACAAACATTTCAGCACTTAGTGAACATCTCGACTAAATCAGAACTTTCCTTTCATGGCCTTCAAAACTGCGAACGTGTGAATCACTTCATTCGAAATCAATGCGCATGCGTATTAGACGGTTCAAAAAGTAAACTAGCATAGAGATTTAGCCTTGTAGGTATATTGATACAGTACATGTAAGCTGGGCTTACGAAAAATGTTTTTTTGGTTATAACTAACTACAGGGATATTTTTATTTAAAAAAAAAATTTCTGCTGAAACACTGCACACACATTTTATAAACAGTCATTTTGGTGTCACTGCCTCAGTTGTGACCTCCTCTGATGGTGTCACCCCGGTGGGGTCCGCACCCACCTACCCCCATGTGACGCCTCTGGCTACATTCATTCATTGATCTCCTTTGTTGCTTCCTGTGGAGCAAGATACCATCCCAGAAGATGACCCATTTACAGGAAGAATACGCTGAAGCATTCATACCCGTTGGCAACGGGGGGTTTCTGTAGCAATACATATTACATGCTTAGCTTGCAAGTTCCATTCCCAACCTTATATTATTTCCCCTTTACGACATGTTTATTTAGCTACACCATAGACAATAAAACCACCCCATTATTTTTAATGTTACAACACATGATTCACGACCTATCACTGCAAATGTACATGAATGTTTGGTGCAGGCTTCCCGTGAGGAGGCCAGCTACAAAGGGGACTGTTATGATTAAAATTCATAACGATTATGTCGATATAATAGGCAGCTCAACAGGAGTCCTTTTTTGTTTATTTTATACGGAGTCACTTATTAATTAAGGAAGTGACGTCATGCCGATATGGTTTACTGGCAGACGTGAACTGATTTAAAACAGAAGTGAGGTGATCGTCTGCAAGAGAGATGCGGCTTGTGTTTGGAAGTGTGCGGACGTATGTGTTTTGAGCTCCTGCAGTATTCTGTGTTTTTCCTGAATTATTCCATCACCAGGACATCAATATACTTGGCTGAGGTGTCCCCATGCTGAGCTATTCAAGACAGACCCTGAACTAGCAGCAGAACTATTAGAACCACTATTTGCACAAGTCTGGGAAACTGAGACAACACCAACAGAGTGGAGTAAAGGAACAATTGTCAAATTGCCCAAGAAGGGCGACCTTGCAGACTGCAACAACTGGAGAGGAATTACCCTCCTCTCAGTTCCCAGCAAAATACTAGGCAGGATAATCATCCAGAGAATTTCAAAAGCAGTTGACCATAAACTGAGGAAAGAACAAGCGGGCTTCAGAAAGAACAGAAGATGTGCAGATCATATATTTGCCCTCAGGAACATTATAGAGCAGTGCTCAGAATGGCAGAGACAGCTGTACATTAACTTTGTTGATTTTGAAAAGGCTTTCGACAGCATACACAGGGACAGCCTATGGAAAATTCTGAGGGCTTATGGAATTCCCAGCCGCATTGTTTCCATTATAAAAAGCCTCTATTCTAACTTTACGTGCAGTGTTGGATCGAGTAATGTAACTTTCGAAGTGAAAACAGGAGTACGACAGGGATGCCCCTTATCAACAACATTATTTTTGACAGTCATAGATTGGGTGATGCGCCAGACAACAGAGGGCAGTCCAAGAGGAATTAGATGGACAACGTTTTCTACACTGGAAGATTTGGAATATGCAGATGACATTGCACTGCTCGCGCATTCACACCAACACATTCAAGACAAAACTGATAGACTGAATAAGTATGGCCAGCAGGTTGGCCTGAACATCAATCTGAAGAAGACAGAGGTCATGACACTAAATGTGGGCAATCCTGAGCCAATAACAGTAAGGAACCAGAAGTTAGAACAGACAGACACATTTACTTACCTAGGAAGCATAGTAACACCTGACGGCGGAACAAGCAAGGACATTAACAACAGAATGAATAAAGCGAGAACAGCCTTTGCTATTCTCAACAACATTTGGAAGTCTTCCCAGTACAGCACAAACACCAAATTAAGACTGTATGAGAGCTGCGTACTTTCTGTGCTTCTCTATGGTGCGGAATGTTGGAGAGTAACAGAGAAGGAAATGTCGAAACTATCCTCCTTCCACACAATCTGCCTAAGGAAAATTCTCCGAATCTTTTGGCCAAACACCATCAGCAACCAAGAACTACTTATTCGGAGTAACCAGGAGGACATGCACACCATCATAGCTGGCAGACGCTGGAGTTGGGTTGGCCATGTCCTCAGAAGGGACCCTGATACCATCGCAAGAACAGCTATGCTATGGACCCCCGAGGGAAAGCGAAAGAGAGGCCGACCAAAAACAACTTGGCGGAGAACTGTGGAAGCTGAGATGCAAAGAGTGAACCACAGTTGGGGCACTGTACGAAGGATGGCCGCCGACCGAGCAAAGTGGAATCAATTTGTTGCTGCCCTACAAGACGCCACCAGGCGTGATGGCCGCTGACTGCTTTGACGGTTGGCGGTTATGGATCAAAGAAGAAGAAGAGGTGTCCCCAAAGGACGATATTAAATAAAGTTTGAATGATTGCCAATGACCAGCGTTTGATAGGGAACGAACTCGACAAATACGTACTACTGCATTTTGCCTTTGGGCCTATGTATCTATTACAATGGAGCTGTTTGTGAAAACGAATAAACTGCACGTTTGTAACATTGTGAAGGAGGTGTTGGTCCGCTCAGTGCAGTTATGCTGATTGCGTGTTGTATGACTGCCGCTAGAGTTTACTTTGGCCACGGAGAATATCTCCGGAATAATTAACATTACGACGCGTATCAGTGACTCCATGCTTCATAAGAAGAGAAAGAAAAAATGACTCTATATACTTCTGATACGTTGCCAACCTTCATGCTGATGGCACGAGTGAGAGCACATATTTTCTCATTCATTCGTCACTTGTCACTTGTCATTCGTCACTTGTAACTTGCCAGCTTCCCATTGAGCATAGGCCTTCAACAAACGTGTACCAAATATTCCTGTCCGTGCCATCAGCTCACGGTCTTTCCCTGTCTTCTCTTCACGACAACATGGCTGGGGCAGTCTTTGTCGACTTTAAAAAGGCATTTGATTTGATAGATCACAATATTTTAATTAGAAAACTAGAAAAATCAAAAGTAAACTTTCAACTAGTGACAATAATTAAATCATTCCTGTCAGGCAGAAAACATGTAGTTTCTTACAATAACTCCTATTCAAACGAAGCAGCGATAAATACAGGCGTTCCTCAGGGTTCTATACTTGGTCCTCTACTTTTTGCCATATACATTAATGACCTTCCACTACACATCAAGCACTCATCCTGTGACCTGTTTGCAGACGACTGTACTGTTTCCACGAGTGGTAAAAGTTGTAACACACTTGAACTACTGTTACAAAAAGATACAGATAATCTGATTAAGTGGAGCAACGGAAATCGCATATTAATAAATATCATTAAAACATAATGCATGTTAATATCAACTAGACAAAAATTACAAAATTCAGATCTACATTGGTACCTCACTAATTGAAAATGTTAATGCACATAAAAAGATATAATCGTCGACCAACATCTAAATTGGAACTCACATGTACATGCACTGACCAAGCAAACGGCACAGAAAGTTTACCAGTTAGCTAAAATCAAACATTTCCTAGATAAAGAAGCACGAAAATTGTTCTATATATCTCACATACAAACAAACCTTGACTATTGCTCCACAATCTGGGATGGTTGCTCAATGTCTAATACAAAGAGACTCCGTTCACTGCAAAAGCGTTCAGTGCGTCTAGTCTCTGACAACTGCCTAACCCAGTGTGCAGATCTATATAAAAATCTTCAAATACTGCCCTTAAGAAAGCGCCTTCTGTTTAACAAAGCTAAATGTGTTCACAAAATCCTGTCACACAATGTTCCAGCACATCTGTGGCCAATGTTCAATTACAATGAAAGACGCAGTCAACGCTTTAACAGATTGCAAGTGCCTAAGCCTAGGCTTGACTTATTCAAGAAAAGCTTAGCGTATTCTGCTGCTCATCTTTGGTATTGTCTTCCACATAAGCTAAGAAACAACCTCAGTCCCTACTCATACAATCATAGACTTTTTGAATACTTTCTGAATTCTGATTACATGCCCCCCTAATCAGATTATCTTTTCTTATAACATCAACTGTCGGCTCTAATGACGATGTTTGTACTTTTCAACATATTTTATGTCATGTTTATAAGTAGTTAATGTTAATATGAGTGTGCTATTTTATTTGACTTTACAACGTTGAATTCCTTGACATTGATATGTAAAATGCATGTGAGAATAAATGAATTCAGTATGAAAGGTGAGAGAAAGGAAGGGCAGAATGTCAGACGGGCCTGCGTGACCAATTCTCAACCCTTTGAAAATAAAGTTTGTTCGTTCGTTCATTCTCCATGTGTTATTTGGTCTTCTTCTGCCATTCTTACCCCTGTAATGTCAGAACAATAACTTCCTGGTAATGTTATCAACAGATTTCCTCAATGTATGACCTATCCATCGCCAGCGTCGTCTTCTCATCTTTTTTTCCACTGGCACTTGTCTGGTTGTCAGGTTGTCAGGTTGTCTGGTTGTCAGGTTGTCTGATTGTCTGGTTGTCAGGTTGTCAGGTTGTCTGGTTGTCAGTTTGTCTGGTTGTCAGGTTGTCAGGTTGTCTGGTTGTCTGGTTGTCAGGTTGTCTGGTTGTCTGGTTGTCTGGTTGTCTGGTTGTCAGGTTGTCAGGTTGTCGGGTTGTCTGGTTGTCTGGTTGTCAGGTTGTCTGGTTGTCAGTTTGTCTGGTTGTCTGGTTGTCGGGTTGTCTGGTTGTCTGGTTGTCAGGTTGTAAGGTTGTCTGGTTGTCAGTTTGTCTGGTTGTCAGGTTGTCTGGTTGTAAGGTTGTCTGGTTGTCAGTTTGTCTGGTTGTCAGGTTGTCTGGTTGTCTGGTTGTCTGGTTCTTGTCATCAGATCTACATGAGTCATCTTGTTTTACCAGTTAAATCCTTCTATTCCCATCAAGCAGCCATTGATGAAAGTCTGTAGCTTTTTTAGTTATTGTTTTTGTTGTTCTCCATGTTTCATAGCCACACAATAGGACTGACTTGACATTTAAATTGAAAGTGGGGGAGGAGCGGCCTTGATTGTTTTTTTTTTTGGGGGGGGGGGGGGGGTGATAATTTCACATTAACACTTGACATACGTATTCGCTCAAAGAAACATGGAAATCGTGTACTGACAATTCCTAAAGAAGATCACTGAGGCTGTCCATGAGTTAATCATGTAGACTATTTGATCTTGTATCATTAATGAGCTGTTGAACACCGTATTCCCAGCACTAAAACTCTTAATACAGTGTTTTGTTTATTGGTAAGATAACGGAATATTTATTTTTACTTTTCGTAAACGTTACATATTTTATACAGCACATCTTTCATTCGTGCATTACCCTGTCATCGTTTATCTACATTTTTGGGTAGAAAATTAAAACTAATCATAGAACGATAAATATGGAAGAGATCTTTGCACAAACAAACCCATTACCCTTATTGGCAACACAAACTCCCGCCGCGCATGCTCATCGCGGCGATTAATGAAAGGTCAACACGCGACCTATGCATGTTTTTCCCGCTCAAGAGCTCCAAGGCCTTAAACCTCCATTATGATGGTGCTATACTGATACAACTTTAGAAGAAAAAAAAAAAACCACACACACAGAGCAGAGAAAAGTAGGTTTATGAATGTTACATAAATATTCCGTTCGGTCGCCCTCACGCTTGGGATTACCATCTTTATCACAGACATTCTCCGGGAAACAATAGGCTGACGATTTCACTTTGGTCACGTGATAATTTATATGTCCTACAGAAGATGCTATCTGCAGGATTAATGATGCGCTGTTGGGCAAAATGTTTCTATCTACACTGGTGTTGATATATCTGTCAATCTTTCTGTCTGTTCGTCCACCCAGTCGGCAGCCTGCCCCTCAATCAGTCCATCCATCAAATTCATTCATCCATACATATACGCGTAGATCCATCCATCCGTCCTTTTTTTTTTTGGTTTGGTTTGGTTTTTGCCTTCTTCTGGCGAGGCGCGTACCTTTCAACCGATCTGGTTATATCAGAGCGCATTTCATCATCATCAGCTGCCATCTCCACAACGAAGGTTGGCTGTAATGGATCTCCAACGTCTTCTGTCTCTTGTCTTGGTGGTACACTCTGACAGACTCTTTCCTGTCCATCTCTTCATGTTATCTTCCCACTTGTAGCGCTGTCTTCATCTTGCACGTTTGCCTTCACCTCTCCCTTCTATTATGGTCTTCTGCAAGGTGTTATGCCTTTTTATGTGGCCAAAGTATTTTAGCTGCCGAACTTTGATTTCCCTCATTAGTTCTCTTTTCATACCTAGATTTTCTAGGACCTCCTTATTTGTTTTCTTCTCTTTCCATGAGATACGCCCCATTCTTCTATATATCCACATTTCAAGAGCCTCAATTCTTTCTTCCAAATGCTTATTCGTCGTCCATGTTTCTGCACCATACAGAAATGCAGAATATACTGTGGCAGATAAAGGGGACGACTGGCAGGCAAAAGGAACGAATAAAGAGAATTAGAAATAGGAAGGTTCAGATAGAGTAGAAAAAAGAGATGCGCGAATAAGAATGTGCATGAGAAAAGGGGTGAACGGAAATCCAGTTAAGGCACGCTTTTCAGCACTCAGTCGAGAGGCGTGAGTTAGAGAGTGCAGGTCGCACATATACGCTAGTAGCCATGTTGAAGGCAGTACTCATGTAGACTGTGTGGTGAATATTTCTCAGGCAGGGAGACGAGTTGGGTGATTATTAACCCAACCTATTGAATAGTAGGAATTCTTGTTCAAGGAGGAGGAACGATGTGAGTTAGATTTCAATTCAATAAAGGAAAAAGGTACGTAGGGTGAAAATCTAATACATATATATACAGTAGTCCTATTCTTCAGTGATGAAAAGGAAAGGAACAACCCCGGAGAGGTCCGGTACTACCAATAGATAACCTGAACACTGAGATGTTATATAACAATAGACTAAAAATAGTTAGGAAGAAAGAACAGAAGTGGAAATTATAACACCTGAATGATCACTGATGGTTAAAGGTCATAAGGTGTAGATTCGATACTGAACGAGAGAAAGAGAGAGTGAGGAAAGGAAGAACTTACACATTGTATAATTCTGTGATGGACCCCTATTGTAGAAGTCAGAGCGACAGCAATGGTACACACACATGTAAATAAACAGTATTACAGTTAACTATGGCGTTATGTCATCGCTCGCTGTCTGTGTGACTTATAATTATGCATTATGTCAACGCTAATAAAAGAGGCAAAGAACCTGGGCAGGCAGGCGACCATATAGAAGAATATTGATACATCGACGAAGGCTGCCACAATATATAACACTTTATGATTCTCAGTTTTAATTTGTGAGATAACTGTTTAGATGTCAGTATATGTTTCATGTTGTTTAATGTAGCTTTGGCCATTCCTATTCTCTTCTTGATTTCTGTTTCACATCTGCCGTCTTCTGTTATTATATGACCAAGATATACGTACCTCTTGACATGTTCCAGGATTTTACCATCTACGCTTATCTTCAGTGTGGGTTTATCGTCTGTTTTGCTAATTATCATAGTTTTTGTTTTCTCAATATTAATGTCGAGTCCATATTCATGACTCATACTGTTCACTTGCTTCACTAGTCTTGTAACTCCTGTTCGCTTTCAGCTAACAACACGGTATCATCTGCATATCTAAGATTGTTTATTGACCTTCCACTGATGTTCAGTCCTGGTATTTCCTGTATCTGTTTGAAAATGTTTTCCGTGTATTTACTATCCAAAAAAAGTCAACTCTGTTGACTGCTTACCCGATCAGCGTTGATAGATACTAAGTCCTGACAAGGACCAACATTATCTATCTGCTAGCATAAAGCCCTAACAAGGACTCGTCTGCTAGCTTTCCTTTTAGTTATACCCATCTGTCCACAGAGCTATCCATCAATAAATCACTACTTCTGAGATTAGCTTTTTTCCCTTTTCAATGCTTTATATGTCTCTGTCTGTATGTTTGTCTGTCTGTCTATATGTTTGTTTGTATGTCTGTCTGTCTATCGGTCGGTCTGTCTGTATGTGTGTATCTCTGTCTGTCTGTCTATGTGTGTGTGTCTTTCTGTCTGTCCGTCCGCCCATCCGCACTTTCGTCTGTCTGTCTGTCAGACAGTCCGCCCGACTGTCCGTCTGTCTGTCTGTCGGTCGGTCGGTCTGTCCGTCTGCCCGTCCTTCAACCTGTCTGTCCATCTGTCTGTTAGTCTATCTGTCTACGTCTCTGTCTATTTATTTCCTGTACGCTTGTCTGTCTGTATGTTCGTACACGCATTCATGTCACTTATTAGTCAGTCCTCTGTCCCCGTGTCTTCCATTTAGAGCCTAGTTTGTGCTGGTTCTTGATGTGGGTTTATCCTCACTTATTACCCACACCACCATATTTCTTTGATTCTAACCACAACCATTTATCTAGATGCACATTTTCTACGAATTTTAAAAGTTTAATTTTTTGCCCCTTCTTGTTTTACTATAGCACCAATACCTAACGGCAATTTTACTTATTCAAAAGTATTTTAAAAAACCACTGTGCATCACCACAGTACACGAACTACGTAGCAGCAGCGAGAATCCCAATGTGTGTATACGTGATCACACATTCTATAAATATATTTGTATATTTATTGGTTTTGTTTTTCTTATCAACCGTCTCAAAGTGTGTAACAAATTCCATTAACTTACTTTTTTGCGTTTTAAAACTCCATAACTTAAAAGTTAAAAAATATAACTAAATGTCTCGAGTGTCTGGGGTCTTAGCCTTCTGTTGTCACTAACTTCTCCAACTCACTCATCGTAGCGCCCAGCTCTTTCCCCCACTAGTCGCTCCTTCTTTTTGCCCTAGCAGTTACCAGGTCTCTTATGAGAAAAATAAAGAAACGGGTTCCAGCTCTTTCAGACTAATAAAAGGTTGTGGGTGGGGCTAGCAACCTTATCATATCAATCAAATGACTACATAAACCACTACTGTAAAACATGCAAGTCTGTGTGCTAGAGAGCAAGCTGCAGTGATGGGTATATATTTCACAGGGAGCAGAGACAAAAATCATGATGCTCAATTTTATTGGTATTATGTCCAGTTTTTCCTTGTTGGTATTATGTCCAGTTTTTCCTTGTTGGTATTATGTCCAGTTTTTCCTTGTTAAAATTATGTCCAGAGAAAGAGGAAACCTTGGTGGACAGAGGAAGTCAAAGAGAAAATAAGAGAGAAGAAAATGGCATGGAAACAATACTTAGGAGCTAAAAACACAGCAGAACAAATAGAGAAATATAGAGAATATGTGATACTCAGAACAGAAGCAAAGAACAAGGTGCTAGCAGCAAAACAGAAGTCCTGGGAAGAATTTGGAGAAAAGCTAGAAAAGGATGCGCAAGAAAACCAGAAATTGTTCTATAAGACCCTAAAGAACATGAAGAAAGAAAAACAATGCCCTCTCAAATTTATAAAGGACAAGCAAGGCAAATTGCTTACTGCCCCGAAGGAAGTAATGGAAAGATGGAAAGAATATTTCTCAGAACTCCTGGATGGTGAGCATGGTGAAGCATCAGAAATGATAACCACTAGCACAGAAGAGAAAACCAATGATGGTGAAGATGACATAAAGATGGAAGAACTGAAGGCAGCACTGGAGAAAATCAAGATGGGCAAAGCAGCAGGGCATGATGGTATAACACCAGAAATGGTTAAGTACATGGGAGCAGCAGGCGACCTATTACTCTTAAGGGTCCTACAGGCAGCGTGGTGCAACAAGACCATACCAAAGGACTGGGAGATTGCCATCATAACACCAATTTTCAAAAAGGGTGACAATCGACAATATGGAAACCATAGAGGCATATCCCTTCTCAGTGTCCCTGATAAAATTTACTCTAGAATCCTAGAGCAAAGACTCCGACGCCTAGCTGAGCCACAATTGGATGAGGTTCAGCGCGGTTTCTGAGCAAACCGAAGTACTCAAGACCTAATCTTCACACTCAGACAGCTGAGTGAAAAGGCCCTTGAGTATAGGAGTGAGATCCATCTTTGTTTCATAGATCTGGAAAAGGCATTTGACAGGGTCCCCTGGAGCAAACTTTGGGACTCTTTGGCAAGGAAGAACATTCCAGCACCTCTGATTCATGCTATACAGAGCTTCTACAAGTCTTGCAGAAATTATGTGAGGACAGCAAACCATAAGTCAGAAGAGTTCAGGACCACCACTGGTGTAAGACAAGGTGATATCCTGTCACCTTATCTTTTCATACTCCTCATGGACGATGTCATCAAGGCATGTAAGGAGGTGTAGTAAATTAATTTTGAGAGAAAAGAGTCTTGGAAATAGTGGTCGTATTTAGAGTGTAGACTGGTGGTGAAAAGCTTAGTGATAGAAAAGGTTATAGAGTAAATAGTTGCTTCACAGAGTGCTGGGGAGAGAAAAGACAGACTTATTTACGACAAATCGTTCCTCTCAATCTTCTCTTCAACTCTCCTGGTCAAACAATTATTTGCCAGTTTCCAGACACACACCTGCGCTCACGCCGATTTGGTGCTTCAAACACACAGACGCACGTGAATACAAACTATATTAAACAGATAGGGGAATTTGGGCCTTGGTCTTCCGACACAGTACTAGATAAGTTTTACGTGTTTATTTTAACAGTAAAGAATCAGTTACAACATATATCATATGTTTACAAACAAAAATATATCATAGGTACAGAAAATACAAATGACAAGGTGGGGAGGGGTTTATGAAGATTGGTATCCACTACGCCCTTTCCTCCTGAAAATAGACAGAGATAAACCCAGTCCAAAGATAGGTAATTTATCAGATAGATAGTTAATTTTATTCCAACGGTAAATTAATGTACTCTGATACAAGAGGTTAATAATAATAGGGGTAGGTGGTGGAATAAGTCCTATTGTTCTCCAAATGTTTTTCCCTTTACTAAGCAAGTTAAAAAAAAGGGGGGGGGGGTGTATAAACAGAGTTCACAAAAGGAAATCCCCCTTAAAGGAAACAATACAAGGAATATAGACAAATATGCTAATTATCAAGTAAGGCAATTGATAAATTTAGCAACTATATATCTCTTTCATTCATGCGCGCTAGTAAAGGCCTTCAATCATCTTGCTCACACTTACCGATTGTGAAAAAATCTGGCACTCCATAGAATAACACAACAGCAATTACATCTCAAACTAAATGTATGAGTGTTAGTTCAAGTTCCAGCCCCAGATTAGCGGGTAGGCGGTCAGCACATAAAAAGGATCCCGTAATCGCTGGAAAATGAATCTGTATTTGTGTCTCTTTTCTTAATAACAGTTTCTATGGGAGGGCACGGTCTCTGATACCGGGGTGAGGATGGTGTGGTCTATTTGACTTTGCCGCTGATAATAAAAATTCTTACGCGTGCTGATACACTTTATCCGTGAGGTATGGTTTAAGTCCAGGGAGAAAACTAGTCACATCACTGTTCAGGTAAATATGTATTCTCTCTCTGTATCAGTAAACTAACAAAAGCTCGGGCCAGTGTTCTTCTTCCCGTTACAACTTAATTTGCTTGATGGTGTGTTAAATTTGTCTTTGGGTGTGCTTTCATTGCTATAAGTTAGATAGCGGAATTCCAAACATAGAATCGCCTCAAAGATTAAAAATTTACACAGTCTCAAGAAGTTCTGAGTCAGGGAGACTCTACACACTGTTTATGCTTTGCTTTGCTTAGATTAGATTGATTTGCAGTGCTTAGACTGATTTGCTGTGCTTAGACTGATTTGCTGTTGTGAACGGTGGTTTGGTTTTGATAGAGAAAAAGAATGTAGAAAAATGGTTTGAGAGGTATGGATGGGTTTGGTTGCAGATTATTTGTCGTTAATGAAGGGAGATAAGATGTGTAAGATTAGGCTTTGTCTTAAGGGAAATAACTTAGAATTAAGTCCCTTACAGGTTTGAGTGAGTTGAGGAAAAAAGTTTGCACGAGAAAGTCGAGATGGGTAAACACATGTTAGGCGTGAACGAAGAATGTTGGAACGGGGTTTTGACAGAGTCTGGTTTGAGATGCGCTAGGTGTAGGCAGGGAAAGGTGTTTCTCTCAAGTGTGTAGTTAGATATTGAACGTGCTCAGCGTAAGATTTGATATTGTTGCATAAGATATATTCGGAGCACCAAAGTGTGTGTGTAAGAAAAAGTGTATTTCAAATGAAGAAACAAAACAGGTACGTTTTGACATTTTGATTATTTACTGCGTATGTGGCTCAGCAGACCAGGTCTGAGCAGAGGACAGTAAACAGATGAAATCTTGGTAAAAGTGACAGCCCTGGCGGTTAAGGCCAGTTTCTCGTATAGAGATATAAGAAGAAACATGGGAAAAGAAACATTTAACAGAAGAACGACAGGAAGTTCTGTCTGAATAAATATATGACAGGTTCTATAGCTGGGACAAGTAATAGTAAGAAGACAAGCAAATGTATGTGAAAAATGGATACTGAGATTGTTTGAAACTGAAGATTGTATTTTGCAAGACTGCCAACCTTGAAGAGAAAGGTTGGGCATACCATTTTTACTCAGTTATCAACGTATGTTAATAAAGTTCTACCATTGATATTTTCACTGCTGTTTTGAGTGGTATCGATTGATAAACAGTGGGTATGAAGAATAAGTAGAGTCAGTCTGAGTGAAGGAAGTTTTTAGTATTCACGGTTACAACACACTATCTACTGGAAGGGCAGAGGTCCGAATCTTGCAATACGACTCACGCCTACAGATATTTTGGTGCTCGTGACCAGCCCTACAGTAGGCAGTAGTAAAGACAACAGATGACAGGGTAACTAATGGTGCCAGTGACCAGCCCTACACTAGAATAGCTCAAGAAACTTTTATAACTCAATGATAGTTCAAGAAACTTTTATAAAGAAAGACAGACTCCACTCAGATGTCAGTTTCGGCATCACATATTAGGTACGGTTGCGTCAAATATTTTCGTATCTAGCACTACAACGGTCACAGACTATTTTGGTGCACCTAACCCTATACAAGATAGAGATTTAAAAGACTACAGACAGAAAGAAGGTCAAGTTCACTAAGAAGAGATTACACAGAAAGACAGAATCCTGCGAGCGAAAAAAAAAAACAAATCAAGACAAAACAGAAGTCAAGTAAAGTGAAGCGACATCAAAAACAACGAAGTCTATCCAAAGCATCACGAAGGTCAAGTTCATTAAGAAGATACAAATCGAAGGAATCCTGCGAGCTGAAGAAATAAAGCAAGACAACACAGAAGTCAAGACATCACGAAGGACAAGTGCACAAGAAGAATATAAAGAACAAAACAGTCTACATCAACCGACAACCGTCAGAATACAGGTACATGCATGAGATAACAATCTGAATGATCAACATGTGGGTGGGGGGGGGGGGTATTGGTTGGGGGGGCCCAAAGGTGGTGCACTGGTGTAGGTAAGGTGGGATTGTTATTGACAGGGGTCCTATGTGTGTTGGGTTGGTAGGGGATTGGGGGGGGTGTGGGGGTGGGGGTGAAGTGGGGGCGGGCAGGGGGGGGTTTGGTTTTTTGTGGTGTTGTTACACGTTTTATGGGGGGGGTTGTGGGGGATGGAGGTTGGATGTGGGTGTGGTTGGGTGGGTGGTGGTGGTGGGGGGGGGGGGTGGGGGGGGGGGGGGGTGTGGTGGGGGTTGTAGGGGGGGGGGGGGGGTGGGTGTGGATGGGGGTGTGGGGGGGTGTGGGAGTGGGGGGGGTTGGGTGGGGTTCTGGTGAACCAGGGGTGTTTTCGTTTGTTGGGGGGGGGTTTGAGTTTGGGGGGGTTGGTTTTGCAGGGGGGGGGGGGGCACGCGGGGGTGTTTTTGTTTTTGGGTGTTGGGTTTTGTGTGGGGGGGGGGTGGGGGGGGGGGTGGTTGTTTTAGGGGGTTTGGTGTGGGGCGGGGGGTGTACTGGGGTGGGGGGGGGGGGGGGGGGGGGGGGCGGAAGCGGGGGGGGGGTGGACCAAGGAGTATGTTGGGGGGGGGGTGGGGGCTTCAGCAAGCTCTGTGCCCAGGTGCTTTGCTCAATAACTTTTTAAGACAAAACGTGGGGGGAAACAAGTGGGGTTTGTACCTCTACATTCAACTAATTTCTACACGGGGCGAGAGTCCTAACACTGAGGGGGGGGGGGGGGGGGTGGGGGGGGGGGAGTCAGAGAGAGGCTTATCGCCAACAGTCCAAGTGGGGGGGGGAAATACTTTTAATACCAGGGGGGGGGGGGTGGGGGGGGGGGAGGGGGGGGGGGGGGGGTGGGGGGGGGTGGGGGGGGGGGAGTGGGGGTGGGGGTGGGGGGCGGGGGGGGGGGGGGGTGTCAGTGTAACTGTTTCATGCGCCATTCCATGTGGGGGTGGGGGGTGGGGGGGGGGGACACCTTCTTTCAGGGCTGGAGCTTCTATAGGGGGGTGGGGGGGGGGGGCTATCTGGGGGGGGGGTGGGGGGGGGGGGGGTGAACCAATCACGTCTTAGGGGGGGGGGGGGGGGGGGGGGGTGGGGGGGGGGGGGGGGAGGGAGGAATATATTCAAGGGGAGGGGTGGGGTGATTCATAGAAACATTAAAATTCAACATTTTTCGTTTACTGGGTGGGGGAATCTATTAGCAACAACTCCGCACTGACCGATGGGGGGGGTGGGCGGGGGGGGGGTGGGGGGGGGGGTGGGGGGGGGGGGGGGGATGTCGCTCTCAATCGCACTTCGCAGGCCTCTTCTAAGTCTATAGTGGGGGGGAGGGGGGGGGGTGATGTGTGGGGGGTGGTGTGGGGGGGGGTGAGGGGGAGGGACGAACAGGTGGCCACACCACGAATCGCGGTATATTCGCAGCTCTTACCCCAAATAAACCATGGGGGGGGGGGGGTGGGGGGTGGGGGGGGGGGGGGTGGGGGTGGGGGGTGGGGGGTGGGGGACAACACAAGATAGGGGAGTGTGGGTGGGGGCCTTACCAATCGTGGGGGTAGGGGGGGAGGGGGGGTGGCGCTCCAATCAAATACGGGGAGCTTAACATTGGTAGTTGTGGGGGGGGGGGGGGGGGGGGGGGGGGGGGGGGTAAATGTTTTTTTCAAACACGGGGTGGGGGGTGGGGGGGGGGGGGATATCATATATAAATTGGGGGGGGGCGGCTGTCAGGGTTGAGAGGGGGGGGGGGGGGGGGGGGGGAGGGGGGGGTGGGGGGGGGGGACTATTTGCGGGGCGGGGGGGGGGGTGGGGGGTGGTCAGCAAAACCCTCAAGGGGGGGGGGGGGGGGGGGGGGTGGGGGTGGCTAAGTGGCACTGCCGTTCATAATTATGTTTTCTGGTGGGGTTTCACTGCGGGAAAAAAAAAACTAAATATGGGTGCTGGGGGGGTTACTGAGCTAGTTAGGCCCTTACACACACACACGTGAAATGAGCAGCAATTGGCGGGGGGCGCGAACCGCGTGTTTAGTGGGGGGGGGGGTGGGGGGCCTTTCTTCATTCGGGGTGGGGGGGGGGGGGTGGCTTTATCTGTCATTTAGTTACGCCGTGTATGTAAATGGGGTGAATATTAAATCTAGGCTTCATTGGGTGGGGGGGGCGTATCCAAGGGGGGGGGGGCGGGGGGGGGGGGGGGGGGGGGGTGAGGGGGGGGGGGGGGAGGGGGGGAAAGCGTGCAGCGACACAGTAGGGCTTTTACTATCAACGCGGAAAGCGGTGGGGGGGGGTGCGGACGAAGGGGGGTGGGGGGGGGGGTGGTGGAGGGGTGGGGTCATTGTGACAGGCGGGTGTGGGGGGGGGGGGGGTTGCTCTTTTCTTTATTAAATGTATTTGGGGTGGGGGGGGGGGGGGGGCGGGGGTGGGAGGGTGGGTGGATCAAGGTGGTGGGGGGGGCACGTACCACACCGGTGGGGGGGGGTGGGGGGGTTGTTTCTCGCGGGTGGGTGGGGGGGGGGGGGGTGTGCAGACGACTGAGTCGGGATGGGGGTGGGAGGAGCACTGTGGTGGTTCATATTACTCCAATCAAGGAAAACATACTCTTATCTGTCTCTCTCACTACAAAACGGGGTGGGTGGGGGGGGGGGGGTGGGAGGGGGTGGGGGGCGCGTTAGCGGGGAGACTAGACGGACGCGGGGGGGGTGGGGGGGTGACAATTACAATGAATGGTGGGAGGAGAGATAGAGGTGGAGTGGGGGTGGGTACATGAACATACACAACCAAGAAATATACTGGTGGGGTTCTCTACACGGGGGTGGGGGGACTGACACTGATATTGGGGGGGGTGGGGGGGGGGGGTTATACACTGGGGGGGGGGGGGGGGGGGGGGGGGGGGGGGGGGGGGGGGGGGGGGGGGGGGGGGGGGGGGGGGGCGACGAGATCTCCGGGGGGGGTTGAGGGGGGGGGAGGGATTTCAATTGGGAAAACAGGGGGGGGGGGGGGGGGGGGGGGGGGGGGGGGGGGGGGGGGGGGGTATGTACCACCACACCCCCCCCCCCCCCCCAAATGACAATAATAGCGTACAACAAACGTATAAGACTAAAAAATGTGTTGATTAGTAACAACAGTCTGACAATACTGGAGGAGCAAGTTGTATCCCAATCAGGAAAATCTGAGAATTAGATATGTAACACATAAAGTCATATTAGAACAAAATTAAGTTAATTATTTAGTGTAGTCAAGCTTAATTATGAAGGAATTTAGATTGATAATTGTTTTGTAACGGATCTACAAAGAATTATTAAGTATTGTACACAGATATTTGGTTAATAATTTCTCTGTACAGGTCAACCAAGAGATTAATATTGTTTTTTTACAGGGTGTTTCTATTAATACTAAACACTTACAGGTCCAGACAAGATGCACCAACAACAACAACTTACGGTGGGTTTAGATCCCAATGTGGCTGCTCTTGAGCAGGTAGCCACGGCTATGACTGCCATTAGAAATTGAAAGTAAGTTCCAGAATATCCGGAACGGCATAACAACCATATTCAGGGAATCCTACTTTATGTAGAAAATGGTTGCTCGAGATACAAAGATATTGCACTTCGGTCAATATGGACACAAGGTGAGTACAAACAAGTTGCATATCTTTCCTCATGCGGGTTAGTAGTAGGATTTTATAAGACGCAGGTTTGACACTGTCCCAGATGAGACATGGGAAGATTTTAAGAAACAGAACTAATAAGAAGGTATGCACAAATTACGGATGCAATCGTATGCGTGGACGTTGCTGAGGAGCATACAACAACAAGCAGAGGAACCCGTTCAAATGTTCAGCGACAGGTTGTTAAACCCTAGCGGAAAGAAGTTTTCTTGGGGCAACAAATTAACCAGCAAGAGGTGGAAAAAAACAGTTAGTGGGCATATTCGTCGATGGGTTCACACTGAATGGGGTACCAATTAAATTACATCATCCTCAGGAAGGGACCCACAAAACTTGTCACAGGCCATTGCACTTGCTACAAACAGACAGCCCGAAGAGAACCTTAGAAGAAGACATAGACCCCCGCCTGGACCTCAGGCTTGGTAGAACAGTCACATGTGAAGAAACACAGGAAGAACCTATAGAGATAGGACATTGTCAACAAAGAAGGATAGAAACACGAGGGAGAGGAATGGAAACGTTTTATAGGTCAAGACAGGTAGACCGCGAGCCAATCGTGTGTTATGCTTGCAATAGGCTGGGACATAAAGCCTTTGCGTGTAATTATAGGCCATTAGAGCCACAACACTCAGTAAGGAGAGTTGAGACCTTTAACCCGAGACATAGTAGACAACCACAATAGACAACAATATTACAACCAGTCCGAAAAGAATATACAATGGAATGAAGTAAACACCAATAGAGGGAGACCCATCAGAGAGAGAGTACAACCACATGACAATACGGAGAAAGGATATATTGATACAATAAGTGGAAGGCAACCACAAGTGAACATGATAGGAAGGGCACATGTTAGGTATAACCAACAACCATACCGTAGACAATGGGCCAGAGTACACCATCCTGAAAGTTGGTTTGAAAAGAAAGGATGGCTACAATAGACATGTCAAGAATACAGGAATAGGAAGATTAATTGGGATGGTTTAGTTATAAACAGGAACAAATATGAAACGAGAAATATATGTACAGATCGCGAAATTGGGAAATGGAAATGTAACCAATATCAATATAAACAGGGACATAATAGGGACATAATAGAACATGGAATAACAGGGACAGGACACTCCCGGGACGCGGGACAGACTTTCAACAGCAACTATGGATCAGGACATTGGGACAAGCGTGAATAGGAGAAGAACTAGAATAGATTTGAGGAATTTTGTTGGAGACATCAGGAGAGGAGTCAAAGACAAGAAAATACAAATAAATGAAATTGAAAAACAAGAAAGAAAACAACGTATCCATAAAAGAAGACAAGTAGCAACAGCAATCGAGCTAGCTCATAAACCAGACCCTTGCTCATGTATTGTCGAAATACACGGAAGGAGATATAGAGCATTGGTAGACTCAGGGGCTACTGTAAGCCTTATTAGGTTTGGACTTTATAAACAGATACGAGGCGTAGCTCAATACAGAAAGTCACAAAATACACTTACCTCGGTGTCAGGAGAAAACCTGAAAGTGATGGGAACAGCTATGATACAAATGAGAATTGGCAATATGATCGTGGAACACACGTTCACCATTGTGAAGGGGATGACGAGAAATATCATACTAGGACGTGATTTTCTGCTAAAACATAAGGCTCAAGTACATTTTGATACTCACCAACTGAAGATACATGGCGAATGTATCAGGTTACAGGACGACGTATACATAGCGTCCATAATCTGAAACAGAACAACAGTTACGCTGCGACCGAATGAAATCGGTATTGTTCAAGGCAAGTTGAAAAGATCCCCATATTTCAACCAAGGACAAACGGTCTTAACACTTGACTGGGAAGATGGAGATATACTTGATGAACCCGGACTAGAAATGGTAGAAGGAATAGTACAAATTGGAAAAAGACAACAATTTCCAACGATGATTATAAACACCACGGGAAAAACAGTTAGAATACCAAGAGGATTTGTAGTAGGAAGGGTACAGCTGATGGAAGGTCAGGAAGGAAATATGGAAATACCAAGAAAAGCACCAAATACAAGAAAACTATGAACAATAACAACGCGCGTCAGAGACAAAATCGGAAACCACAAACAGTGGTGGTACCACAACATAGAGTTAACAAGATATACAGAGAGCAGAAGAAAGTGGAAACAAGGAAGCAGGACAAGATAGGAATCAAGAAAGATGTATGCACACCATTCAGACTCAATGCAGTGTTAGAAGAGAAAAAGCACACAAAAGAGAATGGAATACAGAGAATTAACGGTGTAACAGAAAAGATGGAAAGGATCAAAATACCTCAACCAAGTATAGAGCAGTTGAGGAAAGAAATAAAAGCCATCCTTGGAAGAACTAAACCAGACATCGTGGTACTAAAGGAGGGGCAGAAAATTCTGGAAGAAAAGTTTGATATAGACTTATCACAAAGAAAGGAAGAAATCTACAAGCTTGTCGTAGACGAAATAGAGGAAGATAGACCGATGGATATAAGAGGCTATATAAGGAGCCATAGTATGTATAGTATGAGAGGCAGTGTTCAAGAAAGATGTACACGGATTCCCAATAACACACCACACTACACGGAAGGACATAAACAACATAACAATACACATGATAGGATAGGAACACGTAGAACTGAAGCAACACAAAAGGATAGTGACTGGAAGGAGTCTAACAGGATAGGAGACAACTGGAGAGTAGGATGGGAAGATGACTATGGAGAAACATCAACAGGTAGTCAGAGTCGCACAATGGCAGGAAGAACACACGTCCAGGCAGAACCAGAAACAACATCTGATCGGTTAACCCCAAACCCCCAAATTTTACACAGCGAACAAGAGGAGATGGGCACATATAGGCCAGAAGAAGACAGGATACAAGTATGGCAGGATACAGAGAGTAAACAGTACAATGAGATTCTAGAAGATACGACAGGAATAAGGAAACAATGGAATAATATTGAAACAGAAATAGATGCACCGTACAAACATACGAGAGCTGCAGAACAAAGAAACAGAGCACAGGAGCAGCAGCTATTGAAACAAAAGGAGCAACAGATAGATACTAAACAACAAAGTGGTGCAAGTCAAACTCAGAATATAGAGGACACATCAGCTAAAGATTCAGATACGCAGGAAGAGATGCAGGAAGAAAATATAAGAGGGATGAAGAGACAGCGGTCGTCATCATCAGACGATTCAGAGGATTACAGAAGGCGTCTAGCAAAGTTGAGACATGTAGAAGAGGTCAGACTAAAGAGGAAGAATAAAGTAAGAAATAGTAGTGTAGCGGTGATGAAGGACATACGAGCAATTGTTCAATATATGGACAGGAAATTTGAAGAATTAGAAAAGGAGAAATATGGTCATAGAGAAGAGCAAAAGGAACTAGATAGAAAGACCAAGGGAACGGGTCAATGGGAAATAGACAGTGTCGACCAGGGAAGGTCGAAGAAAAACAAAGAGGAAGAAGGAAATAAAGATAGAACAAAAATAGAACAGTTAGCTGCACTGTGTGCAGATTTAGAGAGGAAGTTGGAAGAGTTAGAAAGCAAACAGGATATGAATAGACACACATCAGAGAAAAAGGAAGATGTCACAGCACCTGGGGCAGGTGATGATATAAAGAAAGCCACAGAGAAGGCGAAGCAGAAAGAGGAAGAAGTTCAGAAACATGAAAGTAGTAGAAGTGCAGATCGACGAGAATACCGATCTAAGAGTAGACATACTGAGGAGGCAAGTAGGGATACGGGTCGAAGAGAATACCGATCCAAGAGCAGAGAGGCTAGTAATAGGAGAGATACGAGTCGAGGAGAATACCGATTCAAAACTAGAGAGAGCGAGGAGAATAGGAGAGATAATAGTAGAGAAATAAGAAGGGATACGGATCGAAGGGATTTCCGATCCAATAGCCGAGATAGGCTGAGAAATAGAAGAGAAGATAGAAGAGATACGGGTCAACGGGAATACCTATCCAAGAGTCCAGAGGGATTAGATACACAGAAAAATAGAACACATACAGATCGAGGGAATTGCCGATCTAAGAGCCGGGAGGCTAGAAAGGAGGAAGAGAGAGGAAATACGGATCGAAGGGAGTACCGATCCAAGAGCCGAGAGGCTAGAAAGGGAGATAGAAATAGGAGTAGTAGTATGAGAGATACTAGGAGTACAAGTCGAGGTAGAGACAAATTAAAGAGTACAGGGAGTACGAGAAGGGAAGAAATGGAAGATAGAGGGAAACCGAGGCAAACGGTTGACGGAGTAAGAAGTAAGGAGGTCGAGAGAAACTCGAGAGATACACGAGATACAGAGGTGGAGAGGAAGCAAAGTGTTGACGAGGTTAGACGAGAAGAGGAGACTCAAGATTTGGATAAACAGATAGAGTTAGAAACGCTTAGAGCCAGAGAGGCTAGGATGATGGAGATGCTAAAATTGATGAATAAGTTGGCATAGGAGGAGGCTATGGGAGGAGACATAGCATATGTTATATGGAACAAGATGGCGGCTGTTGCTAGTCTTAAAAAGACAAGTATGATTGGTTAATACCGCACTTAAGAAGTAAACTGGGTACACCTGACCAATAGGGTACTGCAGTAGAGGAGACGAGGGAAGGAGATGTAAGAAGTAGATTAGAGGCCATGGTAGTATGGCGGAAATTATGTGAAACGCCGTGGTGACGACGGCAGGAATAGTGCAGACTGAGATTTTGGTGAGGCCGTGGAGGAGGACGGCAGTTATGGAGCAATATGAGGTATGGAGGTACGGAGTAATATGGGGGTGGAGATTTTGAGGAGGCCATGCAAAAGGATGGCAGAAACATGGAATATTATGGTAAAATGGGAGAAATATGGAGTTATATATTTTGAGCAGTCGTAGAGGAAGACGGAAGGAATAATAGAAATTTAGAGATTTTGAGAAACCGTTGAGGAGGACGGCGGTTGTATGGGGTTTTCTGGGAGAAATATGGAGAAATAAGGGAAAATGAGATTTTGGGAAGCCGTGGAGCAGGACGGCAGAAAGATGGAGAGATATGAAGTATTATGGAGTAATATGGAGACTGAGATGTTGAAGACGTAGAGGAGGACGGCAGTGATGGTGAGAGGTGTTGGGAGATGGACGGAGTTGTGGTTGAGAAAGTGGGGAGCACAGTTCCAGAGAGGGAACGAGAGTAGCGGTTATGAGGGAGAGAAATAGAAAATTGCAGCGGGAGTCTAGTTGTTTGGAAACTAGATGCAATCGTTCTACACTGAACATAAAAGTGAGCTGAGTAGGTCCGAACGATGGACTACTGCAGTGGTGGAAGAGAAGAGGAAAGAGGCAGGGAAGCCATAGATTAAGGGAGAGAGACGTAGATGCGAGGAATTGAGAAGTCACAGAGAGGAGACGAAAGAGAATTACGAGACAACTAAAGGAGTATTGGAGAAACTATAGAGAATATGGCGGTAGATGAGGGCCATAGGGAAATGGCGAAGATATAGAGAAAATTGGATAATTAGAAGTGATAATCTAGAGAGCGCTGACAACGGAGTTGAGGAGGATGCAGATTTTTGTTTTTCGGCAGTTGCCAGAGTCTGGTGAAGACTTTGTGGGAAGCGAGGCTTCTTCAAGTATAAGAAATGGAGGTTATAGGGAGATAATAAGGAAGAATAATGAGAGATAGAAAAACTAAGGAAATGAGAATAGAGGAGAGAATAATTATGTTGAGGAAACAGTACACATTGTATATGGTTACGGGTTTCTTTTAACCACAAGGGAAGATGGAAATGAAATGTACATAACGTAGGAAAGATATGCAACTAAGTAGAACGATTAATGAGATAGGCAGAATTTCAAGATAATTCGCGTAGGCGGGATAATAAACTTGGGAGTAGAGATAAAAGGGATGGTAAATGGCTAATGAAGTTAGAAAGGTCTAGTAAGAGTCGTAAAGGAGCAAACGACAAGGTGTACTATGAAATGAGTTCCATTATGAACAAGTTGTAACACGAAAAGAGTTGTATTCAGTAAAATGTATAATATGAAAACAGTTCCATGATGGAAAATGTATATACTATGAAATGGAAATTGTAGACAGGAAGATGTGTGAGGTTGATTGGAAGTGGAAAATGCCGGGTCGCATTAAGATCAGTTGGTGTTTGGGCTCATTGGGACAGAGGTTGGTGAAGAGAGGGATGGAATTGGTAGTAGAAGAGGGAAGGAAGAGAGTGAGTGGAGATTTTTCGGGAAATTTTCTCTGTGAGAAATTTTTTTTAAGGGGGGGAGATGTGTGAACGGTGGTTTTGTTTTGATAGAGAAAAAGAATGTAGAAAAATGGTTTGAGAGGTATGGATGGGTTTGGTTGCAGATTATTTGTCGTTAATGAAGGGAGATAAGATGTGTAAGATTAGGCTTTGTCTTAAGGGAAATAACTTAGAATTAAGTCCCTTACAGGTTTGAGTGAGTTGAGGAAAAAAGTTTGCACGAGAAAGTCGAGATGGGTAAACACATGTTAGGCGTGAACGAAGAATGTTGGAACGGGGTTTTGACAGAGTCTGGTTTGAGACGCGCTAGGTGTAGGCAGGGAAAGGTGTTTCTCTCAAGTGTGTAGTTAGATATTGAACGTGCTCAGCGTAAGATTTGATATTGTTGCATAAGATATATTCGGAGCACCAAAGTGTGTGTGTAAGAAAAAGTGTATTTCAAATGAAGAAACAAAACAGGTACGTTTTGACATTTTGATTATTTACTGCGTATGTGGCTCAGCAGACCAGGTCTGAGCAGAGGACAGTAAATAGATGAAATCTTGGTAAAAGTGACAGCCCTGGCGGTTAAGGCCAGTTTCTCGTATAGAGATATAAGAAGAAACATGGGAAAAGAAACATTTAACAGAAGAACGACAGGAAGTTCTGTCTGAATAAATATATGACATGTTCTATAGCTGGGACAAGTAATAGTAAGAAGACAAGCAAATGTATGTGAAAAATGGATACTGAGATTGTTTGAAACTGAAGATTGTATTTTGCAAGACTGCCTACCTTGAAGAGAAAGGTTGGGCATACCATTTTTACTCAGTTATTAACGTATGTTAATAAAGTTCTACCATTGATATTTTCACTGCTGTTTTGAGTGGTATCGATTGATAAACAGTGGGTATGAAGAAAAAGTAGAGTCAGTCTGAGTGAAGGAAGTTTTTAGTATTCACGGTTACAACACACTATCTACTGGAAGGGCAGAGGTCCGAATCTCTAATACGATCCCCGTCGACACTGTGCTTAGACTGATTTGCTGTGCTTAGACTGATTTGCTGTGCTTAGACTGATTTGCTGGGATGCAAAAGGGATCACTCTATATTAAAAATAGAAAACATGTAATTCATATCGAAAAATCCAATAACATTCTAAAATGCGATAAATTTAACGTTAAGACTATTATATGCACTCGCGGATTTAATTATGTATTTAAAAAAACACTTCGCGAGTTCTAGTAATAAAAGACACATATATATCTAGAACGTAACTCAATTAGTTAGTTAGAAATTCCTTCGCGACTTTAAAAGTTAATTTAATCATTTTAAGCATCTATTATTTTTGGAAATACTATAATAGATATATCATTAATTCTACAACTGGAAACTTTTGAGATAGGTTTAATTTAATAGATTTAAATCAACACAAAATCCAGTGAAATAACATGAATGAACTAGACCACTGATCACTTTAGAACAAGTATATTATACCGTTTAGCACAGAATACTACACTCCAGTATAGCCAAGAAATCCAGAGGGAATTTTAGTAGGATTTAAACTATAAGCAAGGGAGTTTTAAAGTTTCTGGCAACGAGTGATAACATGGCCTTCTACAGGGTTCTATATATATGAAAATGAAATGAAGATGAGTGGGACATGAGAAATTTTCGCACCTCTCTTCATCTCGAGAAGAAAATGAGATTTCTACACCGCTCGACATGGCCTGTTACTCCATTTCCTGGTCGCTCGGGGTTCTCCCGTTCCTCAATCTTTCGGGCAAGTTTGCCGATTGACACAGAGGTGCGAAGTCTGCGAGAAGGCTTGCCTCGTCTACTCTGGTTCACATTGCCGTGTCATCTCAGCAGCAGGAGACTTCCAGTCATCCTCAGTGTCTTTGAGGTTAGCCGCTAAACTCGTTTGATTTAGGCAACGCCCCCTATTTGGGCAGGCTACTGTCCCAGGTAATGAAAAAACTGCCTAGAATCGCTCTAGAGACATGAGTGATCTTCTGGCGACGCCCCGCTAGCTATGGGGGACGGGCGAAGTGAGTAAATAACTTCTTATAATTGTTCCCGGGATAACAGTGGGGGTGGTTTAAACTGCTCCTTAAGTCAATGCGATTCTCTGAACAGGACGTACGATAACAGTCTACATATCTAATTAGCCAACGTGGAAACGTTTCAGGCTGATGACGGTTTCAGCCACTGTTCAGGGGTTCTAATGTTATGCGAGAAAAAATACCCTGTCATCCAACTCTTTCAGGGACGCTAAATTGTCCGTCACAGGAGGGAACAAGAAAGTATTCAGTGGGGTACTGGAAGATGAGACAGGTATGTATTTTAGAGCTGGCATTTGCTGATGATGTTGTCCTGATTGCTAAATCAGAGGCACATCTCCAATCCAACCTGCAAGTCTGGAAGGAAGAGCTGGAGAAGAGAGGGATGGTCATAAGTAGCTCTAAAACAAACTCCGTGGTGATATCACGAGAAGAAAGAAGACATCAGATTAAGCTGAGAGAACAGGTCCTGGAGCAGGTCGACCACTTTAAATATCTCGGAGCTATTATAGACAGAAAGGGAGGAATCAAAGAAGAGTTGGCCACTCGAAAAGCAACAGCTGGGAGACTTTTTCAGGCCATAAATCGAGGATTCCTCAGCAAGAGAGAGGTTGGTAAGAAAACGAAGATGGCTGTATACCGCTCCACCTATGTCCCAGTCTTGACATATGGATGCGAGTCATGGGCAATGACTACAACCCATAAAAGCCAGATCCAAACCTCAGAAATGAGGTATCTGAGGAAGGTGGTTGAAGTAACAAGAAGAGACATGGTCCGCAACCAGACGATACGTCAAGGCCTAAATTCCCACCCCCTGCAGACCCAAGTAGAACAGTCCCAACTAAGATGGTTTGGCCATCTCTGCAGAATGGGAGAAGATCGGCTACCACGACAAGCATGGGAAACAAAGAGCCAGGGATCCAGACCCCAGGACGACCCAGAGTCCGCTGGGAGGACTAGAATGGAACCAGGCCAGGAGGAAGACAGCCGATAGGATAGTCTGGCGCTCTCTCTTCCAAACCTCTACACCTCACGGTAGAAGGGGAACGACTATGTAAGTAAGGTATTATGTCCAGTTTTTCCTTGTTGGTATTATGCCCAGTTTTTCCTGTTTGGTATTATGTCTAGTTTTTCCTTGTCTCCTGTCGCCATTTCTGACTGTGATTAACCAAAGTGCGTTTCTGGAACCAGAAAGGGGTGCATAAATTAGTAACACTTACCTACTGAGCATGTCGTAAGAGGAGATTTAAGAGGGTTGACAATGTGACTGGCTACCCGGACCTGCAGAAAATTTAAGGCACAAAAAACTTAAAGAAAGCAATATGGTCAAGTCAACTAGGAACTTGTTCAGGCAGACATGGACAAATCTTGAACAAATAACACGAGACAGGCAGACTAGGCATATATTTGTTGAAGGCATAAACTCCCTGGGGACCTGAAGGAACATGATGATGATACATCAGAGTTACAGATGACAATGTTAATTTACTCCGTGTATTATTTATTTAAAAATATGATGCATTTAGATTGCTTCTTGTTTTGTTGTCTCTGATGTTTTCTTGCATATGTCTCAGATGAAGAACTTATAATAGTTACGTAGGCTACACCTGTGTCCGTTATCTCACTTAGATTGCTTCTTGATTTGTTGTCTCTGATGTTTTCTTGCATATGTCTCAGATGAAGCGCTTATGATAGTTACGTAGGCTACATCTGTGTCCGTTATCTCACTTAGATTGCTTCTTGTTTTGTTGTCTCTGATGTTTTCTTGCATATGTCTCAGATGAAGAGCTTGTGATAGTTACGTAGGCTACACCTGTGTCCGTTATCTCACTTAGATTGCTTCTTGTTTTGTTGTCTCTGATGTTTTCTTGCATATGTCTCAGATGAAGAGCTTGTGATAGTTACGTAGGTTACATCTGTGTCCGTTATCTCACTTAGATTGCTTCTTGTTTTGTTGTCTCTGATGTTTTCTTGCATATGTCTCAGATGAAGAGCTTGTGATAGTTACGTAGGTTACACCTGAGTCCGTTATCTCACTTAGATTGCTTCTTGTTTTATTTTCTCTGATGTTTTCTTGCATATGTCTCAGATGAAGAGCTTATGATAGTTACGTAGGTTACACCTGTGTCCGTTATCTCACTTAGATTGCTTCTTGTTTTGTTGTCTGTGATGTTTTCTTGCATATGTCTCAGATGAAGAGCTTGTGATAGTTACGTAGGTTACACCTGTGTCCGTTATCTCACTTAGATTGCTTCTTGTTTTGTTGTCTCTGGTGTTTTCTTGCATATGTCTCAGATGCAGAGCTTATGATAGTTACGTAGGTTACATCTGTGTCCGTTATCTCACTTAGATTGCTTCTTGTTTTGTTGTCTCTGATGTTTTCTTGCATATGTCTCAGATGAAGAGCTTATGATAGTTACGTAGGTTACACCTGTGTCCGTTATCTCACTTAGATTGCTCAGTCTCTGTCTCATACTTCCTAAAGTCAGGTTCGTGTAACCCGTTCAACACATTTTGCATGTCTACCTGGGGCACAACAAAAATTAAGCTAATTGTTGGATGTTAAAAATGAATGCATAATATATAACCACTTCGATCTGTATGTTCGAGTTCTTTTATTTGTATTTATGGTATCACGGGTATTTTCCCACTTTTGTAGCCGTTCAGATATTCATTCCCTAGCCCAGGCGGTGTCCGTTATGTAACAGTGGCAGGTGAGAAGGTTTTAACAAAAGGCAAGTTTACTATAGTAAAAACATGTAAAATGTGTTACTCTTTGTGAAAATTGTTGCGTCTAACCATAGATTTCACAATCAGAAAACCGGAAAGAATCTATTTTCAATAAAACATTGAGTATGATTGATAAGTTGAGGCTATAAAAGCATTATTTATGTTTTAATTCTTTTCAAGCGTCAGATTTTGCATAAAAATGTTTTTAGCGCTTAAACCCCTCAAAGACCTTAATCTGGAAATACCTATATGTACGTGTTATTTCTTTCATAAGTTTGACCTTCCTTACAGTAGCTAACCTTTCTGATGTTCAGTCTCTGCCCTCTGTCCAGCAGTTTAAATAACAGATGTATTTTCAAACTGTTCGTCACCAAACTTCGTCAGCTCTAAAACCAAAATGGACTTGGAAAAACGGAATTGATTTTGGCACCTCTGAGATTTGCCAAAAGTCATCCAATCAACTGCTCCCACCTTATTCACTCCGGGGCCATTGTTTTCCACGTCTGCAGAAGAAAGGCATTGATTGGCTGACACATTAATTTCCGGTCTAGCAGAGCTGTCTGTGGGTATGTTAGAATGCGCGGGACAGTTGGATTTGGTTTCATGTTTTTGTGCAATTATGACTGGCCTTTGTACTGGTACTTCGCAGTCCTCTAGGAACTTAGCAGTACAGAAACAAAAAGTAGTACAGTAGCAGGGAACGAGCATAATAACAAAAAATGGAAGTAGTTTTGGCAGACGATCATACAACGGAAAACGCACTAACTGGCACCTGTCGAATCTGAAATGAATTGTGGTCCGTTATAATACGTGCACACAAAGGTCTAACATTCAGAACACGTATTCGCCATTTGAGTTATAACTCACATATCTGCAACTTTTTTTAGGTTGATATGGTTGATTATCTACTGCTAAAAATTTTGATGTAAGGCAACTTTTTATTGTTTTCTTTCGCGTTCTATTTTTTAGGTCTCCGAGAGGCAGCGAGACCTTTACATTTGTTAGATCATAAATCACGCAAGGACAAGGAGAGAGCATTAGCAAAACGGAGTTTTTAGCTTACAGACAGCCGAAGAACTCGTCATGTAAGTGCTGAAACTTTAGGTGCATTTTGTTAGTGAGCGGGGACGGGAGGGAGATAGAGAGACAACATGTAGCTACCGTATTCATAGGCTGTATAAAAAAGTGAAAGTTGAAAACTCATGCCCTGCTAGTGGTCACAATTTTCAGACGCCAAATGGGCGGCCATGACATACCTATGAACCTTGACCCTGTGATGATTTATTCTTTTTGTTAAAGTTGGCAGCCTGTCTAACATTTTTAGGCCACAAATTGTCCGGAAATATTTATTTCAATAACAGCTTGTGCATTCATTTTTTCATTACAGTTCTACACTGTAGTAAATGAGGTTACTGGTGTTATTAATTAAGGGTAAACAGAGTGAGGTCAAGCTGTGTAAGTTTCCTGAGTCTAATTGTTGATGATGATGATTCTCAGAGTCCCTATCCGCCACCTCTCAGATCTCACTCTGTGTAAAATAGGCTCTGTGATATCGTGTGGCTGAGTGTGTCTAGGGTAATGTATTTAATATAAGGACGAAATAAAATGTAAACAGAACTGTAACTCAATAATATTAAAGTGAGTAAGACTTTTGTTAAAGTTTAGGTAATTATCTTACAATTTAATTTCCCTGTACCTCAATTTTCTGGGACAGGGATTGTCAAACTCAATAAATTTGTTTATATACACTATTTAAAATAAATAACTGGAACTCTGTCCAAGTATCTTGTTTCTATGAATAAAGATCACAGTAAGAATTCCACCCACTAATCTGTCTGTCTGCTTGTACGTATCACTGTTAATATGTTGGACAGATTGTCTTTGTCATCATCTCACGGTGAGTTTATTATTTATTATTATGCTTATGGTTGTGGTGGAATAATTGATGTTACACTCTCAGTGCCGGTCTAACGGACTTAACTTATAAAACTGGTGACAACTGTTGGCCCTTGGGTTCTCATATGCATTCAACTGGCTTTAGAGCTGAAGAAATGGGGTAGCTGCGGCAACAAGGCTGAGCGTTCCTCCCAAACTTTCTTCCCTCATCCGGTTTCCTGCCACCAATAGGAATGTTGGTATGACCTGTAATGAGAGGAAAATGCCCTCCCCCTGTAGATCTCATCTAATATTTAATTCCACACACAAACACGGTGACAACTCACCCAGATCAGCTATGTGTGCTGATCATTGCACCAATCTGTATCTTCCATTGTTTAACACCACTGCTGTGTAAACATTCTTCTTCAGTGATAGTACATAGCTCTTGTTTCCTCCTACAAGAAGTCTCTTCCATACAATAGATAGGGGTGTACAATACATAGCTTGTGATCCCTTAATATCGCTTTACAACATCCTATACAGGGCTTGTCGTTCATACAATAGATAGAGTGTGCTGAACCTAGCACTGAAACCTGTGGATAAATTCTTTCTAACATTCTCTACATGATTTTACATAATATATAAACATTTATGGCACTGCAAAAGCCAATATCCCTTCTGGGTTACTGCATTGGCATGCGCGAAATTTGTAAGCCACTAGCAAATATTTTATGCCTTTCTTTCACTCCGAAAGACTGCATTCCTATTTTGGCTATCGTAACACAAATTGTGGCCTGCATGTTAATTAAATCAATACAAATACTTATTGTGCCTTACCCTCAAACTAGAATATCACATATCATAAGCTTGACTTTGGCAGTTAATGGGTTCTACCACTGCTTTAAGTGTCCAGACGGTGAAAGCTTTGGTCACACAGGCTCTCCCGCTGATGTCAGCTTTAGATAGTTTTAATTTCAAATGGCGGTTGTTGCCAGCGAAATGTTAATTTTATTGCCCCAAGCTACACTACGCCTTGACCAACCAGAACGCGTGTCTAGAAATTTCTAACTTTTCTCACGCAATCAAATTGAGCAGTTGATAAGTGTGTTTGTTCGTGTGTCTCAATTTTTATTTATACAATATCTTTGTTATTAATGGGTCAATTTTTAATATTAAAAGTGATTATTAAAAGGACAACTGTCCTCTATCTTCATATGTAGGTTTCCTTTACCCATTTATCCCCGTTTTCATCTTGGTAATTTTTTTCTAAATTATAGTGCTCTGTTCCCTGAACTAAAATATTAATAAAATAATTTTCTAAGGCCAGATAATTTATTATAAGGGAAAATGTTATGATATATATATTAACCAATATTAGCGCTACCCTTCAAGACATCCCTGTTATTTATAAAGAAATAAATTATCTAAGTTTCTTTTCAAACGCACAAGTTAGGCTTGATTTCCATTGTAATCCACCTTCTCTCTCCCCTATAAAACGAGGGAACAAGTTGGTTCATTGCCAAGCTTTACGGCTTTCGTCATAAATATTGGGAAGGGTCGAGCGTGTGCGTGTGTGTTTGGGGGAAAGGGGGGGGGGGGGTGGTATTTTTACGCTTGGCGTTAGAAAATTCAAATTCTTTATTTTAAATGTTAGCGGTTTGATTTGACGAAGGCCTTGAGACCAAGGTCAAACATGGAATTTATTTATAGATTTTTAACTGTAATAGTGGAAAATTCAAATTATTTTGTCCAATTTTTAGCGGTAAGTTTGACCTTGCCCTTGGCAATTTTTCAAATATAGTAGTAGTGTTTTATAGGTTGTGAATTTACGTTACTAGATTTTTGAATCTGGGGAAATTTGAGCGGGGTGTTACACGGAGTTACTTTACTACATACACCCCATGTAGTACAGTTCTACACCCCATGGAGCATAGGTCATCATCTAGGTCATGCACGGCTGCCCTATGTTGTACACTTCGTTCAAGGTCGTCTCATGTCTTCTTGACCCCAGTCCATATTTTTGTGTGGTCACCCTCTGTATATTTTACTCTGTGGATTTCTGAACACGCACTGACCTGTAATAGCATCAGTTGGTTTCCTCATTGATGTCCTAATCGTGGTCAAGACCTTGTCGTCACGTCTTCATCCACATGTTATTGGCTGGTTCCTTCTATCAGCTCAACATCGATGATCTTGTCAAACCACGTTAAACCCGTTATTGTGGAAAAGCGCTCTTTTATAAAAGTCGGCAACGAATACTAGCACAAAATCCCGTCGAAACTGACCAATAAAAATTGGAGTTAGCAACAAGCATTACGGTTAGGGCTTTAGTTAAGCGATAGTCAAATAAAAATTGTAGGAAATAAAATAATACCATTTATACGAGTGGTACAATTTTGGAATGTACAGATGTAACAAAATATCTGAGACTAGCAGTACAAATTTAATTCATAACTACCATTATAAACTGCTTATAAATAATGAGACTTTGCTTCATGCCCCAGAAGGTTCACAATGACTGGCTACGACACGAATGAAGATAAGACATAGAGGCCTCAGACCTGTAGAAACTTGTGTGGATCTACTGCACTAGCCATGCAAAGGCACGCGGCAATCAGAAGCGATAGACTCACCTCGAGATTAACTATAGTGGGCACATTGTGTGTAAACATGGGAGAGATACTAAGAATAATTAATGATCACCTGTTACAGCACGACACTGCAGTCGACACGGCTCAGACTGCTGGAGTTTGGCACCTAACTAAAGATTCGTTGGATGGATCAGACGTGTATACAACCAGCAAGCTATATGAACAATTAGCAGTCATACCGTTCGATATTTGCTGAGGGAGGCTGAGCACCTATAGGTTTGCTTAGCGTGCAATGGTGTCAATTCTGAGCAAAAATAACACTATTAATGAGACAAGCTTCTTACCTTTATCACAATCTAACCTGAAGGCATCATCATTTTAAAGTCCTGTTCCCCCCCCCCCTCTTCTCTCCCCCCCGGTTTGTTTCTGTTTGTAATGTCAAAATAACTTCTATTTATATTTTATTTTAAGCTCATTACATCTATTATTTGTAAACACATGAAGTTTGAAAGCCAAAATAGTGTACGGAGTCGATGCATAATATTTTACATCCTTTTTGATAACGCAGACGGAAGTAGCCTTTCATTGGAAGTTATGTTAGAGTTAACACTTATTCAATAATGGACACTCAACAATGGAATATTTAAAAGCACAAAAATTTGTTGACTTCTTTAATCAACCGGAAGTGTCTAACAATTATTGAAGGTTGTGCGCGCGTGTGTGTGTGTGGAGGGGGGGGGGGGGAATGATGACAATTTAGATCCACTGCTTATGTCACATCTCAGTTACATGTGTGACGAAATATTGTCTTATTCATTAGTTCACTTTTTCTTTCTCCTCTCCTCAGTACTCGCTCGGCCATCCTTTCTTTTAGTCACATCCGATCATTATTTTACTTTTACGCTTCACTTAGCGATATTTACTAACTCTTATTAGGCCACGAGGAATGATATAATCGCTTGCAGCAGATTGTCATAAACAACTATGGGATCTTAACAAACTTGGAAGAGATTGTCAGTTGTAAAAATCAATGATTTAATGATTTTGGTAAACACGTAATAAGTGAAAGGCAATACCTTAAATGGTCAGGTAAATATGTTCAAATGACGGGGATGGGGGAAACCACTACTAAAAATCTGACTCCTTACCTTGGGGGTTGTTTTGGTATTAGAATAATAAACTAAACTTAATTATGATTGGGTCACCCCCAACAGAGCCTCACGGAGTGATATTTGTTCATTGATATAATTGCGTTTCCCCCAACAGAACCTCGCGGAGAGCAATGTGTGCGGTAGCTTAAAGCATTTGAAGATTTCTGCACTGCATTCCCTTCCTCCATCAGGAGATATCATAGACAGCCAGAACAAGGACTCGTAATATAAGAATTTCATTAAAGGACAGGCCTGAGACGTAGATGTAGCCTTAAAATTGAAAGAGGTATATAACGTCAGTGTTAATACTTAGCGGCCCAAGTCATAGGAACTTTCTTCAAGTGTACTCGGTTAGAAACCTAACTCCCGGCATCTTAAACTAGTTGCCCGACTTATTACGACCGTTTCTGTGCATCAAGACAGTATATAATTTTTAACTCAGTTTGGGATAAATTGTAACATGTACATTTTATTATTTTATTTTTGCTTTTAACATGTATAACTTGCTTGTGAATGTACAGATGAACATGATGCTGTCAGCCTCATCATATAAAAGAACTGCCACATAAAACCAATCACTGAAAGAGATGGTGACCGCTTCGTGCCGGTTTCTTCACAAGGAACCATTAGCAGAGGTAGCCACAGGCTCCATAGGGAGCAGGGAGTGGATTATGATAACATCATGTTGTATATATTTATTATGCTCATCTTTTTAACCACGTTTATATATGTATAGAATACATTTGTCGCCTTCCGCTCTCCTAAAGCATTTCTATCTGACTCGATAGGTTACTTACTTAGTCGTTTCTCTTCTACCGTGAGGTGTAGAGGTTTGGAAGAGAGAGCGCCAGACTATCCTATCGGCTTGACTCGATAGGTTGAGATTTAATGTTCAAGGGCATCGAGCAAAATTCTGAGGAAGATGAAATGGTGGAAGAAAGCGGAGGTCATATGATGTTTACATCAGGTGACATGATACTCAAAAGAGACATTTGTTTCCGCTCAGTTTGTGGTAGCAGTTGCCAGAAGTCGACGCTAGATACTTACATCAGACGGGTCTGGAGGACTCTTCGAACGGCAACCTTCCTGAGCATATCCTGCACAGCAGTGAAATTAATTTCGAAAACTACTAGACTCTTGAATAGAAGGAACAGTCAAAAGCCTACTGGGAACGAGCAGTGATGCACTCAGTAATGAGCGACAACCTTGGTCACCATATTTCGTGCTAAGTATTCCATAAAGGCTCAGTTCATGAATTTTGTTTTCTTTTCAAAACATATATTATCATAAAGATAGTTAACTGTTTGTTTTTCTCTTTTACAAAAATTATTTGTATTCATTTTACTCTGTTAAACAAATAACCCTCTATTAAATCTATTTTATATGCAAATTTAAATCTAGAGTTCAGTTAATCACTAATTGAGTGAATGTTATGTCTGCACCCGTATGACTCTTTCTTTTAAAAATACAAATAGTGCAGAGCTGTAAAATTAATATTTTGCTTCATCACTTCAGCTGAGTGCTCATTAAATATGAGTCAAAACATATTTCTCATAGAAGTGGGCGGAAGAATACTAAGTTTTTTCACAACGTAGACGACCAGTTGTTATACTTGCCATTATATAAATCCCTGTGAGACTCCCTACAATAGAAGCGTCATTCTTCAATTTATATCTCCGCCAAGAGTAATCTTGAGCAAAGGTTGATCCCGTTAAAAACCCACATCCTTTTACTCGAGGTTTGGCCACTAGTTGACCACTACTGTAGAGTAGGGAAGACAACCCGCAACAATGTGTTCCATTGCCTTCTTAATGAAAATAGTTGACATTTTTGGTTAACTACTAAACTTAATGAGTTGAATGAATTACGTGTCAATGTTATATCTGCTGCTATTTATAGAGTGCTCTGAAGAGACACATAAAGAATATGCCGACTGCTGCTGTAAGAGAGGTCAAGTTCAAGGTTGGTCACGTGGCTGGCAATCTCATTATGTAAAACATCGTGCTTTAGTCTCTGGTTGTGTACTTTGTCAAATGTCAAACAGGAAGTCAATGAAATAAATGTCTAGAGCAACTTAACGGACAATTATCAATTACATGACAATACTAACATACAAGACAATTATCACATACAAGACAATAATCGCATACAAGACAATAATCACATACAAGACAAAAAATCACATACAAAACAATAATCACATGCAAGACAATTCTCACATATAAGGGAAAAAATCACATACAAGACAATAATCACATACAAGACAATTATCATTTACAAGACAACAATCACATACAAGACAATTATCACATACGAGACAAAAAATCACATTCAAGACAAAAAAATCACATACGAGACAACAAATCACATACAAGACAATAATCACATTGACTTCTCCTTCATGGCTGACATCTAGTTAGACAAACTACGGTTATCTTGCAGAATTTACAGTGGCGTTACCATACTGTATGAAAGTTAGTTGCATATCCTTTACAGGACGTGGCAATCAACCCCAGCTTTTATTGGCTGTTTGTGATTTTTCTAGGCAATTTTTTTCATTCAGTAGTTTGCCATTGCTTTCTGAACGGTACGGCGCTTATACCATTGTTAAAAATCCACACAAAGCGATCTGCTACCAAACCGCCTGCAGCAGGTTTCGAACCTGGTATATCTGGATTATGAAACTGCGTTCATATCCATTAGGCCACAGACGCCGACATACTGTATGAAAGAAAATTAAAATGTCCCAATTGCCCACTTTTGACACAGCCTGCTTCGTTAAGGACATTCTCCAAATGTTTTGGCCAAACACAATCACCAACTAAGAAGTGCTTACTCGGAGCAGTGAAACATATATGCACACCAGCATTGCGGGCAAAGGCTGGACCTGGGTTGGTCGTGTCCTCAGAAAAGACCCCGACACCATCACAAGAACTACCACAAGAACTACCACAAGAACTACCATGCTACGGACTCCAGGAAGGCCGAGATGCAAAACATGATCCAGAGCGTGAGCACCACGTGGAAGATGGCCACCGACCGAGTGAAGTGGTGACAGTTTGTTGCTGCCCTACAAGACACTACTAGACGTGCTGGTCACAGATGGCTGTGTCAGTTAGGGACTAAGGGTCTAAGGAGAAGGAAAACTGTATGAAAAATATGCAAGGACAAAACAAACAATAAACTTCTTTTTAACTTTTCACGCCATTCTATCTATCTATCTATCTATCTATCTATCTATCTATCTATCTATCTATCTATCTATCTATCTATCTATCTATCTATCTATCTATCTATCTATCTATCTATCTATCTATCTATCTATCTATCTTTCCGTCTATCTATCTATCTATCTATCTTTCTTTCTATATATCTATCTTTCTATCTATCTTTCTTTTTATCTTTCTATCTTTCTATCTATCTTTCTATCTATCTTTCTATCTTTCTATCTATCTTTCTATCTATCTTTCTATTTATCTTTCTATATTTCTATCTATCTATCTATCTATCTATCTATCTATCTATCTATCTATCTATCTATCTATCTATCTATCTATCTATCTATCTATCTATCTATCTATCTATCTATCTATCTATCTATCTATCTATCTATCTATCTATCTATCTATCTATCTTTCTATCTATCTTTCTATCTTTCTATCTATCTTTCTATCTATCTTTCTATCTGTCTTTCTATCTTTCTGTCTATCTTTTTATCTTTCTTTCTATCTTTCTTTCTGTTTTTTTATCTATCTATCTATCTATCTATCTATCTATCTATCTATCTATCTATCTATCTATCTATCTATCTATCTATCTATCTATCTGTCTGTCTGTCTGTCTGTCTGTCTGTCTGTCTGTCTGTCTGTCATTCTATCTATCTCTGTCTCTCTGTCAATCTGTCCGTCTGTTTGTCTGTCTGTCTCTATCTGTCCTGTCCTCCACCAGTCCGACCGCCTGTCTACCCGTCTGTGTCTGGTCTATCTATCTGTCTGTCAGTCTGGTTGACTGAGTATCTAGTCCATATAATCCAAACTTTCATATTTTGTCTCTCCAAGCGTTGAAGAAGTATTCTATTAAATAACTTATCTAACAGTGAGAACTAACTTATTACAACATCTACTGTATATTCATTGCTCTAAAACGCGCATCTATACCGTTGTTTATGTCAACGGCTCATCTTTCATTTATCAGTTTGAACAAGTCATTACAACATGATGTTCCGTCTAACTTTTTATGGAGTTTGTTTGATCCTGTCCAGATTTACACGGTGTCAGGTTGGATATAGCGGAGAAATTATCGGGTTCCGACTGGGAAATATGGAAGCGTCACTCTCTGGTCCACCAGTATATAGATACCTGGCTACTTTTGAGGAAACATGAAATGGAACTGGTCATCAAATCTGAGAAAGCTGAGACCAAGTCTTTAACACTTCACTCCGTTACGGCAGTATCGACTAAAAGGATATCTTGACCTTTTATAATAATGCGCGTGCATGGTCTACAAATATCCCCCTTGTTTTGGTCTCTGTGTATTCATGTCAATACTTACGCTGTCTAGCTGATGATATATTTTGCGTGTGTGTGTATAAATGTCACCCTTAATGTATCCCATAATATCCAGCTTGGTCCGGGAGAGTTATCCGCAAATTAAATAAACCTCGAACTAAAACATTGATCTCCCACTACTCTCTCACCTGGATATTTCACCTGCTGAAGGTTTCACCTGGAGTATACACATCAATACCTCATACTCCCCTCCGTCACATAACAACCACTCACTTCCCTCCTTCCGCACACATGCACTTGAGTAACCTGATAGTTGTTAATTTAGTGTAATGACCATTACACAAGAAAGCACTGCCCGCGTGTATAGAGTTAATTATTTTGAGAGACTGATTCATCTCTTATTGGCTGGGACAGAACGGAGGTTCTAATGTGGTTTCCGGTCGTATGTGCACTTTATCTGAGTGTGTGAGTATGTGTAAAACCACGAAGTTATAGAGTTGTATAAATGGGCGGTTGCGAGGATTTGAAGAACTAACAGAAGATGACGAGATTACTAATGTGGAACTGATGACAACAACCAGATAATTATTCGAGGAGCTCCAGTTGAGGACAAGAATTTCTTTTTGATAGGCCATACATGGAGGTCACCTGATAGTATTACAAGGTAGTAGCATTTTGATCAGGAGTCAGGGTTTTGAAGCGTGGAGGAAGGCAGGGGCGGCAGACGGAGGTTACAGACTTTCATAGTTGGGTTTGCGTCGGCCTCGAGTTCTAAACGCACCGGGTTCGATTCCTAATCTTTTTTCTTTTGATCCTTAGCCGCCGACCGTCAATACAGTCAGTGGTCATCACGCCTGGTGGCGTCTTGTAGGGCAACAACAAATTGTGTGTGTGCGCGCGTGCGTGTGTGTGCGTGTGTGTGTGTGTTTTGACGGGGCTACATGCTTGGTGGAAGGTGAAAGGCGAAAATAAACTGAAATGAAAAAACTGAATACAAAGAAATGGTGGCTATTGTCAAGACTTGAGATATAAATCTTTCTTACTTGGTAGTTCCTCTTCTACCCCTGGGGGTTTAGAGATTTGCCAGAGGGAGCGCCATACTTGCCTATTGGCTGTCTCTCTCCTGGCCTAGTTTCAGTTTAGTCCTCAGTCCTTCAGAGGTTGTCTAATGTTGTCCTCTCATCGAACCTTGGGTCGTCCCGGGGGTCTAGATTAGGGTTCCCATTCGTCCCGTTTTTCCCGGGACAGTCCCGTTTTTTGATAAAATGTCCCGGTGTCCCGAATTTATTCCAAATGTCCCGCTTTTTAAGGGTCCTTCCTGAAAAAAAAATCTTTGGGTAACGGATTTTATTCCGTGTTTTAGTAGTGTTACTTTATCAATTTCCGGTTACAGTGGACCCTCGGTTTGAATCTCGAACAAAAATTCGAAAGTCGACCAAAACAGTGTTCAGTGAGCATCTACCAAATGATTTAATGCGTATTAGCATTATTATACAGTATTTTTATCGTTTTTTCATCCGCCAAATGCCGAAACGCAAGGGCAGTATAAATGAAAACATTACAAGAGAATTTCCCTTCATTAAAGGTGTAGATGAAAATGTGGAATGTACTTTATGCAGCTCTAAATTTTGCATTTCACATGGTGGTCGGCCAGACGTAGTCAACCACGTGAAAACGAAAAAACATAAAGGTGCTGTTGAAAGTAAGGCTTCCAACAGCAGTATAAGTCATTTCTTAAATGCGAAAACCCAGAGTGAAAAGGAAATGGAAAAACAGTTATCATTGGCAGCACAGGAAGCACACTTCGCTTATCACACGGCGGTGCATAACCACAGCTTTAAGTCCATGGACTGCACAACAGCCATCGTGAAAAAACTTTTTAACGATAAAGTGGAAGTTGTGTTAGTTAATGTGTGTATTTTTATACCAGTATCTTATTTTAAGTGCAACATATAATATATAATAGATTTATTTGTGCTTTACCTTAATTTTTAACATGTCCCGTTTTTTTACAAAATGTCCCGGGTTTTTTAGGTAAAAATTTGGAAATGTCCCGGTTTTTAAACAAAACATTATGGGAACCCTAGTCTAGATCCCTGGCTCTTGGTTGCCCATATGAGATATAAATCGTATGTTGTCTTGTGTCACGTGGGGCACGTCATCTCTCATTATGCTTGTTGAGGTGTCGTTTGGCCTTAGATTTTCTCAGACATTTTATCTCACACGTTCTCACCTTTAATGCACTGGTCTGGGCAGAATAGAAACTGTTTCGTGGAAACAATCGGAGCTGGACAGACTTCTGAGAACTTGAATGTAGAAACCTCCCTGACACCTGTTATAAAGTGAATGACTTAAAAGCGTGAAAGTTAGGAGGAGGAAGGGGGAAATGCCACAGATTTGTTATTTGTTATTATCGTTCATTATTTGCGTCGATGCGTGTCCATGATGAAATTCTAGAACCGGAACGCCAGCTAGTTTTGTTATTAAACCTATAATAAGTCAGGTTTAAGAAGAGTACAAGAAATTAGTAATAACTAAGATAAGATCAACTTTATTATTGTTGTCATCTTGGCGCGTGTTCGATCAGTCGAACCTGGCAGGAATAAAGCCTTTTATCAGATTATCTCCTCCTGCTACTAGGTTGATCTCAGCAATTTCCTCAGACTCGCTAAACGGCTTTAGTACTCGCTCTAATTATATCATAGTCACGTGACAATGAAGACATGTTTAATAGTTTACACTTTAGCCGACATTTGCAATCTACTACACTACACACACACACACACATACATATGCATATTTTAATGTCAATTTGGAAACACACACACACCCACACACACACACACACTCATATATATATATATATACACACACATACATATATATTTTAATGTTGACTTTGGAAACGTCCACACACGCGTTAATTATAATTGATATTCGATACTCTTCACCTACCTAACGAGCATAAACGTTCAACCGCGCACACTTAAGACTTTCCTGTACCGTGCCATCAGATCAAGCTCTTTCAATCTCGTCTAAATCACGTGCATATTTATCTCCATTGACGTTTTTCCTATTTTTATTGGTTACCTTCTAATTCCCTTACCCTTGTAATTTCACATGAGGGATTGCCTTGTAATGTTATCAGCAGATTTTCTCAGTGCCTGCCACATTCAACGTAGGTATCTGCCATACCTTTGCTCCAATGGTGTTTGCAAATTGGTAACCTTGTCATGCCATTTCAATCCTTCTGTTCTACGCAAGCACCCGTTTATGAAAGTCTGTAGCTTTTTGGTTGTTGTTTTTGTTGTCCTTCATGTTTCAGAGCCATACAATAGGACTGACTTGACATTTGATTCTCCATGTTTCACAGCCATACAATAGGACCGACTTGGCATGTGAGTTGAAGATTCTGATGTTTCTTGTAGCATTTGTGTTGATCTTCATGTACTTCCCACTGGCACTGAAAGCTTATCTAACATTTAGTATTTTATTATTGTGATGTTACATTCTGTTCGTCCAACTTACTTTATTTTGTTTACATACAGAACAGCTTATACGATCTGCGCAGTACCATATAATGGCATCAAGGTCACCAAGAGCTGACGCTCAGTGACAATGGATCAAAGTCATGTCAAGTCAAGTCAAGACAGACATACTAAAACACTCCCTATTTTGTAAATTGATATTTTTATGAAACGAACTTCAAGATAAAAAGCACACAATGTCCTGTTATTACATAACGTGTTTTGTTATACGAGGTAGCTTCAAAAAGTTGCCGGAATTTGTGTCTTGTTTAGAAATAAGTAACAATACAATTATTTACACTTCATTTCCTTCAAAATAGTTCTCTTCGGCAACTACACACTTTTGCCAACGTCCATACAGCTGTTGGAAACATTCCTGGAACCCATTCTTTGACACCTCTCTCAGCTGCTTTGTCGCATTGGTGATAACCTCAGCATTCTTGAATCTCTATCCTTTCAGTGCCGATTTTAGGCGAGGGAACAAGAAAAAAAATCAGGCGGTGCCAGGTCGGGAGAATGTGGAAGATGTTCCAGGGCAGTCACATTGTGCGTTGCGATGTACTGCTTCATCAGTAGGGATCGATGTGCTGGCGCACTGTCATGCAGCAGAACCCAACTGTTTGTTCTCCATTTTTCTGGGCGTTTCCTTCTGATTGCATCTCTTAGACGACGGAGGATATCAACGTACATTTCCTTGTTAACCGTTCGGGCTTCAGGAATGAATTCATGGTAGACAATACACTGGGAATAAAAAAAACTTCTAACATAACTTATCCTTTGCTCTTGTCCAAACGAAATTTCTGTGTCCGGGGAGATGAGGGTGATTTCCATTCAGAGGACTGACGTTTTGTCTTAGGATCGTACAAAAAAACATCTCATGTGATTATGTTGTTGAGAAAATTGCTATCTTGATCAGCCACAGTGATTAGGTCTCCTACCAGTGTCAATCTCGTGTCTTTCTGTTCAGGTGATAACATTTTGGGAACCATGTGTTGACAAACACGGTGCATGTGCAGTTCATTGTGGAGAATACTGTGGTACTTCCAACTAATATTCCAACTTCTGAGGCTATTTTCTCTACACTAAGTCTTCTGTCAACACGAACAACGTTCCGAACACGCTCAATGTTTTCATTGTTTATCGAGGTAGGTGGTCGTCCACTACGTGCATCATCATCGACACTAAAACGACCTTCACGGAAACGCTTGTGCAACTCAAAAACGTGCGATTTCTTCATTGCGGTATCACCATATGCTTTATTAAGCAAGGTTACTGTCTCTGAGGGTGACTTCTCAAGCAAAACACAAAATTTGACATTTGTACGTTGTTCAATCAAGGACATTTTCAACTCCGACGATGCTACGTGCTACACAACCAAACTTCTGTAACTTCTGTTCGAGAGTACATGTAAAGGTTACATCAGCCACGTCGTTTCCTCAACTGCAACAGATAGAAAATCCATAGCGACAAAATACATAGAGAAACATTATCCACGCAACACCTGGACCCATGCATACACAGATGGATCAGCATCAAATGCAACAGAAAATGGAGGTGGGGGTGTCTTTCTGACCTTAAGCACTGGTGCAGAAAAAAGGCTGTCAGTGGCGACAGGACGATTCTCCAGCAACTTCAGAGCAGAGGCAGAGGCCTTGAAAATTGCAGCAGAGGTTATATTGACAGAAGAAACGGCAGAGAGACAATTTGCTTTCTTTATTGATGCACAGTCAGTAATTGCAACGTTGAAAAGCCAAAATAATACAGACCTGGATGATCTCAGAGTAGTGCTCCACAAACTTTGTCAACGATTCGAAAGTGTTGTGATCCAATGGATCCCATCTCATTGTAACATCGTCGGCAATGAAGAGGCTGACAGAATGGCAAAAGAAGGTTCACATCTACCTCAGCCTGATGCAAGCATAACTTTTGAGGAGGCAAAGAGTTTTATCAGAATCAGATATAGAAACAAATGGAATGTAGAACATCCAGGGCAAACACAGAATGGTGCTTACTACCAGCTCCACAGAAGAGAACAAGTGGTAATCTTCAGACTCCGCACTGGCCACAACAGATTGAGATACCATCTATTCAACAAGCTAAAGATAGGAACTACCGATCAGTGTAACTGTGGCACTGATAAAATGACTGCTGAACATCTGCTTCAAAGTTGCCCCTTATATGTGGTACAGAGAAAGTGCATATGGCCGACGCCAGCTCCTGCCGTGGAAAAGCTTTACGGGGATTCAAATAGCCTCATACTGACTACTGCTTTCTTTGAGAACATTCAAGTGGACGTCTGAGAGTGTACAAAGAAGATGAAGTTTCCTCAAGGTCACTACCAACTTATAAAACTATAATCTCCATGACATAATCACTCATTCAAACATGAGTCGACTATTCCGGGAACTTTTTGAAGCTACCTCTTATTACCTGAGCAGCTCAGCGTGACGACATTCGGCCGGTTCAACACGTGACTACATAACGGTCATAATTGGATGTCTTTTGTAATGTGCTATTACTGACTATTTTACATTTTATTTTAGTTTTATTGTGGTTCTGAAAAAAAGTAAATAATAAAACGATTATTTCGCATTGCAGCAGGACTGTTTCATCTAGCAACACGACTGTTTCATCTAGCAACACGACTGTTTCATCTAGCAGTACGACTGTTTCATCTAGCAAACACGACTGTTTCATCTAGCAAACACGACTGTTTCATCTAGCAAACACGACTGTTTCATCTTGCACTTTCACTCCGTTATTTACCGATTAGATTGTTTTATCTGTCAACTTTATTGCACCATGTAACAAGCATTGAGTTGTCCATCTAGAAAGTGCAATGCTTCATCTAGCCACATGACAATAGCAAGTTCAACTGTTGTCATTTAATACCCTCTTCGCTGCCAATGGAGCATGGGGGCACCGCTTTAGATGGTTCATTAGCTGTTATAGTGGTAATGTTTGTAGCCATCTGTTGACGTTATAGTGGTGATGTTTGTAGCCATCTGTTGACGTTATAGTGGTGATGTTTGTAGCCATCTGTTGACGTTATAGTGGTGATGTTTGTAGCGATCTGTTGACGTTATAGTGGTGATATTTGTAGCCATCTGTTGACGTTATAGTGGTGATGTTTATAGCCATCTGTTGACGTTATAGTGGTGATGTTTATAGCCATCTGTTGACGTTATAGTGGTGATGTTTGTAGCCATCTGTTGACGTTATAGTGGTGATGTTTGTAGCCATCTGTTGACGTTATAGTGGTAATGTTTGTAGCCATCTGTTGACGTTATAGTGGTGATGTTTGTAGCCATCTGTTGACGTTATAGTGGTGATGTTTGTAGCCATCTGGTGACGTTTTACTGATGATGTTTGTAGCCATCTGGTGACGTTATACTGGTGATGTTTGTAGCCATCTGTTGACGTTATAGTGGTGATGTTTGTAGCCATCTCTTGACGTTATAGTGGTGATGTTTGTAGCCATCTGTTGACGTTATAGTGGTGATGTTTGTAGCCATCTGGTGACGTTTTACTGATGATGTTTGTAGCCATCTGTTGACGTTATAGTGGGGATGTTTGTAGCCGTCTGTTGACGTTATACTGGTGATGTTTGTAGCTATCTGTTGATGTTATACTGGTGATGTTTGTAGCCATCTGCTGATGTTATAGTTGTGATGTTTGTAGCCATCTGTTGACGTTATACTGGTGATGTTTGTAGCCATCTGTTGACGTTATAGTGGTGATGTTTGTAGCTATCTGTTGACGTTATAGTGGTGATGTTTGTAGCCATCTGTTGACGTTATTATGGTGATGTTTGTAGCCATCTGTTGACGTTATAGTGGTGATGTTTGTAGCGATCTGTTGACGTTATATTGGCGATGTTTGTAGCCATCTGTTGACGTTATAGTGGTGATGTTTGTAGCCATCTGTTGACGTTATAGTGGTGATGTTTGTAGCCATCTGTTGACGTTATAGTGGTGATGTTTGTAGCCATCTGTTGACGTTATAGTGGTGATGTTTGTAGCCATCTGTTGACGTGAGGCGGTGGCTAGCTCATCCATGCACAGCCTCACGTCTAGTCGCCTCTAACGATAAGCCTGAGGGCGTAGTCGGGTTATTCTTTCGTTTTCTCCTAGGAAACCTCTAGACCAGTACTACACGGGGCTTAGCTGTTTTATACAAATTATCATTTTGGCATAGGTACAATTACAAATACGTAGACAGACAGATGGATGGACAGGCAGACATATATGACAGACAGACAGATTAGACAAACAGACAGATCAGACAGATAGATTAGACAGACAGATTAGACAGACAGATATATTAGAAAGAAATACATATTAGAAAGACAGACAAATTAGACAGACAGACAGATTGGACTGACAGACAGATTGGACAGACAGACAGATTGGACAGATAGAAAGATTAGACAGACATATTTGACAGACAGACAGATTGGACAGACAGACAGATTGGACAGACAGACATATTAGACAGACATACATATTAGACAGACAGGCAGATTAAACAGACTGACAAATAAGACAGACAAACAGAAAGAATAGACGGACAAACAGATTAAACAGACAGACCCATTAGACAGACAAACAGATTAGAGAGACAGACAGATTGAACAGACAGGTTATTAGACAGACAGACAGATTAGACAGATTAATCAGACATATTCGACAGACAGGTTAGACAGACAGATAAATTGCGCAGACAAACAGAATAGAGACATAGATTAGACAGACAGATTGGACAGGCAGACAGACTACACAGACAGACAGATTAGAAAGAAAGGCAGATTAGACAGAGAGACAGACTAAACAGACAGACAGATTAGACAGACATATTAGATAAACAGACATATTAGCCAAACAGACAGATTAGACAGACAGAAACACATTAGACAGACTCACAGACTAATCAGACAGCCAGATTACATAGACATACATATTACACAGACAGAGAAATTAGACAGACAGACAGATTTGACAAATAAACAAATTAGAGAGACAGACAGATTAGACAGACAGACGGATTACCAGACAGACATATTAGAAAGACAGACAGATTAGACAGTGTGATAAATTTAACCGTGATACAACGTTAAAATATCTCCAAAGATAAAATGTAGGGATAAAAATAATGCGTAAGCTACTAGAAGACATGATCGCCCATGCCGCGGTTCACTACCCGCCATGGAAACTAACTTGTTAGACGTGAAGACAAAATGTTTACCCTTGGAGACGGGAGGGAACGGAGATCAAAAAGAAAAAATATGACTGATAAAGCCCACTGTTTATTCCAGTTAATGATATCCACCAAAAAATAGACATAAGTGGATGGAATGACAACTTGACCTACGCAGTGGTGTGTAGACATGGATTGAGTGTATAATGTGCGAATGATAATAAGGGTTCGTGGTGTTGACAAATGTTCTTTTCTCACACTCATGTATGGCTGGAAGTCATCGACACCAACGACTGTGTACCTTTACTAAAGTTTAATTGGACGTACACACTCGACAGCACAGATAGTGACAAATCACAGGTTGGCATAATACATCATGGTACAGTGGAAAATGGTCTTGCAATGTTACATGGGCACTCATGTAGAATAATAGTATAAAGGACTGTCAGTAGCCAAGCCCTCAGTATCGCCCATACATATATATCATCTGACTTCACTGACTGAGCACGTCAGCTTATAAACAATATTTCAGATGGCTTCTAAACCTAATCTCGTTTAGCGACGATTCTCCAACATAATGTTCAGCACATATTTTTCCATATAATAATATTGAACCGCTAATAACGGGTTCTCATGTGTAGCAGTGATCTCTGGACTAAACAAGCGATAATACGGGCATCCCTTTTCTCTTCTTGAAAGTCACTACATGTTTGGTTCCAAGATGGCTTCACTCGTGAGCTGTCACTCACGTTTGGATACAGATAATGAATCTGTCCTAAAGTTAGTCATTCATAAAACATTTCATTGCTCTGTAGATTTGATCATGAACAATTGACTGCATTCTACAGGATATAGTGCTGCTAGGAATCGAAGTCGTTTTCATCGAGTCAAATATATTCTCTTAGACATTCAAATCGTACCTATCGAAAATGGTGGCTTCGAACGAGAGAGTTCACAAGAGTATCTTTTATTACCTTGGTATCAGAAATATGATTCTGCCATTCCTTGGCAATACGAATAAACACTGGGGTAAAGCATACACGATAGGTCTAGACGACTATCACTTTCCCCACCAATACTGAGATTACTTTTTCCGGCGACAAGCCGACATAGAAAAACACAGTCCCCATCAGGACGAAGCCAAATCACACCACTCTCTAGCGACACATCCGCCGAATAGCCTTTGACCTCTCTAGAGACAACAGAACATATAGTTCGACTTAGATATGTAATGATATACAGATATAAGACAGACTCGTCCTACTCAGACAAACAATACACATAAATTCAGGCCATAGATATTCTGAAGCAAGAACAATCTATTATTACCCAAACAACGAATAAATCGCAGTAAAATGGATTCATCCGCGGAGTTCGATCGAAGAGACGGCACAACTTTCAAGGGAAGTAACTCAATAATGACTTTCCCTTAAGCACTAAAAAATTACCTATTTTGTTTACAAAATATTTGCGAACATAACAAGTATACTAATGTATAATATTGTAAGATATCAAAGACTGCACGTAACAGTCTTACCACACCTCCCGGGAAAAAAAATGGAACATTTTTTTTTTTTTTTTTTTTTTTGCAATACATCTAGGAGCAACGTACAATAGGCTCACAACGCATGAATAATGCGCAGATGAAAATATCAGGAATACCTATAACGCCTAATATGAGGCTAAGTCGACTTATGGAGCGACTGGTGAGAATGTGTCTCATAAACTGAGAGAAATTATTTCTCTACAAGTATATTTTTCCAGGAAGGTGTCATCAAAGTATAATACAATTCTGGCAATTACACAATGCCTAAAAAATTCATATCATCATTTCGTATTAGATATCTTAAATTTATGATTTATGAAGAAAAAATCATCAAAGCACAGCGGTGAATAAACATCAATGAACCGCTATGTAGTGATACAATCATTATATTATTAAATTACAAATGTGTATCTATCGTGATATAGAAAAGGAACTACTATAGAACTAGACATATCAAGAAGTCTAAGCCCTAATAGTTATGTGGAATCATGTGGGCATCTTGACAGAATGTCTGCCATCACATTATCTGATCCACGAATAGCTCGCACAGAGAAATGAAAAGGTTGAAGAGCAATTGCATATCGAGTAGACCTCGAGCTCTTCAAATTCTTACTCTGTATAGCAGTAAGAGCTTTTTGGTCGGTTTCTACTATGAAATGTGCGCCTAGAAGGAATCTCTGTAGTTTGAGGATCGACCAAACCATAGCTAATAGCTCACGGTCTAAAACCGAATAATTCCTTTCTGCCGCG
>JAMPIV010011356.1:125000-328784 GCA_024509875.1 Oreohelix idahoensis | reverse complement strand
CAAGTAATGGTCCTTGGAACCTGCATCAACCGATGCAGTACAATGCAGCGACATGTGAGCTGGGAAAGAACATCTCGTGACGACGACTTTCGGAGACAGGCTATGAATCGAAATCGCTCACGACCCAAAATCGATAGAGTTAATGAAAAAGTCAATTTACCTTGCTTTCATGAAATACACAGAAATATCACGCCTCCCGACATGTGGGAAAACACTAGAGGTATTATCTCGACTAAACGAAATATCCATAAGAGGACTACACATCCCTGACAGAACAAAAAAAAGCGGAGATCCCCTCTTCAACGAGGCATCTCTTTCGCCATTCCAAATCGCTCACTCCCACTAGTGGTGGGCGGAAACCGATCGACCAAACAACAAGACAAGTCATGCGCAGTCCAGCGCAAAAATGACCACAGCTCAAAAGTTAACTGCATTCGATACTAACGCGAGAAGACAAATGCTTACCGAGAAAAGTGACTATAGATTTCAAGCAGTTGTTGCCCTTGCGTTTATAAAACAGATATTGAAATAAAACGATGTTGCGAGAATTTATCACGCAACAAACCGCTAATAACGGGTTCTCATGTGTAGCAGTGATCTCTGGACTAAACAAGCGATAATACGGGCATCCCTTTTCTCTTCTTGAAAGTCACTACATGTTTGGTTCCAAGATGGCTTCACTCGTGAGCTGTCACTCACGTTTGGATACAGATAATGAATCTGTCCTAAAGTTAGTCATTCATAAAACATTTCATTGCTCTGTAGATTTGATCATGAACAATTGACTGCATTCTACAGGATATAGTGCTGCTAGGAATCGAAGTCGTTTTCATCGAGTCAAATATATTCTCTTAGACATTCAAATCGTACCTATCGAAAATGGTGGCTTCGAACGAGAGAGTTCACAAGAGTATCTTTTATTACCTTGGTATCAGAAATATGATTCTGCCATTCCTTGGCAATACGAATAAACACTGGGGTAAAGCATACACGATAGGTCTAGACGACTATCACTTTCCCCACCAATACTGAGATCACTTTTTCCGGCGACAAGCCGACATAGAAAAACACAGTCCCCATCAGGACGAAGCCAAATCACACCACTCTCTAGCGACACATCCGCCGAATAGCCTTTGACCTCTCTAGAGACAACAGAACATATAGTTCGACTTAGATATGTAATGATATACAGATATAAGACAGACTCGTCCTACTCAGACAAACAATACACATAAATTCAGGCCATAGATATTCTGAAGCAAGAACAATCTATTATTACCCAAACAACGAATAAATCGCAGTAAAATGGATTCATCCGCGGAGTTCGATCGAAGAGACGGCACAACTTTCAAGGGAAGTAACTCAATAATGACTTTCCCTTAAGCACTAAAAAATTACCTATTTTGTTTACAAAATATTTGCGAACATAACAAGTATACTAATGTATAATATTGTAAGATATCAAAGACTGCACGTAACAATGACTGAACACGTGCTTGAAACTAGCAAGGCTAAAAAGACGCAATTGGTGGGGAAAGGAAAAAAATTCACGTCCCCAAGTTGACACAATGTAAAGAAATGGACAAAAGGGACCTTAGCTGTTATACGCAACAGTCATTTCTTGGACGCTTTTACGATACTGAGTCCTTTTATTTGAATTCAGCGGCAAACGCATTACAGAAGATGCTCGAACATATTTAAAAAAAACAACTAACCTTGAAAAAGTAACTTTTTCTTAATAATAATGTTAGGAATATAAAAACTAGCTAGTCGGATAGACCATCTTGAGCAGAGAAATAATATGCTTTCATTTATACAGACGGATAGATAATAATGAAGATATTGACAAAAGACTGTGTTGTTCATAACAGACGAGCGACTGCACTGTTAAAAAAATGTCACTAATTTTCAAAAATTGATGCCTTGAGACTCAAGTGCTAAAATCTAGTTAGAATGAAAGAGAGGGGGAGTTAGTGGAAAATTGTGGCTAAAAATAACTCTAGAGACCGATTCGTGTAGAAAGGCATGTAGAACCAAGCGTGTTTTTTATGAAAAAACAAGTAGAGACAGACGGACCAACAGACAATAATACATACTTGACTGAGGTATGACTGAATTGACTTTTTGTAGGAGGTTTGAAATTTGAAAGGGGGAAAGTCGGTGATTGGCCACAGATAATCATATTATAGGCGCACAGACGCGCATTTTTGCCATTCCACAATAAATTGTCCAGTAGTAGACACAGTAATTCTTCAGTGGTGTATTTCCCAGAAGCTAATTGCCATATTTAGAGGGACGCCATACTAGAGCCAGCAGCTCAGCTGAGTTTTGCTAGAATATAACTGTGTTCTCTATTCATAATTCTGGTAAGAATGAAAGTATTTCTTTGTATATTTTAATATTGTTTAATGTTTCGAGTGCTTTGATACTGCCATATCAAAATCTATCCCTTACAACAAGTAAGGATTCGCTCTAGATCCCCAGCCCAAGTTCAGGGTCTAGAGACAAACAAAATACATAAACGCCAGCAAGGATTATGAAGGGCAGATCAAGTGTTGAGATCAGTGGAACATATCACCTATCTTATTCAATAGCAGGAAGCTAATGAACATATTTCAGAATATGTAGTCTTGGGGAACTAGTACTATGTGAAACCAACTTGGTAAGATGTGCTGTATGGTCAGAGAGATCTGACCCCGTCTATGTGGTGTTGTTGTGTGGTGTTGTGTGTAGAAGTGGCTCAGGAGGTAGAGTTCTGACACATGACCCAATACTTTTGTTGCAGAAGTGTGAGTTTCTGTTTGGCACCAAAGTGGTGTCAAATGCTGTGTTGATAAATACAAGTGTGGACCAGTGCAGTCTAGTATTTTGTCAGAGCAGCCTTATATTGCCCCCAAGCACGGAGAGGTGGGGCCACCAGATTCCAGCACCAGAACTACTCAGTCAAGATACGTGAGCGTCTGGCCTGCTGGACCTTCACCAACTTATTTACTAACTAACACACCAACTATATTACCATCACTAGAACCCACAAAATTTTGGGAAATAAAACTTGTATTACTCCCATCAGTGAATGGACAATGTTTGGTAGTCATAGACAGGGAGTGATGATATCATCCCAACAGCATATATAGAAATAAGTTCTCCTGAGACTATCTTAAGATAATTACTATTAACCAGTCATTTGAAATACATATGTACACATTTTCTATTTTATTATGACATATATTCATGCATTTCATTCATAATTTCAAAACCTTTCATATGTTCTGACCAAAATAAAACCTTGGTTCAGAACAAATAAACTTAAAGAAAATTTAATATCAAAAATTTAAACAGCTTGAGTTAGTTCAGTGTATTATAAATTTTATTAATATTATTAGACTTATTAAATATCTGTGTGTGTGTATGTAATCTACAACAACACATTACATATCAGTACCCTAGATTTTAACGTAGCCACATTCATTAGTAAAAAAGATATGTGTGAGGTCGTAAGTGGTAGCAAGAAGGGCCTTCTGTAAATTCAAAGCTACATTTATCTCAGGAGCCTTCACAGCTGACCTCATGCATCACACTAGGTAACATCAACCATACAATACCATCAAATCCACTACATATATTGGGGTCTTGTCCAGGGATAATTAGCTTATCGGTAATATTAGGATCTCCTGGTGGGAGAATTAAATTAGGGGGACAAATTGTAAAAATTAAAAGTGTCCCTTAAAATAAAAGTTGGTGAATCTTCACAGCCAGTGGTAGTTAATTGATTAATTAATTAATTAGAATTACTTTGGTTATTAATTGGTTAGAGATTTATCTTGCTCATTGCTAAATTGTCTAAAAAGTATGGCGGAGCTGGCAAAGTTCAGATCAGCTGCTGTGCTAACGGCGAAGGATATGGGAATGGATGGTCAGGGTTTAATACAATACGTAACTGCAGAATGTGATAAGTATATTGAAAGGGAAGATAGGAGGTTAGCTGAAGAGAAGAGGTTACAAATTGAGGCTGATAGAGAACTTAAGAGGCTGCAGATTGAGGCAGAAGATAAAAGATTGACTGCCGAAAGGGAGGCAGCAGAAAAAAAGGCCGAAAGGGAAGCAGAAGATAAAAGATTGACTGCCGAAAGGGAGGCAGAAGAAAAACGACAGCAAAGGGAGGCAGAAGATAGAAGGTTGCAAAGGGAGCACGAATTACGACTAAGGGAGCTGGAATTACAAGGCCATGCTCCTGAAAATGGTGCCAGCCCTTTTGCCTCAGATGCTACGCCTAGTCAGGGAGCCTCAACATCAGCTATGGGGTTTCATTTAGACCATTTTGTTGAGAAAGACGATGACATAGAGGGGTACCTCAGTCGTTTTGAATTATTAGCTACTACATATGGGTTAGAGAGAGAGAGAGGTGGAGTTTAAAGTTATCACAGGGACTGAGAGGTACTTCTTATGAAGTCTTCGCAAAAATGAACAGAGAAGACCAAGACAATTATGACATGTTAAAGCAGGCTTTGTTGTTAAGATACGAAAAAAATGGTGAATTTTATCGTAAGAAATTTAGAAATGCCAAACTGTTGTCTGGGGAGACATACCACCAATTCTCTGCCAGACTGGAAACCTATTTGGAGAAATGGACTGCTCTGGGGAAGACCCAAGATCTTAAAGATATGATCATGATAGAGCAATTGAAAGAGTCCATGGCTCCAGACTTGAGAAAATTTCTCATGGAACAAGGTGCAGAGAGGTTGGGGGAGGTTTTAAATGTCGCTGAGAGGTATCAGGCAGCCCAGGCAGAGGTAAGTGGTGCTAAAAAGAAGCACATAGACAATTTTAAAGCTCCACAGCAATTTAATAAATTTGATAATAGAGAACAGGGTAGTAAAGGTAGGACAAACTTTGAACGGCCAAGAAAGTACTATCGTGACAGAAACTCACAGTTCAATGGCCAAAAATACAATGAAAGAAAACCGTTGAACCAAGGAAAAAGATGGTGCAAATGGTGCAAGAAAGATAACTATAACACCGAATTTTGTAGAAGGAAACCTTCAAACATTGCTGCAATGAAGTCGGGGACTCAACGATTAAAGGTTAATCCTAATGGACAGCAGGAACCTTATCACCCCCCAGTTTGTGAGGACGTTATTTGTAATGGGGTCACCATAAGGTGCCTTTATGATACAGGTTTGGATTATGATTCTGTTGTGAAGTCTAGCCTAGTGGACCCAAGTCAGTATACCACAGAAACAGTGGAAATACAAGGGGCGACTAAGGACATACCACTCATGACACTTCCCATCGCAAGGATAACGGTGAAAACTCGCTATGTGGAAGGAGAAATCAGAGCAGCAGTGATAGATGAACCCATCTACCCTCTGATATTGGGGTGTAGATACGTCTTCTTGGGGAATCCCGGGAGATCTGTGATCATGGCGACAGTGCAGACCAGGTCACAGAAAAAGGAGGAAGAAGGTGAACCTATAAATGCTCATCCAGAGGAGATGAGGAAGGCGCAGGCTGAGGATAAGACCCTTAAGCAATGTTTCAAAAAATTGCCCAAATGCCACACACCTCCAAGCAAGGGAGAGTACTTTGTGAAGAACAAATTATTATACAGAAAGACAGGAACTAGATCCACTGGTCACGGACAGTTGGTTCTTCCCAAGATATATAGGGCAAATTTAATAAGGAGCTTACATGTTGGAAAAGATGGTGACCATGAGAAAGTCGGTACCATCTGCCAAAATATTGCTCGAAAATACTATTGGCCCGACGTAAATGTCGATATTGAGAACTTTGTAGAAGCATGTGGCATATTTCATGAGGGAACACCCACAAAGGGACAAAATGTGCAGGACCTAGAAACGCCATAGGGCAAATTTAGGCATGGAAGGAAAACTAATTATACTCAGGTAGACAAAGTGGAATGGGAGCCCCCTTTTCACACCCAGTCTTCACTTGAATGGATTAACATGGCCACTATGCGACGAGTACAAAGAGTAAATTTTACCCAGGATAAGATGACAATCCCTCGGTCAGACTTACATAAACTGGAAGAACAGAAAAGAGAGCGAAGATCTCTCATAAGCAATCTAAAGTGGGGAGACAAACCCAAGAAGAAAATTGGTAGTGGTCGATTTGTGAGTGATAATTCTAGGAAGAAAAGTCCTCACTATAATGCTTCTAATGGACGGGACCCGATGGGTGCCATGAAAAATAAATATGGAAAATTAAAAATCCAGATGTAGCTTTATTAAGGACCTGGACAGATGAGAAGGCAGAAGAGACTGTTACATCATCTTATCAATACGTGAACGAACTGACCACTCGTTTGAAAGCTGGATGGAAACTGGCAAATGATAATTTGAAACAAGCCAGGAAGAAACATGCAGCATATTTTAATAGGAAGGCAAGAGCCGCGCTGGTGTAATGGCTACGACGTTGTACTGGCGACCAGGTGTTCATGGTTCAAACCCGGCCGTCGGCGTTTGAAGAAATGTTTACGACCGGAAATTTGACTGAATAATCTGAACGGCTCCTGCACATAAATCCCGTGTGGATGGGAAGGAGCGAAGCTCCTGACCGGGTTGGAAGGAAAGTCCACTGACCCCCCAGCCTCGCAATGACATGTCATTGGGCCGAAAGAGCAGGAAAGCTCGAGTGCCGCTGGTTATAGAAAAAAAAAGGAAGGCAAAGGACAGAGAACTAGCTGTGGGAGAGAAGGTGCTGCTTCTACTACCCGGCAGCCAGAATAAATTACAAATTGGATGGCAAGGTCCATATACGGTTCTAGAGAAGGTGTCTAGAACAAACTATAAAATTGACAAAAAGGGGAAGGAGAAAGTTTATCATGTAAACCTTTTAAAGAAATATCTGGACAGACCACTCCAGGAAAGCACCCCCTTACTGACCTTGGCTATCGCAACTCAAATGCAAAAGGAACCACTCACCTCACATGAATACCCATTACATCCTTGTGAAATAGCAGCACAGGTAAAAGTCAGTAAGCACCTGACTAAAAACCAGAGGGAGAGAGTTCAACAGGTTCTGGAGGAACATACAGATGTATTAACAGATAAACCAGGACATACAAATTTGCTACAGTATGACATGAAACTGGTAGACTCAAACCCAATCTGTATGAGAGCCTATTCTATTCCGTTCGCGAAGGAGAAGGCATTGAAAGAAGAAATAGATTATTTGTTGAAGGAGGGGATTATTTCACACAGTGAATCATCTTTTAGCTCCAGTGTAGTTTTGTTGAGAAAACCGTCTGGGGAACACAGACTGTGCATAGATTACAGGAAACTGAATGCTGTCACAGAAGGACAAGTGGACCCATTACCAGACACAAAACAGTTATTTGCCAGATTAAACAAGGCAAAATACTTTTCAAAGGTGGATCTTAGTAAAGGCTATTACCAGATTCCAGTGAAGCCTGAAATGAGACCTTATTTGGCTTTTAGCACTTCGGATGGACATTATGAATTCAACATGCTACCATTCGGACTGAAAAATGCTCCGAGTGTATTTTCAAGGATTATGCGGAAATTGTTGGATCCCCTGAATAACCCATGTATCACGAATTTCATGGATGATATTCTCGTCGCCACAGAGACATTTGAAGAACACATTGACTCCCTAAAAATGTTATTTGATAGGCTTAGGGAGGCGAACTTAACTGCTAGGCCAACAAAATGTTGTATTGGATGCAAAGAGTTGGAATTCTTGGGACACACTGTATATCAGGGCAACATGACCCCTGACCCCAAGAACTTGGAAAAATTGCAGAGAGCACCTAGACCACAAACAAAAAAGGACGTGCGATCATTCGTGTCGTTATGTGGTTTTTACCAAAAATATATCAAAAATTTTAACTCAATATGTGCTCCTCTGACTGATTTGACTCGCAAGGGACATCCAGATAAAATAATTTGGACTGCGCAATGTGAATTAGCGTTCCAAGAGTTAAAGGAAAAACTCACTAGCAAGCCTATTCTCAAACTGCCTGATTTGACACAGGACTTTGTCGTAAGAACAGATGCAAATAATGTAGGACTCGGGGCGGCTTTGTTGCAAAGATCATCTTCACCTGATGGGGAACTGAACCCAGTCGCTTATGCAAGCCGCAAATTGAATAAGGCGGAACAAGGATATTCCACAAGCGAAAAAGAATGTTTAGCGTTAATCTGGGCAATAAAGAAGTTTCAAATCTATCTGTATGGTAGGACTTTTGTGTGCCAGACGGATCATCAGCCCCTAGTATTCTTATCTCAGGCTAAGCATGAAAACGCAAGATTGTTGAGGTGGTCTTTATTACTGCAACCTTATCAGTTTAGTATTGAGTACATCCCAGGGTCATTGAATGTCGGTGCAGATTTCCTCAGTCGGCACCCCTGTGATCAAAATTAGAGTAGTGGTAGGCGTGAGGAGTAATTTTATCTATGTGTATCACTGGTTTTGGAACTTGCCGTAGGCATGTTTTCAAGTGGGGAGATGTGTGATAAATTTAACCGTGATACAACGTTAAAATATCTCCAAAGATAAAATGTAGGGATAAAAAATAATGCGTAAGCTACTAGAAGACATGATCGCCCATGCCGCGGTTCACTACCCGCCATGGAAACTAACTTGTTAGACGTGAAGACAAAATGTTTACCCTTGGAGACGGGAGGGAACGGAGATCAAAAAGAAAAAATATGACTGAACACGTGCTTGAAACTAGCAAGGCTAAAAAGACGCAATTGATGGGGAAAGGAAAAAAATTCACGTCCCCAAGTTGACACAATGTAAAGAAATGGACAAAAGGGACCTTAGCTATTATACGCAACAGTCATTTGTTGGACGCTTTTACGATACTGAGTCCTTTTATTTGAATTCAGCGGCAAACGCATTACAGAAGATGCTCGAACATATTTAAAAAAAAACAACTAACCTTGAAAAAATAACTTTTTCTTAATAATAATGTTAGGAATATAAAAACTAGCTAGTCGGATAGACCATCTTGAGCAGAGAAATAATATGCTTTCATTTATACAGACGGATAGATAATAATGAAGATATTGACAAAAGACTGTGTTGTTCATAACAGACGAGCGACTGCACTGTTAAAAAAATGTCACTAATTTTCAAAAATTGATGCCTTGAGACTCAAGTGCTAAAATCTAGTTAGAATGAAAGAGAGGGGGAATTAGTGGAAAATTGTGGCTAAAAATAACTCTAGAGACCGATTCGTGTAGAAAGGCATGTAGAACCAAGCGTGTTTTTTTATGAAAAAACAAGTAGAGACAGACGGACCAACAGACAATAATACATACTTGACTGAGGTATGACTGAATTGACTTTTGGTAGGAGGTTTGAAATTTGAAAGGGGGAAAGCCGGTGATTGGCCACAGATAATCATATTATAGGCGCATAGACGCGCATTTTTGCCATTCAACAATAAATTGTCCAGTAGTAGACACAGTAATTTTTCAGTGGTGTATTTCCCAGAAGCTAATTGCCATATTTAGAGGGACGCCATACTAGAGCCAGCAGCTCAGCTGAGTTTTGCTAGAATATAACTGTGTTCTCTATTCATAATTCTGGTAAGAATGAAAGTATTTCTTTGTAAATTTTAATATTGTTTAATGTTTCGAGTGATTTGATACTGCCATATCAAAATCTATCCCTTACAACAAGTAAGGATTCGCTCTAGATCCCCAGCCCAAGTTCAGGGTCTAGAGACAAACAAAATACATAAACGCCAGCAAGGATTATGAAGGGCAGATCAAGTGTTGAGATCAGTGGAACATATCACCTATCTTATTCAATAGCAGGAAGCTAATGAACATATTTCAGAATATGTAGTCTTGGGGACTAGTACTATGTGAAACCAACTTGGTAAGATGTGCTGTATGGTCAGAGAGATCTGACCCCGTCTATGTGGTGTTGTTGTGTGGTGTTGTGTGTAGAAGTGGCTCAGGAGGTAGAGTTCTGACACATGACCCAATACTTTTGTTGCAGAAGTGTGAGTTTCTGTTTGGCACCAAAGTGGTGTCAAATGCTGTGTTGATAAATATAAGTGTGGACCAGTGCAGTCTAGTATTTTGTCAGAGCAGAGTTATATTGCCCCCAAGCACGGAGAGGTGGGGCCACCAGATTCCAGCACCAGAACTACTCAGTCAAGATACGTGAGCGTCTGGCCTGCTGGACCTTCACCAACTTATTTACTAACTAACACACCAACTATATTACCATCACTAGAACCCACAAAATTTTGGGAAATAAAACTTGTATTACTCCCATCAGTGAATGGACAATGTTTGGTAGTCATAGACAGGGAGTGATGATATCATCCCAACAGCATATATAGAAATAAGTTCTCCTGGGACTATCTTAAGATAATTACTATTAACCAGTCATTTGAAATACATATGTACACATTTTCTATTTTATTATGACATATATTCATGCATTTCATTCATAATTTCAAAACCTTTCATATGTTCTGACCAAAATAAAACCTTGGTTCAGAACAAATAAACTTAAAGAAAATTTAATATCAAAAATTTAAACAGCTTGAGTTAGTTCAGTGTATTATAAATTTTATTAATATTATTAGACTTATTAAATATCTGTGTGTGTGTATGTAATCTACAACAACACATTACATATCAGTACCCTAGATTTTAACGTAGCCACATTCATTAGTAAAAAAGATATGTGTGAGGTCGCAGGTGGTAGCAAGAAGGGGCTTCTGTAAATTCACAGCTACATTTATCTCAGGAGCCTTCACAGCTGACCTCATGCATCACACTAGGTAACATCAACCTTACAATACCATCAAATCCACTACAGACAGGCAGAGAGATAGATTAGACAGACACACCGACTAAACAGACAGCCAGACATATCGACAGACAGACAGATTAGACAGTCAGACAGACAGATTAGACAGATAAGACAGACAGACAGATTATACAAACATACATATAAAACAGAAAGACAGATTAAAGAAAAGGACAGATTAGACAGACATACAAACAGATTAGACAGTCAGATTAGACAGACAGGTTAGAACGACAGACAGGTTAGACAGAAAGACAAATTATAGAGAAAGACAGATTTAGACAGGCAGACAGAATAGATAGACAGACAGATTAGAAAAACAGAATATTATACAGGCAGACAGATTAGAGAACAGAAAGATTGAACAGACAGACAGATTATACAGACAGACAGATTGGACACACAGGCAGATTCGACAGACAGACAGATTAGACAGACATATTAGACAGACAAAGTGATTAGACAGACAGATTAGACAGCCAGACAGATTGAACAAACAAACAGATTACACAGACAGACAGATTGAACAGACAGACATATTACACAGACAGACAGAGTAGACAGACAGACAGATTAGACAGACTGATTAGACAGACAGACAGTTTAGACAAACAGGCAGCTTAGACATGCAGACACTCAGACAGATTAGACAGAAAGACAGATTAAACAGACTGACAGATTAGACAGACAGACAGATGAGACAGCCAGACAGTCAGACCAAGTAAAATGACAGACATATTAGACAGACAGACAGATTAGACAGACAGATTAGACAGACAGACATATAAGACAGACAGACAGATTAGACAGACAGATTAGACAGACGGATAAGATAGACAGATTTGACAGATAGATTAGAAAGATTAGACATATTAGACAGATAGGTAGGTAGGTAGGTTGATTGATAGATTGATAGATTAATTAGAGAGATTAGATAGATAGATAGATAGATAGATAGATAGATAGATAGATAGATAGATAGATAGATAGATAGATAGATAGATAGATAGATAGATAGATAGATAGATAGATAGATAGAACGAACGAACTTTATTTTCAAAGGGTTTAGAATTGGGCACGCAGGCTTGTCTAACAATCTGCCCTTCCTTTCTCTCGTCTTCCACACTGAATCCATTTATTCTCACATGTATCTTCAATATTACTTAAATAATAAAATAACAAAATAAAATACAATAAAATAAAATCCCAACATTCTAACAGTACAATAACAGTTACACAGATTTACAGTACCTTATCATAATTAATACTAAACAGGACAAAATTATCTTTAAAACCTACATATGATGTTATATAATGATTTAGGAACATAAGTAAATTAAGATGGCAGATAGAGAGACAGATAGATAGATAGGTATCTACGTAGGTGAAGTGTTAACTAGTCACTTTCTCATGTCATGGTAAGCAACTCAGTTAAAACTATTTTGTTATTATCAGTGTTACATCCCTTCGCATGGTACACAATTTGTATACTGTACAATCATTACCGATACATTTTAAAGTTTACCTCGTTTTGGCAACGGACACACTGATTTGTCTGGTCGCATGTTCTGTTGTTACATTAGGAAGCATGCCAAAGATATAATAGACATAGCAGCATGGATAGGTACTGACAAAGAGAGAAGATTCGGCACAGTTGGACACCGTGGCCTGGACATAAGTCAAGTACAGAACTGGTGAACGGCACGGGGGGAACCAGTGGCGAACTAAGGGTAGTGCCAAGGGGGTGATCCGCCCCGGGTGATAGCCAGAAAGGGGGTGCCGGGGGCGGTACGCCCCGGGCGATAAAAAGAAGGGTGGTGCCATTGGAATCTATCGTGGTAGTACTGTACTGTTTAAATCTATCGTGGTAGTACTTTACTGTTTAAATCTATCGTGGTAGTACTGTACTGTTTAAATCTATCGTGGTAGTACTGTACTGTTTAAATCTATCGTGGTAGTACTGTACTGTTTAAATCTATCGTGGTAGTACTGTACTGTTTAAATCTATCGTGGTAGTACTGTACTGTTTAAATCTATCGTGGTAGTACTGTACTGTTTAAATCTATCGTGGTAGTACTGTACTGTTTAAATCTATCGTGGTAGTACTGTACTGTTTAAATCTATCGTGGTAGTACTGTACTGTTTAAATCTACTTGCTAGCTTTATATGTTTTTCTGTGTTTTTCTTTATAAGGGGTGCCAGAAGAATGTCCGCCCCTGGTACCAAGTACTTTAAGTACGCCCCTGGTGGGAACATCAAGTTGTGGAGAGACATGATCTCCTAAGCCACCTGGCGTTGTACATGAAGACGGCTACGACGATGCTTCCCTGTAACACCTTTAGGAGCAAGAAAAGAAACTGTAATTCGCTTAATGGCAGGAATCTTGCGGCTATATGCGCCATCGTCTCAAGCAGCGGTGGGTCCTACAGCAACATTTTTTACACAGTAACATGGCAAGCCCAAACAAAAGTATTTAGTGTGGCCATCTGAAACATGTTTGATCTTATATACCACGCCTGGGTGTCTACAAGTTTGTTAAAGACTTCTAGAACTTGCTACAATTTGTCTCTTGTCTTCATTTTGTCTTCATGTGCAAAACTATCGTCATCACATTCAGCTGTAGACGATTGTATCTTCATTTTGTCTTCATGTACAAAACTATTGTCTTACATCACATTCAGCTGTAGATGATTGTATCTTCATTTTATCTTCATGTACACAATTATTGTCTTACATCGCATTCAGCTGTAGATGATTGTATCTTCATTGTGTCTTCATGTACACAACTATTGTCTTACATCGCATTCAGCTGTAGATGATTGTATAAACAGTCCATGCCATTTCTTCTTCTTCTCCTTCTTCTTCTTCTTCTTATTATTATTATTATTCGTCTTCCTCTTCCTCTTTTTATTTCATCGTCATCATCAACATCTTCTAACTCTCCTTCTCCTGTTAAAATGACTCTTGTCGTTACTCTGTGGGGCTTGACAACTGATTTTGGTTTTAAAATTAGTTACCGTTACAAACATTTTCACACATTCTTTAAAATTATGATGCCATGTATATTCATAGGCTTTCCTTGTTACCATTACGTAAGCTGAATGGCACCAACAGCATGTAGCCCGCTATCTGTTACTTCTTGTCTCATCAGCCGGATGTCGACAACATGCAGTATTGTTTCATGTTGCTCACTTTTATTGTACGGATTGTGACTTCAGCCACCAGATGTACTCTTGTTTAAGTGTTCACTCACAACTTACTGTTCTTGGACTTACCTGAGATTCTTAACCTATTTGCACCTACACCTCACCTGAGACTGAACTTAACAATCATGCCTCCCGTTCTTCCTGACATTAATCGATGAATCAATGTTACATTAAAGGTAGGTCTTGTAGCAGATACTTCCATTGGGGAGTGAAGTGTTAGAGACTTCTCTAGGTCCAGCTTTATGAAGTGAGATGACCATCCTTACTGCCTTTGCCTTCCCTAACCCACGAACAAAGTCATGTACTCGTTTTCAGCCTGGTAAACTTGTGATGCTGCCAGGTTTAGATATTAGAACCTGGTAACGTTGCCGCTAGGGGTAAGCACTCTAACCGCTGAACCAGTCGGGCACTCTAACCGCTGAACCAGTCGGGCACTCTAACCGCTTAACCAGTCGGGCACTCAATTAAGATGAGGTAATACAGGATTTTAATTGTAGCCCTGTCTTGACTTATCCAGGTCATTGGAAGGTGGTGCTGAATGCAGCTGCGTGTGGTTTTATGCACACAAACACACAGGAACAATTTTATAGTTTGATTCTGAACTTGAACATTTTATCCACTGAGAGAACAATGGCGATACATTTTCTGGGAGACACTTCACATGTTCTATGTGTTCTCTCAGCACCTCCCCTGGGAAGTCGCACCGCAGAAGTTAAGAACCCATGAGCACAAAGAAATGTAGACATCACTCAATTTTGCAAACTGGCTTGGCTGACGTCATCTGTATGAATGAATAAGCCAACGTGAGATCTTCACGTGATGAGAACAAGTCGTGTTGTCGGGTGTTGTAGTCTGCTTGTTAATACATAGTATTAACATCAATTTGAATATTCACTCTAATAGTGATCTATGAATATTCACAATAGTTTTGATCTATGAATGTTCGCATCAGTATGGATCTATGATTATTGACATTAATAGTGTTATTAAAATATTGACATTAATAGTGATACATAAATACTGACATTAATAGTGATATATAAATATTCACGATAATAATGTACTGTAGATATTCACATAAGTGGTGTTCTATCTGAAAGCTGAAGTTGAAGAATAAAGGTAACAAGATTTCTAGTTTGTCCGAACAGTCTCGTCACTAAAGTCATGCTTGTCAAAGCAAAGTTCCGACACACAACAGAACAGGTGTCAGAACACGTAATTTACTGTCGCCGGGACATTCTAACCGCCGGAGAACGTGTCAGTTTGTTCGGGTCATTAGTTGAATTAGTTTCCATAGAAACGGATCGCGGTCTAACGGTCCGGAATAAAGTTAGCGTACATGAAAAAACGGCGTAAGTTGATTTGTGGCAGATTTTGAAATGTCCCTGAAACGTGATCTACGGGAAGGACAATTAGGTGTCTTATATGTTTTTTGTTGATGTTTTTTTCAATTTGTTCCATAGGTGAAGTGATTTTATGGGTACATTGATGAAGTGATTTTATGGGTACATAGGTGAAGTGATATAATTAGTTGAAGTGATGTAATGGGTGTATAGGTGAAGTGATTTTATGGGTATACTGGTGAAGTGATGTAACTGGTTCACAGGTGTAGTGATATAATTGGTACACAGGTGATGTGATGCAACGGGTACACAGGTGAAGTGATGTAATGATTACACAGGTGAAGTGATATAATTGGTACACAGGTGAAGTGATGTAATGAGTACAAAGTTGAAGTGATGTAATGAGTACACATGTAAAGTGATGTAATGAAAACACAGGTAAAGTGATGTACGAGTAATTGGTACACAGGTGAAGTGATTGGTACACAGGTGAAGTGATTGGTACACAGATGAAGTGATGTAATGAGTACACAGTTGAAGTGATGTAATTTGTACACGGGTGATGGGATTGGTACGTAGGTAAAGATATGTAAAAGGTACACTAGTGATGTGATGTAATTGGTACGTAGATGATGTAATTGGTACCAGGTGAAGGGATGTAATGGGTACACAGGTGAAATGATGTAATTAGTACGTAACTGATGTAATTGGTATGTAGGTGAAGCGATGTAATGTGTACATAGGTGAAATGACGTAAATGATATGTAGGTGAAGTGATGTAATAGGTACACAGATGAAGCGATGTAATTGTACGTAACTGGTGTAATTGGTACGTAGCTGAAGTGATGTCATTGTATGAAACTAATGTAATTGGTATGTAGGTGAAGCGATGTAATGTGTACATATGTGAAGTGACGTAAATGGTACGTAGCTGATATAATTGGTACGTAGGGGAAGTGATGTAATGGGTACACACTTGAAGTGATGTGATTCGTACGCAGCTGATGTAAGTGGTACGTAGGTGAAGTGATGTATTGGGTACACAGGGGAAGTGATGTAATTTGTACATAGCTGATGTAACTGGTACTTAGGTAAAGTGATGTAATGGGTACACAGGTGTAGTGATATAATTGGTACGTAGCTGATGTAATTCGTACGAAGGTGAAGGGATGTAACTGGTACAAATGTGAAGCGATGTAATTGGTACACTTGTGATGTAATTGTGCGTATGTGAAGTGATGTAATGGGTAAATATGTGAAGTGATGTAATTGGTACACAAGTGAAGTAATGTAGCTGAGTGAAAAGGCCCTTGAGTATAAGAGTGAGATCCATCTTTGTTTCATAGATCTGGAAAAGGCGTTTGACAGGGTCCCCTGGAGCAAACTTTGGGATTGTTTGGCAAGGAAGAACATTCCAGCACCTCTGATTCATGCTATACAGAGCTTCTACAAGTCTTGAAAATTATGTGAGGACAGCAAACCATAAGTCAGAAGAGTTCAGGACCACCACTGGTGTAAGACAAGGTGATATCCTGTCACCTTACCTTTTCATACTCCTCATGGACGATGTCATTAAGGCATGTAAGGAGAGAACAAGAAAGTATTCAGTGGGGTACTGGAAGATGAGACAGGTCTGTATTTCGGAGCTGGCATTTGCTGATGATGTTGCCCTGATTGCTAAATCAGAGGCACATCTCCAATTCAACCTGCAATTCTGGAAGGAAGAGCTGGAGAAGAGAGGGATGGTCATAAGCAGCTCTAAAACAAAATCCATGGTGATATCACGAGAAGAAAGAAGACATCAGATTAAGCTGGGAAAACAGGTCCTGGAGCAGGTAGACCACTTTAAATACCTCGGAGCTATTATTGACCGAAAGGGAGGCATCAAAGAAGAGTTGGCCACTCGAAAAGCAGCAGCTGGGAGACTTTTTCAGGTCATAAATCGAGGATTCCTCAACAAGAGAGAGGTTGGTAAGAAAACGAAGATGGCTGTATACCGCTCCACCTATGTCCCAGTCTTGACATATGGATGCGAGTCATGGGCAATGACTACAACCCACAAAAGCCAGATCCAAACCTCAGAAATGAGGTATCTGAGGAAGGTGGTTGAAGTAAAAAGAAGAGACATGGTCCGCAACCAGACGATACGTCAAGGCCTAAAATCCCATACCCTGCAGACCCAAGTAGAACAGTCCCAACTAAGATGGTTTGGCCATGTCTGCAGAATGGGAGAAGACCAGCTACCACGACGGGCATGGGAAACAAAGAGCCAAGGATCCAGACCCCCAGGACGACCCAGAGTCCGCTGGGAGGACAATATTAGACAATCTTTGAAGGACCGAGGACTAGAATGGAACCAGGCCAGGAGGAAGACAGCCGATAGGATAGTCTGGCGCTCTCTCTTCCATACCTCTACACCTCACGGTAGAAGGGGAACGACTAAGTAAGTAAGTAAGTGAAGTGATGTAATTGGTACTCAAGTGAAGTGATGTTACGGTGGTAATGTTCACAATGATGAGGCAATCAGATGATGTGATGTAAAAGGTACACAGGTAAAGTGATGTAGCCTGCTACTACTTCTCGTACGAGTACTACTAATTCTACTTCTACTATTACTGTTTCTACTACAATTGCTCAAGCTACAACGCTTTCACATCTTCAGTATCACCGTTTCTATTCAAAAAATTGACTCGAGTGTGCAATCTTTGGACATCAACCACTCCAAATGGGTCGCACCTTTTCACGCATCCACTTCGTAAATAATCATTTACGACCCTCTTCTGTGTGTATGTCAGAGCGATTTAGAGAGCGCCATAAAACAGTCAGTGGCACCCCCCGTGTCAGTTTGTGACCCACATAAAGAAGTCAGTAAATCAAGTGTTTTTTTGTTGTCTTTCAGTATAATGTCTGCTTCTTCTTTGTCCACTTCCATTGCTTTCAACTAATGAAAGTCATTCTTCATTTTACAATTTTTCTCCTCCCCCCTATTTTTTAAGCAATTTTATTTAACCCTAAGGTTAGTAGATTTATTGTATCTCAAATCTTCGAAGCTCAACATTTCTAATGTTCCACTTATCGTATCTCAAATCTTCGACGCTCAACATTTCTATTTTCCACTCATCGTACAAAGCTGAAACTTTGTAAACAGTTCTCGTCCTTGGTACATGTTAATCAGTCACGTGTTGATATGCAGTAAATACATTTTCCACGCACTCTATTGAACAGAAAAAAGTGGATTACCAGCCATCATAAATTGGTAATTTTTAATATCGTTGACAAATAAATGGCAAACTACTGAACGTAAAAATTGCCTAGAAAAATCACAAAACAGCCAATAAAAGCTGGGGTTGATTGCACGTCCTGTAAAGGATAAGCAACTAACTTTTTTTGACAAATAAACATAAATGTGTGAACGTTGTGAAAACTTATGGATTAATTATAACGGGCTATACACTTGTATTCTATGCAGTAGAATGTCTAGACAATATATTTTCTGTTTTATTACATTTGATAACAATAATGAAAGTGGAATACTAAAACTAGATGACTTGTTATTTATAAAGAAAGGATGTGTGGTGAGATGACTTGTTACTTATAACGATAGGATGTGTGGTGAGATGACTTGTTACTTATAAAGAAAGGATGTGTGGTGTGTTGACTTGTTACTTATAACGATAGGATGTGTGGTGAGATGCCATGTTACTTATAAAGAAAGGATGTGTGGTGTGTTGACTTGTTACTTATAAAGAAAGGATGTGTGGTGTGTTGACTTGTTACTTATAAAGAAAGGATGTGTGGTGAGATGACTTGTTACTTATAAAGAAAGGATGTGTGGTGTGTTGACTTGTTACTTATAAAGAAAGGATGTGTGGTGTGTTGACTTGGTACTTATAAAGAAAGGATGTGTGGTGTGTTGACGTGTTACTTATAAAGAAAGGATGTGTGGTGTGTTGACTTGTTACTTATAAAGAAAGGATGTGTGGTGAGATGACTTGTTACTTATAAAGAAAGGATGTGTGGTGTGTTGACTTGTTACTTATAAAGAAAGGATGTGTGGTGTGTTGACTTGTTACTTATAAAGAAAGGATGTGTGGTGTGTTGACTTGTTACTAATAAAGAAAAATGTGTGGTGTGTTTACTTGTTACTTATAAAGAAAAATGTGGTGTGTTGACTTGTTACTTATAAAGAAAAATGTGTGGTGAGATGACTTGTTACTTATAAAGAAAGGATGTGTGGTGTGTTGACTTGTTACTGTTTAAAGATAGGATGTGTGGTGAGATGACTTGTCACTTATAAAGAAAAATGTGTGGTGTGTTGACTTGTTACTGTTTAAAGATAGGATGTGTGGTGTGTTGACTTGTTACTTATAAAGAAAAATGAGTGGTGTGTTGACTTGTTACTTATAAAGAAAGGATGTGTGGTGTGTTGACTTGTTACTTATAAAGAAAAATGAGTGGTGTGTTGACTTGTTACTTATAAAGAAAGGATGTGTGGTGTGTTGACTTGTTACTTATAAAGAAAGGATGTGTGGTGTGTTGATTTGTTACTTATAAAGAAAGGATGTGTGGTGTGTTGACTTGTTACTTATAAAGAAAAATGTGTGGTGTGTTGATTTGTTACTTATAAAGAAAGGATGTGTGGTGTGTTGACTTGTTACTTATAAAGAAAAATGTGTGGTGTGTTGACTTGTTACTGTTTAAAGATAGGATGTGTGGTGTGTTGACTTGTTACTGTTTAAAGATAGGATGTGTGGTGTGTTGTTTTGTTACTGTTTAAAGAAAGGATGTGTGGTGTGTTGACCTGTTACTGTTTAAAGAAAGGATGTGTGGTGTGTTGACCTGTTACTGTTTAAAGAAAGGATGTGTGGTGTGTTGACTTGTTACTGTTTAAAGAAAGGATGTGTGGTGTGTTGACCTGTTACTGTTTAAAGAAAGGATGTGTGGGAACTGGAGACAAACAAGTGTAACACAACGAAAGACCTTGAGATGATGGCACGGGTCAGGATGACATAAGCTTGTTGGTTGCCTGTGCTCCTTGCGCATCTGAACATTGAATATGATGATGTTATTGTTGCATGCCTTTAAATTAATGCTTAAAGCATCATGTGGGAATAAAAGGATATAGTATTCAAGATTAATGAGAGTGGAAGGGCAGACTGTTATACGGGCCTGCGCGCCCAATTCTTTACTCTTCGAAAATAAAGTTTGTTCGTTCGTTCGTACACATCAGACTGTCAACATTACCATCTGTGTTAATACTTCTGTACCACTACACATTAGACTGTCAACACTACCATCTGTGTTAACACCTCTGTACCACTACACATTAGACTGTCAACATTACCATCTGTGTTAATACCTCTGTATCACTACACATCAGACTGTCAACATTACCATCTGTGTTAAGACCTCTGTACCACTACACATCGGACTGTCAAAATTACCGTCTTTGTTAATGTCTCTGTACCACCAACACTCATCAGACTGTCAAAATTACCATCCGTGGTAATATCTCTGTACTACTACACATCAGACTGTCAAAATTACCATCTTTGTTAACGTTTCTGTAACACTATACATCAGACTGTCAACATTACCATCTGTGTTAATAACTCTGTACCACTACACATTAGACTGTCAACATTACCATCTGTGTTAATACCTCTGAATCACTACACATCAGACTGTCAACATTACCATCTGTGTTATTCCTCTGTACCACTACACATTAGACTGTCAAAATTACCATCTGTGTTAATACCTTTGTACCACTACACATTAGACTGTCAACATTACCATCTGTGTTAATACCTCTGTACCACCACACATCAGACTGTCAACATTACCATCTGTGTTAATACCTCTGTACCACTACACATTAAACTGTCAACATTACCATCTGTGTTAATGCTCTGTACCACTACACATCAGACAATCAACATTACCATCTGTGTTAATACCTCTGTATTACTACACATTAGACTGTCAACATTACCATCTGTGTTAATACCTCTGTACTACTACACATCAGACTGTCAACATTACCATCTGTGTTAATACCTCTGTACCACTACACATTAAACTGTCAACATTACCATCTGTGTTAATAGCTCTGTACCACTGCACATCAGACTGTCAACATTACCACCTGTGTTAATACCTCTGTACCACTACACATCAGACTGTCAGCATTACCATCTGTGTTAATACCTCTGTACCACTACACATCGGACTGTCAAAATTACCATCTTTGTTAATGTCTCTGTACCTCCAACACACATCAGACTGTCAAAATTACCATCCGTGGTAATATCTCTGTACTACTACACATCAGACTGTCAAAATTACCATCTTTGTTAACGTCTCTGCAACATTATACATCAGATTGTCAAAATTACCATCCGTATTAATAGCTCTGTACCACTACACATCAGACTGTCAAAATGACCATCTATGTTATTACCTCTGTACCACTACATATCAGACTGTCAAAATTACCATCTATGTTAAACCTCTGTACCACTACATATCAGACTGTCAAAATTATAATCTATGTTAATACCTCTGTATCACTACTTATCAGATTGTCAAAATGACCATCCGTGTTAATACCTCTGTACCACTACACATTAAACTGTCAACATTACCATCTGTGTTAATGCCTCTGTACCACTACATATCAGATTATCAAAATTGCCATCCGTGTTAATACCTGTGTACCACTAATCGTCAGACAGTCAAAATTACCATCTATGTTAATACCTCTGTACCACTACATATCAGTCTGTCAAAATTACCATTTATGTTAATACCTCTCTACCACTACATATCAGACTGTCAAAATTGCCACCTATGTTAATTCCTCTGTACCACTACATATCACACTGTCAAAATTACCATCCGTGATAATACCTCTGTACCACTACACATCAGACTGTCAAAATTACCATCTGTTTTAATACATGTGTGCCACTACACATCAGACTGTCAAAACTGCCATCCGTATTAATACTTCTGTACCACTACACATCAGACTGTCAAATTTACTATCGTTGTTAATGTGTCTGTACCACCACCACATATCAGACTGCCAAATTACCATCCGTGGTAATACCTCTGTACTATTACAAATCAGACTGTCAAAATTACCATCTTTGTTAATGTCTCTGTAACACTATACATCCGACTGTCAAAATTACCATATATATATTAATACCTCTGTACCACTTCATATCAGACTGTCAAAATTACCATCTATGTTAATACCTCTCTACCACTACATATCAGACTGTCAAAATTACCATCCGTGTTATTACCTCTGTACCACTTCACGTCAGACTGTCAAAATTACCATCTGTGTTAATACCTTTGTACCACTACACATCAGACTGTCAAAATTACCATCCGTGTTAATACCTCTGTATCGCTATACATCAGACTGTCAAAATTACAATCTTTGTTAATGTCTCTGTACCACTACTCATCAGACTGTCAAAATTCCCATCCGTGTTAATACCTCTGTACCACTACATATCAGACTGTCAAAGTTACCATCCGTGTTAATACCTCTGTACCACTACATATCAGATTGTCAAAATTGCCATCCATGTTAATACCTCTGTCCCACCACACATCAGACTGTCAAAATTACCGTCTGTGTTGATACCTCTGTACCACTACATATCAGACTGTCAAAATTACCTTAGGGTAATGGTAACATGTGATTTTAGTTTGTGAACACGCCTTACATTTGAACACTCCACTACGGACTGAATTATATGACAGCTATATTGTCTTTGACAAGATTAGAGAAGCTTTCTCTTTGTTTAGATTTTATCTGTCAACTTTTGACACATACGAATTTCCGTAAGAGCCACTTTATTACTTCTGTTGACAACTTCAAATATAAACTATGACGTTAATGACAGTACCAATTTTGCTTTTTTTTAATATACAATTTTGCCTCGTTTTGGTGAGGCGCATTCCATTCAACCTAATCGGTTATATTAGGACGCATGTCCAAATATAAAAGACCTGCAGTTCTGATTGTAAATCAGTATATGGTCACGTGCAGTAACAAACAATGGTCACGTGCAGTAACAAACAATGGTCACGTGCAGTAACAAACAATGGTCACGTGCAGTAACAAACAATGGTCATATAAAAGGGATCGGCTACACAGGAGCTGTGGTGATCTACTTTAGAAACCCTGATGAAACGTTATGTGGTTCCTCATAACTTTTTTAACATAATAAGGATAGCTCAAGACAATTTTAAAGATCTACTTGGGCAAAATGATGTCTGTCTCGTAGAATTTAGTCCGTAATCTACCCAAGTGAAAAAGTTCTTTGTTTCCCCCCCCCCCCCCCCCTCCCCCCCCTTTTCCGTCCACTTACAGGTCTATCAAATTATCCACTGGAATCTACTGGAAGATCAAGGTACCGGTCGCCGAGTCATAGTCTATAATATTTCTTGAGAATCTAGAACAGTTGTCCTGACAATAGGCGAATGTCACTCACTGGTTTTATTGAGGTCATTTCAAGAATATGATAACTTAAATCATAGGTTTTCCTTATGAAGAATGTGGACGTCTGCCAAAATTCTATATACGGTGCCTCTCCCTCGAATCTGCAGTCATTATTAATGTCCAACATTGCTATAGACAATCACCATAGTAACTGATGACACGTTATGCGGTCCGTCTTAAGTTTAATATCGAATGTAGGTTTAATGATGATGATAGTGTTTTTCAACATATTTTGTTTCATGGTGATACTTAGTTTGTATTTTTCAACATACTTTATTTCATGTTTATAATTAGATACTGTGAATGTGAGTATGCTATTATTTTACCTTTATAACGTTGAATTCCTTGAATTGATGGGTAAAATGTATGTGAGAATAAATGAAACCAGTATAAAAGACGAGAGAAAGGAAGGGCAGAATGTCAGACGGGCCTGCGAGCCCAATTCTCAACCCTTTGAAAATAAAGTTCGTTCGTTCGTTCGTTCGTTCACTGTGACCTGATGAAAGACGTTATGAGTCTGAAAATATTCATAGAAAAGACAAAGTTCATAAAAATAAATGGGGCAAAGTATGGCCAGACTGAGTCGGGGGAAAGGGGGGGAGGGATAATTTACGACACGATCCTGAATCACGAATATATCTTGGCAGTAGTGCACACAAAGTTTGAGGCGCAAACATGAAATTTGTTTTTTACTTTCAAAAAAGAAAAGAATATAATGAGCACAAGAAACGTTTACTACACTGGGAAGTCACAAGAAAAAATTAAGAAGATAGAAAGAATGAACTAGATATGAAAGGTTTAAAACAAGACAAGAAAAACTGAAATGATATGAATGGTTAAAAAAACGATAACAGAACGAACGAACAAGTAAGGTTACACAAACACGTTAAGAAAGGTTAAACAAACATGATGAAAAAGAATAAACTGAGAAAATAAGTAATGCTAAACTAAGAATGGTGAAACAAACAAGACAAAAAGTATAAACTAACAAGATAAGAAAAATAAAATACACTTAATAATAGAACACAGGTTAAACAAACAACAAAGAAGTAACAATAAAAATTAATACTGAGAGGATACGAAATCTAAAAACAAAAAGTTACGGAAAAATAAACTAAGAAGGTAAGACATTAAACTAGGAAGATACGAAATAAATATTTTTTTTTAAAATAAGAAAGAATAAATTTGAAGACGACACGGAAGAATTAGTTAATTAAGAATATAAGAAAAAGTTCAATAATAAAGAAGAGGAGAATTTCCCAAAGAAGGTTGTTAGTAATGAATGTTAATGATATCTCATGTTGACTCTAACATGAAAAATCACGTGACCGTTATCAGACGGCATCTGGAATGTCTGAGGTTTGCTTCCGCTATTGAAAATAAATGCAACCTGCAACAGAAAACTCGCGGCGTCTGACAGAAATGTACCCGCCATAAAGTGCCCCACAAAACAGAAGTATGCCAGCAGAGATTCCAGGCCTGTTTGGAATTCTGGTCATGCCAAATTAACCAGAGCTATTCTAAAACACTCATCATCGCATCATTAAGAAACTGTTTTTGAAGAACGTCCTCGTGAACTTTGCCCTGGTTATCGTCACGTTATACGTTATATACAGTTTTTATACTCCCAGACTTCCTTATATTTGCCATGTTTTTGAAGCAGAATACGCAGTTGTAATTTATTTACGAGCAAATTTGACACCGCAGGCAGGAAATATCAACGTTTTGGCAATACTGATTTAAGACAAATGTTCTGACCGAAAACTAAGTACAGTGTATCTTGAGATTCAAATAAATATTACACACATAAAGGTATGTTTCTGGCACTCGTGAGAAATAGTAGAAAACTAGATGACAACAACAACAACAAAAATCAACAGAAGTGATAACTAGCCGGAGAATTGAACTCAGGACCATCCAAACGGCAACACCGCCTAGCTACGGAAGCGAATCACACTATCCTCTCTGCCAACCAGGCAGCACTAAAATAACATTGGCGCGATTTTCCACACGCAACACCGGATGTGTACTTTCGGCGATCCAGTCTAATTAATGACGTAATCACTTCTGCGGTCCTCCTATTATACAGTATAAGTCAGATTACACAAGACAAAGTCCAAGGTCAGGTTACACAAGACAAAGTCCAAGGTCAGGTTACACAAGACAAAGTCCTAGGTCAGGTTACACAAGACAAAGTCCTAGGTCAGATTACACAAGACAAAGTCCTGGGTCAGGTTACACAAGACAAAGTCCTGGGTCAGGTTACACAAGACAGTCCTAGGTCAGGTTACACAAGACAAAGACCTAGGTCAGGTTACACAAGACAAAGTCCTGGGTCAGGTTACACAAGACAAAGTCCTAGTCAGGTTACACAAGACAAAGACCTAGGTCAGGTTACACAAGACAAAGTCCTAGGTCAGGTTACACAAGACAACGTCCTAGGTCAAGTTACACAAGACAAAGTCCTAGGTCAGATTATACAAGACAAAGTCCTAGGTCAGGTTACACAAGACAAAGACCTAGGTCAGGTTACACAAGACAAAGACCTAGGTCAGGTTACACAAGACAACGTCCTAGGTCAGGTTACACAAGACAAAGACCTAGGTCAGGTTACACAAGACAAAGACCTAGGTCAGGTTACACAAGACAAAGACCTAGGTCAGGTTACACAAGACAACGTCCTAGGTCAAGTTACACAAGACAAAGTCCTAGGTCAGGTTATACAAGACAAAGTCCTAGGTCAGGTTACACAAGACAAAGACCTAGGTCAGGTTACACAAGACAAAGACCTAGGTCAGGTTACACAAGACAACGTCCTAGGTCAGGTTACACAAGACAAAGACGTAGGTCAGGTTACACAAGACAAAGACCATTCTGTGTCTAGTAAATGATCGAAGAATAAGAACAGTACGGGACAGAGTGTAGGTTCGGTGTTGTATAAACATTTTAAACAAATAAAAAAGGCAAACCCGAGGCCTGTAAATAGTAAATAAATAAATATTACACTTATAATTCAAAGTCCATCTTACCCGTAGACTATCGGTAGAGAGAAGACGTTAAGCTGATTTAACCCTTCCACCCCTCCTCTACGCATGCCCATTATTGTTCCCGCCTTGCATATTCTTTCTATGAGCTCCCGCTGATCAACTTTGCTCGCAGCACGCGCAGTTTACAAAGACGGGCCCCAGTAATCGCCCCACAGGGTTTTCCTCCTGGCAGGGCAGAATGAAAATGATCTATATCATACACATAAAGATTTATCATAGAGCACTTGAGAAGTAGGTTATGCCGTTGAGGGAAGTCAATGTTTACGTTACGCGCCGTTTCTGCTCACGTTTAGATTTAAGGGTCACGCATGCGTTGCAGGAGATCAAAGGTCAAGTCGTTGAGATGTTAGGATGGGGAGGTTTTGCTAAATGAGGGGAAGTATAGCTAGCGTTGTCTACGGAAATAGGAGGGGGTTGTGTAAGCGCTGTGAGGGCGAAACTCAACTATGTTGTGAAAGACGTCAGAGTACTGTTGGTACTAGGAGACCAAATCTACGTTCTGAAGACGGTTTTGCAATAATTAAAACACACAGCGTGGGAAGCTGTTACGTGTGTGAGCGGAGATATTGGTAGGAGCAGGGGAGATGTGGGGGAGGGAAGACTCCTATACAGGTTGATTGTTGTGTCAGCTGACGCTAGTCTGGCATCATAAAGTTTCACTTGTCTTCATCACATGTATAATATTTTTAAAATATCTTATCTCTTTTTCTCTTTATCTGTCTCGTTAATTTATTTCACTTCCCTAACATTATATCCTTTCACGTGATTGTTTATTTACTTCCTGTGACCTTAAAAATGTTTATGGACTTCCTGTGACCTTCAAACTGTCTATCTTCCATTCTAGTTTCCACCACGGCTTGCTCAGATTTGTTTGTAGGTTGTTTAATGACTCAAGAAATGTGTTACTCTTACTTGTAGGAGTACTAATAAACAGATCAAGTTAGTTCATTAGCAGATACTGCCTTAGGCGAGTGAAATGTTAGAGACTTCACTATACTAGGTCCAGCTTCGAGAGGCGGGGGGTGAACAGTTTATTTTCTCGCTGAATAAACGAGTATTAGAGAAGATAATATTATAGTACTTGAGAATTAAGTTTACAGGATACCACTGAAGCTAATTCACGAGTATTAGAGAAGATAATATTATAGTACTAGTGTAGCGTAGCAAATGTTGCGTAAGTATTATATGTGTTGATAAATGTTCTGTGGAGGATGTCGCATTTGCCACACAACGTTGAGGGTGTTGTACTTCATCTGCTCCTCTCAAGGTATGATAATCCTGGCCTTTGCGGAGTAGTGTGCCACCCTCAGACACCAGGGATGATGAGGCGTAGTAACTTGGTGTCTGTAGTCTGGTTTAAGTGTGATGTAGATGTGTATACAGACAGTGAGCATTACGAACAAGGCAATCCACACAATGACGTCACGTTAACTCACGATGTGAAAAGTCAATGATGCTTGCAACAGCTAGTGACGGTTTTGTATAATTTATTATAAACGCCACAATGACGAAGTGTGTAGACATAAACAAGCAGGTACATCATAGGTACGATCAAACAGTCATTATTACATATGTAGACAATTCAACTGGCACAGCAGACAGCATCAAAATAATGTGCATCATCTGCCTTTTAGGATATCGTAAACCCGCTGTACATGTAGTCAGGTAGTAAACTTCCCCCTTTCCATAAGAGCTAGAAGATATCAGCTAGGAGATTAAAGATGGTCTCCTCGATTTGACCTCAACAAGACAGGCATGTCTTTTGAGCGCCACATTATCGTCCTCTATTGTCCAGCAAACAGCAAAGGTATCAAACCTAGATCCATCAACAAAGTTCAGGAAGCAAATAGTCCATAGGACAGGCATCAATCGATGCGTGACAATCTAAGTGGATCGTGAGCTGAGCAAACTAGTCATATCGTAGACTTTAGAATAAGGCAGGCTAAGCAAAAGTCAACATCACGAGATGGCGATAAAGTTACTCAGCCGAAAAATGGAGTTAATTACCTGATCATAAGGAATTAAATGAATAATCACATATGCCTCCAGGCATTAGGAATAACACAGAGATATATCATCTCAAGATAGGAACAACAATCATGAGGACTCCTTCCTGAATAAACTAAGCGAAGACTAGCACATAGCTACGTCTCGCCTTCACAGCTTCTCAGCACAGACTGACCTGGGCGGAAATCGTTTTACCAACGCCACAAAAAGGGACATGCGCAGAACACGCGAATCGAATACAACTCAGGCCAATTTACGAAACGAAGAATGTTCTACGATGTTCGACTTAAGACCTATTACCTTAAAAGGAAATGAATCTTGAAACATTGCGATTGCCAACTGTTTTCAAAGAACTGACGATCTGAGCGCTCCATATATGGTCGTGACTCAAAATCGTTCACACAGCTATCGGCAACCCTAGCTATCAAGATAAGACAACTTCTTAACGATAGCTATCAAGATTAGACGACTGTAGAAATAAAAGTGACTACAATTTCATGAGTTCCTTCCCATGCATTAAAAATGAATCTAGTCAGAATGCATGGTCAGAATAAGTTGCTACAAGTTTTTAGCAGCAACAACTAGAGAACTAAGTTTACAGGATACCACTGAAGCTAATTCACGAGTATTAGAGAAGATAATATTATAGTACTAGAGAATTAAGTCTACAGGATACCACTGAAGCTAATTCACGAGTATTAGAGAAGATAATAATATAGTACTAGAGAATTAAGTTTACAGGATACCACTGAAGCTAATTCACGAGTATTAGAGAAGATAATATTATAGTACTAGAGAATTAAGTTTACAGGATACCACTGAAGCTAATTCACGATTATTAGAGAAGATAATATTATAGTACTAGAGAATTAAGTTTCCAGGATACCACTGAAGCTAATTCACGAGTATTAGAAAAGATAATATTATAGTACTAGAGAATTAAGTTTACAGGATACCACTGAAGCTAATTCACGAGTATTAGAGAAGATAATATTATAGTACTAGAGAATTAAGTTTACAGGATACCACTGAAGCTAATTCACGATTATTAGAGAAGATAATATTATAGTACTAGAGAATTAAGTTTACAGGATACCACTGAAGCTAATTCACGAGTATTAGAGAAGATAATATTATAGTACTAGAGAATTAAGTTTACAGGATACCACTGAAGCTAATTCACGAGTATTAGAGAAGATAATATTATAGTACTAGAGAATTAAGTTTACAGGATACCACTGAAGCTAATTCACGAGTATTAGAGAAGATAATATTATAGTACTTGAAGCTAATTCACGTGTATTAGAGAAGATAATATTATAGTACTAGAGAATTAAGTTTACAGGATACCACTGAAGCTAATTCACGAGTATTAGAGAAGATAATATTATAGTACTAGAGAATTAAGTTTACAGGACACCACTGAAGCTAATTCACGAGTAATAGAGAAGATAATATTATAGTACTAGAGAATTACGTTTACAGGATACCACTGAAGCTAATTCACGAGTATTAGAGAAGATAATATTATAGTACTAGAGAATTAAGTCTACAGGATACCACTGAAGCTAATTCACGAGTATTAGAGAAGATAATATTATAGTACTAGAGAATTAAGTTTACAGGATACCACTGAAGCTAATTCACGAGTATTAGAGAAGATAATATTATAGTACTAGAGAATTAAGTTTACAGGATACCACTGAAGCTAATTTACGAGTATTAGAGAAGATAATATTATAGTACTAGAGAATTAAGTCTACAGGATACCACTGAAGCTAATTCACGAGTAATAGAGAAGATAATATTATAGTACTAGAGAATTACGTTTACAGGATACCACTGAAGCTAATTCACGAGTATTAGAGAAGATAATATTATAGTACTAGAGAATTACGTTTACAGGATACCACTGAAGCTAATTCACGAGTATTAGAGAAGATAATATTATAGTACTAGAGAATTAAGTCTACAGGATACCACTGAAGCTAATTCACGAGTATTAGAGAAGATAATATTATAGTACTAGAGAATTAAGTTTACAGGATACCACTGAAGCTAATTTACGAGTATTAGAGAAGATAATATTATAGTACTAGAGAATTAAGTCTACAGGATACCACTGAAGCTAATTCACGAGTATTAAATGCAAGAAATGTCGGAGTTTCACACAGGTAAGTTACGAGTATTATTGAAAAGAAAGTTACGTCTTTGTGATGAGCCGGTATATGAGTGTTGGATGGCTACGTCTGCGGATATACGATAATTGAATTCTGCAGAAGTAGCGCGCTTACTCACAGACAGTTGAGAGTAGCGATCAAGTAGAATTTACAACTATCAGATATCTAAAGTATAGTTACTAAAGAAAATTCTACCACTAAAAGCATTACAAGATATCTCCTGTTCTGGAATCACCACGAGAAGAGAAATACATGGAGACCAACACAAATACATGGAGAAGAGGATGTAAGAATGTAGATGGATAGGGAAACACTCTGAGGAAAAGGGTGATAGCATTGTTGTTGCTGTTGCTGTTGAACTAAGGCTGCTAATTTCGTCACTGTTTTGCTGGCAATGCCAGGTTGAAGAACACTTTGCATTATCTACGATGTAGATCTAACGCTTTTATTGTGGCTTTTCTGCCATTCCGAAATTGTATTAATTCGGAATCATAAGCTCCAGTTAATTTCCTGGGCATATTATCCTGGCTTGACATACATTCAAAGGTTCATCACATCTGATGGCATGCTGGAAGGGGAAAAGTGTGGCATAAAATGTTTTCCCCACCATGCATGGGTCTCTAAATATGCAGGACTAAAATACTGTGCTCTGGTTCTGGGCTCTCTGAAGTAATCGTCATGTCCTGCTTAGAACCACCTGTCAACTGACACTGCCTGTCGTCTATTTATTGTTAGATCATCCTGCATGCAACAAACAAGGTAAAAGCCGGTGCTAATTCTAGAGTTGAAATGACTCACTCCCGCATTCCCCACCATCATATAGAAGTGCCAGAGAGGTCTGGCAGTCCTAAAAATTAATGGCTGCATCGCACCTGGAGCAGAGACTACTGTCTCTCCTGTATCATCAGCTTGTCTGTAATCGAGTATGACCTGGGAATACTCACGCTGTCAATATCACAGTGTGAATGACAGGAACGCAATCAAAACGAAGGGATGCATATAGTTTTGGGCTGTACGCGATATACCCCTATTGTGATGATGCGGCACAACCTTGGATTGCTGTCAATTAGATCCAGATATACGATGACCCAGGTAAAAGCGTATATGCGTGTAACCACAGACAAAAGGCATCACCTGCATGGGAACATAGCTGACATCAAAGGAGCGAGAATAAAGAGGGGGATGTCATTGATGGCGCAGGCAGAGACGATTATTAGACAGGTGACCACAGGTGAAAATATATTCAAGGGAGAAGAGTGGAGTAAGTCAGATCACAGCTGGATGAACTACCAGCAAGTCATCAGCCTTGGTAGAGAATGCAGAACTTGGGCCAATGGGAGAGCAGAGCTGGAAATTGATCAGCTTATAAATGTTAATGGTGGGGATGATGATGCCATTTGTACACTGATGGGTCTGTAATCTGTGGTAATAAATCAGGGTGGGACTTCTCTGCTAGAGTAAAGGGCAGAACTGTTTGCTGAACATAGCGGGGCTTACATGATAACAACCTCCAGCATGGGAATGGAGGTAGAGGCAGTTACTGCTGCCTTAAGATGGCTGTCTGAGACTTTATTAACGAAGGGAGTTAATGTATCAGACTCACAATACATGCTTCGAAAGGTCCAAAATTGTTGGCTTCGACAGGAATGGAAAACCTCCATAGAAGCTTCGAATCTTCCAGAACTGATATGGATCTACTGTCCTGGTCATGCCGGAGTACGCAGCAATGAAAGAGCTGACAGACTAGCTTCAAGTGCACCCATAGATGGTGAAATGAACATGGATAAGAGAGAAATACTGAAGGCAATTCATGATCACCTATTAGAGAATGACACTGGAATCGATGAATCATCAAGGCTAAGATTGCTGGAATTTGGCATCAAACGTACGACCAGCAGGGATAGATGAATGAGAAGACGCATCATGTGTGTATAGAACCTGTGGGAAACAGGAACAATTAGCATTCATACTCTTCGACATTTGCTTAGGGAAGCTGAGCACCTATGGGTTTGCCTGGAGTGCAATTACGTCGATTCTGATTAACATTAATATTAAATCCGGCAAGCTTAGTATGAAATGTTGAGTTCTTAACAAGTTTTACCACAGGGAGAATCGTGATGGAGGGTCACTCATGGGTGGCTAGAAGACCCTGAAGCGTTGACCAGGCAAGTCGAAGGTTGCCTGTTTCCAGGATGTACCATGTGAACGTTCTGCAGAAGTTGTCGTTAGTGATCTAACCCTGGAATTAACGCCAGAGTAGAATGAAGTCGTTTGCACTCTTCATGACAGTATGACAAGACAGTTCTGTTCTGGAATCCGCAGGGTAAGGCAGATGGAAGGATACCAAAAAAAAAAAAAAAAAAAATCACGGAGGAGGAAACTGGAGACATGAAAGACAGTGATAGAGAAGACATGGAAGGACGGCACAGGACAGGAAGACTTTGGACGTGTTTGTTCATGATGACTCTAATTCTTGGGGAACTGAACGAATGAATGCATGTTACAAGTATAACTGTGCTGCTGTACAAAATAATGCTTGTAGAAAAAAGAAAGAAATAAAAGAAAAGAAAGAGAAGGTTGTAACCGTGTGGTCATGTGACACTAGGCGACCAATATGAGGTTGTGCATGACGCTGGCAAATGTATCATACAGACCACGTGACACCACAACATCACCGCTACAAGAACACGTGACACCACAACATCACCGCTACAAGAACACGAGACACCACAACACGACCGCTACAAGAACACATGACACCACAGCACCACCGCTACTAGAACCCGTGACACCACAGCACCACCGCTACAAGAACCCGTGACACCACAGCACCACCGCTACAAGAACACATGACACCACAGCACCACCGTTACAAGAACACGAGACACCACAACACGACCGCTACAAGAACACGAGACACAACAACACAACCGCTACAAGAACACATGACACCACAGCACCACCGCTACAAGAACACGTAACACCACCGCTACAAGAACACGTGACACCACAACACCACCGCTACAAGAACACATGACACCACAGCATCACTGCCACAAGAACACGTGACACCACAGCACCACCGCTACAAGAACACGAGACACAACAACACAACCGCTACAAGAACACATGACACCACAGCACCACCGCTACAAGAACACGTAACACCACCGCTACAAGAACACGTGACACCACAGCACCACCGCTACAAGAACACGAGACACAACAACACAACCGCTACAAGAACACATGACACCACAGCACCACCGCTACAAGAACACGTAACACCACCGCTACAAGAACACGTGACATAACAACACCACCGCTACAAGAACACATGACACCACAGCATCACTGCCACAAGAACACGTGACACCACAGCACCACCGCTACAAGAACACGTAACACCACTACTACAAGAACACATGACTCCACCGCTACAAGAACACGTGACACCACAGCACCACCACTACAAGAACGCGTAACACCACCGCTACAAGAACACATGACACCACAGCACCACCGCTACAAGAACACGTGACACCACAACACCACCGCTACAAGAACAAATGACACCACAACTCTACAGCTACAAGAACACGTGACACCACAACACCACCGCTAAAGGAACACGTGACACCACAGCACCACAGCTAAAAGAACACGTGACACCACAACACCGCCGCTACAAGAACACGTGACATAGAAACATCACCGCTACAAGAACACGTGACACCACAACACCACCGCTACAAGAACACGTGACACCACAACACCACCGCTACAAGAAAATGTGACACCACAACACCACCACTACAAGAACACGCGACACTACAACACCACTGCTACACGAACACGTGACACCACAACACCACCGCTACAAGAACACGTGACACCACATCACCACCGATACAAGAACACGCGACACCACAACACCACTGCTACAGCAACATGTGACACCACAACACCACCGCTACAATAACACGAGACACCAAAACACCACTGCTACAAGAACACGTGACACCACAACACCACTGCTACAGGAACACGCGACACCACAATACCACTGCTACAAGAACACGTGACACCACAACACCACCCGTACAAGAACACGTGACACCACAACACCACTGCTACAAGAACACATGACACCACAACACCACTGCTACAAGACCACGTGACACCACAACACCACCGCTACAAGAACACGTGACACCACAGCACCACCGCTACAAGAATATGTGACACCACAACACTACTGCTACAAGAACACATGACACCACAACACCACCGATACAAGAACACATGACACGACAACACCACTGCTACAAGAACACGCGACACCACAACACCACTGCTACAAGAACACGCGACACCACAACACCACTGCTACAAGAACACATGACACCACAACACCACTGCTACAAGAACACATGACACCACAACACCACTGCTACAAGAACACATGACACCACAACACCACCGATACAAGAACACGTGACACCACAACACCACTGCTACAAGAACACATGACACCACAACACCACCGATACAAGAACAAGCGACACCACAACACCACTGCTACAAGAACACATGACACCACAACACCACTGCTACAAGAACACATGACACCACAACACCACCGATACAAGAACACGTGACACCACAACACCACTGCTACAAGAAATCATGACACCTTGGGGCAGGTAAAATACAAGTGGACCAGCAGCAGTGGTGTTTTTTTGACGTATTGCCTCCCCTGCTTTGCAGTAGTGGTCCAACAGTGGCCAGCACTCAAGAGTATCTAATATGGGCTTCAAAGGTGTCTACCTTCGCACAAGATTACTCTTGGCAGAGATGTAGATAGAAGAGTAATGACACTTCTATCACAAGTCTTCACAAGATATTCACATAAGCGAAGAAAACAATGCTGCTTTGGCTGAGCACGTTAATTTTAGAATCTGCCGACCAATTTTGTGAAGAATTAAGCAATGATTTATGTTAGCTCGTTTAATCCCCCACTTCTGATTAACTCAGGGGAATTCTTATTATTCTGGTATAGCTCAGTTTAGAGTGTGTGTCGTAAGTTGACTGAGACAAACATGCAGTAACTTTAAAATGATTAATTCGAAGTTAAATTTGTAAAATTACAAATACAAAATTTAATAATCACTCAAGTCTTAACAGTTTGAAAATAATTGAACAGTTTAGAAGAAAAGTTTCATCATTGATGGATAATAGAGACGATGACAAAAAGTTCTCTTTGGCAGCTTATATATGGAACGTAGCTGCCAATGACGGTTCTGCTCCTTCTGATGGGTTGGTTCTTTGCAGATAGAATATGTTTACATTTACATTTCCACTGATTGAAAAATGTTCACAATATAAATTGAATATGTTTTCATTTATCTTTACACTGATTTGAAAAGTTTGAAACTTGCATTAATTTTAAAATGAAAATGTTCACATAGACATTTACACTGGTTTGAAACTGTAAGTATTATACTTAGAATGTACATCATTTCTGTCATCTTTTCCTCTTTGCTCCATATGGAACTTGGAACTACTTTATGCTTTTAGTTCTCTTTACGAATCTAGCGATAAAGCAGTCAAAAACCCCGCGCAGTGGTGGTTCATGATTCATCATTCTATACGCTGAGGTTGCCAGCCTCAATTGACTGGGACATCCACTAGCGATTTTCACAAATTAAAATTTACATAGCAATATATATGTATATATTTTAGTTTACATGTTAGTAATATAAAATGTAAAAGTCACAACTTACGCCAATCCTGGCTCATAGACATTTTGCTCAGATGAATAAAAGAGACTTGGCCTCTTACATGCGTCTGGGGTGTCGTTAATTTAATAAGTTCCCTCTCTGACTTTGTGTGTTTCCTTCAGTTTCTCCAGACAGCGGATTTTCTTATTAAAATGATAGAGATGTCCTGGGCTGTCTTTGTAAGTGTCAAGTTATATTCGTTGTCTTACCCCACTCTGATATTATGGGGCTGAAACGATCAGCCAATCTGATTTGACTATTTTGCATGACTCATCTAGTGCACAATTTCAAATGTACTTTTCTGAAAATGGGCTGTAAACATCCGATTGCGGCAGGCGAACTTACAGACATATCGGTAACCTCGCACCACAATGTGTGTAAGATGTAACAAATTATTACTTTCGCTAAAGTAATGTCTTTGTAACAAGGTGTACCGGAAACGATTATGTCATGCTTGACTGTCCAGAATGTGTCGCACAGACGATTAATCTCTTATTTGTCGCGCATCCGGGCCTAATCTTAGCAAAGCTTTACAGCACCCTGACAAATGCGATGTATTATCACCAACAAGGGGTGTCAAACAAGCTCTCTGCTACATAGCAACCCGAAAGAAAAGGGTGCGACTCGGAAACAAAATTGCAATGAAATCAGAACAAAAATATAACTGATACTGCCGTAGTGAAAGAGAGATCGGAAGAGGACACACCTTCTTCTTCTTCTTCTTGCGATCGCATCTTTGATGTTTACACCATCAGACGAGTTCTCATGATGAATTCGACTGTTGTTTGAAGTTCCTCTTTAGCTCCATATAGCTTTGAGTTTAGTGTTGAGTCATTGGGCCATTATATCTTTCTTAACTGGTCATTCAGAGGACAATCCTGTAGAACATGCTCAGCAGTTTGTTCGTTTAATCCACATGTGCACAGTGGTGATGCAGACAATCGTAGCTTGTGCATGTGTTTATTCAGTTTGTTATGCCCTGTCCTGAGGCAAAAAATGGTTATCTGTCCCTGCCGGTCAAGAGTGTGGTAGTCGTCGTTGTGTTGATTCTGTTCTCTTCTGATAGTCTGGATAGCTCTCTTTTTCTCAGTGTATGTGATTTCATTATCTTCTTGTTCAAATTCTCCTCCCTTTTTTTGCAAGAATATCTGCCTTTTCATTTCCGGGTACACCACAATGGGATGGTACCCACTGAAGTATGGTTCTCTTTTTGGCAGCTACCTTGTTTAGTTCATTTCTCAGATGCGGGAGTTTACCACCCTTGAGAGCTTGCAGGACAGACAGTGCATCTGTGAGGATGACTACCTGGTGGCAGTCAGAGTTAGTGTTACGAGTATAAAGCATATTTGCAGCTTGCTCTAGAACTTGAACCTCAGCTGTATAGTTGGAACTGAATTTACCAATGGAAATATGCCTAGTCTCATAGTGGTTGTCAGGATAGGAGATAAAGATACCGGCACCTCCATTCCTAACAGCATTCGTTGCTGATCCATCTGTATAGGCATGTACCCATGATTGATCGGGGTAGCTTTCTTGGATCATACTCAATGTAGCAGTTCGTTTTTGCAGATCATTATTCTCATATCCACTTGTGAGACAACTGACTGATGTATTAATTTGGAGGGTACTGCTGGCCTGTTCCCATGGTACAGGGTATAGGGTGGGCTTCAGTTGTGTTGTCTTCATGGATAGGTCTTCTTGATGCTGTCTTTTAGGTCTTTTTCCCCGATGCACAAAGCTGCTACGTTTTAGACGTCCCAATGCCAGATCATCTAGTCTTGCCTTCATTGGGTGCGTTGGCATACTGTTGTACTTTTCCATCTGGATCATGCGTTTTGTGTCTCTTCTATGGGACAATGTCTGTAATCCAGCAACCTTCTGCATCTCTGATATTGGTGTAGTTTTCATGGCTCCTGTAATGAGCCTGAGAGCTTGATTTTGCACCTTGTCCAAAGACTGCAGATGTGAGTTAGCAGCTGATGACCATGCTGCTGAGCTAAACTCTAAGTGTGGTCTTATTACTCCATTATAAATCTTCTTTAGAGTTCGTTCATTTGCTCCCCAGTTGGTACCTGCTAATTTTCTGAGTATGCCTAGTCGTCTTCGGGCCTTTCCTTCTGCATTTTCAATATGCTTATTCCATGTAAGCCTTTGGTCAAATGTCACCCCAAGATAGGTGGGGTAGCTTTCTTCCTTGATCACGGTTGTCCCTAGGTGTATGTTAGCTGCTTTGTCCTTGGGGGCGAGGGAGAACAGTGTTGTGGAGGTTTTGTCTGTGTTTATTGTGATAAGCCATTTCTCTGCCCACGACACTAGCGTGTCTGCTGCCCGCTGCATTCTATAATTTGCAGTGGTGAGGTTTTCATCAGCGCACCAGAGTACTAGGTCATCTGCATATAAGGCAGCTTTCACTCCAGCGGGGAGATCTTTCACCAGGTCATTGATGTAAACAAGGAAGAGTGTTGGGGAAATTACTTCTTCTTGAGGTACCCCCTGATAGAGCAACACTTTTCTGCTCTGCAGCAGACCGTTAGGACCGTTTTCTTGTAATGGAAGGCATCTTCTACTGCTTGAGACTGTGGTAAAGTGGGATGATATAAATATTTATAGGGAACTTAGTGTACTGACTGAGATCAGCTGTGAAGGTATCTGTATCTATTAGGTGTAGTGTTTTACAGATAACCTTACTTGCTACCACATTATACCTCAGAATTATTCTGGAATATTGTGATGACTACGTTAAATGTCTAGGGTATGTATATGATGAAGTGTAAGTCACAACAACAACAGACAGATAAACAATTTAATTTATTCCACCACACTTGACAACACTGTGACACACACACATTTAACACTCTATAAGACTATCTTAAATGAGGCACGGGTAAAGTTTCAAATATAAATATGTATTAATTACTGTCACTAATATATATGTCCTGATTCAACTACAAAGTGAACCAGGAATCACAATCAATTGTAATTACACTTTATATGTACATAATTTAGCAATATGAACCTTGTAGTGACATATTTTATTAATATTATCCTATGTGTGTCAGTTGTGTAGTAATAATATGAGGTAATACTGGTTTTTTTTTTTCAAGCTATGTTGTTATTTGTCATCATGACTTCAAGTGTTTGTTTAACTGGGAAATAGTATGGGGAAAAGTTCACAGTTCCTATCAATTTAAACACTGTATTTTCCCTCTGTTTTATTATAAAGTCAGATTTTGAGGGGGGGGGGGGCATAATGTTGAGCTCCTCTGGCCACAGACGCTTATCTTTCGTGATGGCGGCAGGAAAAGACTCCTCTGCTCGATAGCCTCCCTGTGTTCTGGAGACACCTCACTGGTCACTATCTGGACCCAGGAGTATGCTGTCAGCCTCTAGGTTCAGCAAAGCTCAGACCAGGTGCTGCTCAATAACTTTTGGACCACGGTCCCTGAAACAAGAAGGTTGTACCTCCTATTTCAGAACTAATTTATAATAAATCTCCAGACTGAACACAATACATAACAAACACTGAGTTCAGAGCGGTAGGCCAACTGCTATCTTCATCTGAAACAATTTTCACCAGTATACTCCTCCCTAATGGTTACTACGCCTCTGCATTTCCAGCATTATTTCTTTCTAGTCAATAAGATAGGTTTCAGTGTACTGTTTGGCAATTCCATGTAGTTTTACTTTCCTCCGACACCTTCTGTTCAGGTTGGAGCACTATATAGGCTTTACCTCATGTTCGCTACTGAACCACACATATATACAGACATAAATTATCAATTTACATTCAATTTTCATTAAAAGATATCAAACATTTCAAGCTTACCACAATTCATGGAATAATACACAGTTACGTTGAATGGCAATGAATATAGCACAATTTCGATCTGCCGATGTCCCAGGCTTTTATTTAGAAAAATATGCACTGGCGCTCAACGCACTGGTTCTTTAGTAAGTTTATTTGAAAATGTGGTGCTGACCTGACGCCTCTGATTGACTATATTGGCGGGTCTAACCAATCGTGCCATGTTTACCCAATCGTTTGAAAAAAAGTACTCCTACTCACGTTTCCATAATAACAAAGAATCAATATTTATAGCCCGACTAATCGTGTTTAGCCTTACATTTACTTTCCGCCAATCAAATAGGAGGTAACATGGGGACCTATTTCCCGTACAATGGTGGTGTGAAAATCTGCCACTGAGCGATTCTGATTTTGGTGTTGTCTGACATCCCTCACTATTTCTTTTGGCTATAATCTGTTAATTCCTAGACTATTTGCGTAACGTTTAACATATTCTTTGTCAGCAAGTCCTAAGGAACCCAAATATATATATATTTAATGGGGCTAAGTGGCTGCGTTCAAAATATGCATTTTCTTCTACCTCCTGTTCACTTCGAATACGATGTGGTGTCTGGGTACTGTAATGTTTTCAAACGTAAACCAGTATAATGTCATGTTTCCTTATAAGCGTTTTGTAAGTTTTTAAAAACCAACTCTCGCATGGGTAGTGTTTTTTATCACTGTCGATTTGAAAAAAAGCTAGTGCTTGTGGCTTTACACGCGTGATTGTAGTAATTGTGTATCGCGAGACTGTGGTAGTATTGCCTGCGTTCCGGCTTTCAGCCCCTCCCTTTCTTTCTATCCTTAGTCCATCTGTCTTTCGTTTTTGGTAACGTAGTGTATAAAATGACATGAATGGAATTTTAAATCTAGGTCAGCTGCGTATCTCAAGGTTTTTCTTAGAAAGGCAGTACACGTTTTATCGTAGAAAGCGGGTATTGAAGCAGTAGGCTTTTACTATCAACGTGAAACGTTACAATTTGCAGACGAAGGAGAAAACAAGGGGGATTTCGAGTACAGTCATTGTGACAGCACTGTTCTTTACCATTCTTCTTTCCTTTTATTAAATTTATTTGTTAGGCTTTACATTTACGTTTTAATTTATATATGTGGATTAGACTTTCACACGACAAATTCTCCCCACTTAAAACAGACGTTATATGTCAGTCTATAATTCTATATACACATATAGAAATTTCTTATTATTCCTGGGGTTTAGGGTGATTCTCATCACACGGATGGCGGCTTAAAAAATCCGCTCCCAGATTTGTTTTTCCACTTATATACTCTATGCTAAACTCAAATGGCTGCATCAATAATGACCAACGGAGTAATCTAGAATTCTCATGTCTAGCCTGTGCTAGAAACGACAAAGGTTTGTGATCCGTTTGCAACTTAAATGCCTTCCCATACAGATAAATATTGAATTTCTTTATCGCCCATATTACTGTAAGACATTCTTTTTCGCTAGTTGAGTAATTGGTTTCAGCTTTATTCAACTTTCGGCTAGCATATGCCACTGGGCTTAATTCCCCATCCAATGCATCTGATTTCTGTAGCAAAGTTGCACCTAACCCAATATTACTGGCATCAGTCCTTACTATGAATTCTTGACTTAAGTCAGGTAATTTCAAAATAGGTTTGCTTGTGAGCTTTTCCTTTAATTCCTGGTAAGCCATTTCACATTGTGGTGTCCATGTAATTCGATCTGGATTTCCCTTACGTGTCAAATCAGTTAACGGTGCACATATGGAATTAAAGTTTTTGATATACTTTTGGTAGAAACCACATAATGAGACAAAGGATCTCACGTCTTTCTTGGTTTGTGGTCTCGGGGCTTTCTTTAGTTTCTCTAAATTCTTGGGGTCAGGGGTCATGTTTCCCTGATGAACGGTGTGTCCCAAGAATTCCAATACTTTACATCCAACGCAACATTTGGTTGGTCGGGCTGTTAAATTCGCTTCCCTAAGTCGATTAAACAGCATGTTCAGAGAGTCAATGTGTTCCTAAAATGTTTCTGTTGCTATAAGGATATCATCCATGAAATTTGTGATACATGGATTATTCAGAGGGTCCAATAATTTTCTCATCATTCTAGAGAAGACACTAGGCGCATTCTTCAATCCAAATGGCAATCTATTAAACTCATAGTGTCCTTCTGAGGTACTAAAAGCTAGGTATGGTCTAACCTCAGGCTTTACTGGAATCTGATAGTATCCTTTACTCAGATCCACTTTTGAGAAATATTTAGCTTTAGTTAGTCTGGCAAACAGCTGATTTGTATCCGGCAATGGATCCACCTGTCCTTCTGTAATAGCATTCAGTCTCCTGTAATCTATACAGAGTCTATGTTCTCCAGAGGGTTTTCTTAAAAGTACAACACCGGAACTATATGAAGATTCACTGTGCGAAATAATTCCTTCCTTCAACAAATAGTCTATCTCTTCCTTCAAAGCTTTCTCCTTAGCAAAAGGAATCGAATAGGGTTTCATACAGACAGGTGTGGGGTCTATCAGCTTCATATCATATTCCAATAGGTTTGTATGCCCTGGTCGGTCTGTTAACACCTCTGCATGATTATCTAGAACCTGTTGCACTCTCTCTTTCTGAGTTTTCGTTAAATGTGTACTGATTTTCACCTGTGCCGCTGTCTCACAGGGGTGTAATGGATATTCAAATGATGAAAGTGGTTCCTTTTTCATCTCCATGGCGATGGACAAGGTCAACAAGTGTGTCTCTTCCTGATTTTCTCTTTCCAAATATTTCTTCAGGAGATTCACATGATAGATTTTTTCTTTCCCCTTCTTATCTATCTTATAATTGGTTCTAGACACCTTCTCTAGAACTGTATATGGACCTTGCCATCCAATTTGTAACTTATTCTGACTACCAGGCAGAAGAAGCAGTACCTTCTCTCCCACAGCCAAATCTCTGTCTTTAGCTTTCCTGTTATAATAGGCAGCATGTTTCTTCCTGGCTTGTCTCAAATTTTCATTGGCAAGTTTCCAGCCAGTTTTTAAACGAGTGGTCAGCTCATTCCCATATTGGTATGAGGATGTAATATTTTCCTCTGCTTTTTCATCAGTCCACGTTCTTAACAGAGCTTCGAGTGGACCTTTTATTGGCCTTCCAAATAATAATGTTGCCGGGGCCATTCCGGTTGAACTATGGGGTACCTCCCGATAAGCAAAGAGGGCGGCGTGAAGGTACTGATCCCATGTATCTGGTTTTTCGTGTGCCAACTTTCTCAGGATTGACATCAACGTGCCATTAAATCTTTCCACTTGGCCGTTCCCTTGGGGGTGGTACACACTACAATGGAAGTGTTTGGCCTGGAAGATCCTGAAAACTTCTTCTGTTAGTTTCCCCTTGAACTGAGAGCCATTATCAGTCAAGATTTTATTGGGAAAGCCTAACCTTGTGAAAATTGTGAGCAATGCCTCTGCCACATGTTTAGAATCAATCGATGACAGGGCTACCGCCTCTCCCCACATAGAACAAGTGTCCACCAGAGTCAGAATGTAGCTGTTCCTTCTCTTGGTTCGGGTGAGAGGTCCCACAAGATCCACGGCAACTCTCTCAAAGGGTGTTCCCACTATGGGCATTTCCCCCAGAGTTGCTGGTGCAGTCCAATGTTTAGGTGCTACTCGTTGGCACTCTGGACAGGATTTTACATATCGTTTGATATCTTCAGTTATCCCTGGCCAGAAATAGTGACAAGCTATACGCTGTCCTGTTGCGCTGATCCCCATATGACCACTGAAGGGAATCGCATGCCCTAGTTCCAACACTTTAGTCCTATATGAAGTGGGAAGGACCAGCTGTCCGTGACCATTGGATTCAGATCCAGCCTTCCTATATATCAGTTTGTTCTTCATATAAAATTCTCCCTTGCCTGGAGGTGTATGAGATTTGGGCAACTTCTTGAAACACGGCTTGAGTGTTTTGTCCTCCACCTGTGCCTTCCTCATCTCATCTGGATGAGTATTTATTGGATTATCCTCCTCCTTTTTAGACTGTGATCTGGTCTGCACTGTTGCCAATATCACAGGTCTCTTGGGATTCCCCAAGAAGACATATCTACACCCCAATATCAGAGGGTAGATTGGCTCATTTATCACTGCTGCTTTTATGATTCCTTCCACATATCGCGTTTTCACCTTTATCCGAGCGACGGGAAGTGTCATGGTAGCTACATCCTTGGTTGCAGTTTGAATCTCCACTGTTTCTGTGGTGTATTGATCTGCCTGCACCAGGTGAGAACTCACAACGGAATCGTAATCTAAACCGGTATCATATAAACACCTTATAGTGACACCATTACAGATGACATCTTCACACACTGGGGGGTGGTATGGTTCCTGTAGTTCTGCAGGTTTGACCTTTTTTTCCTTTTTCCCAGATGTCATAGCAGCACAATGAGGAGGTTTCCTTCTACAATGGTCAGTGTCATGATTGTTCATCTTACAATTTTTACACCACCTTTTCCCTTGGTTGAAAGATTTTCTTTCATCATATTTCCTTTCATCGAATTGTGGGGTTTTATTTTTATTGTCATACCGTGGCCTATCAAACTGGTGCTTACCTTTGTTTTGATCTCTAGGATCAAATTTATTAAAGTTCTGTGCACGGATAGAGACATACTTGGAGCCATGGACTCTCTTAATTGTTCTATAAGGATCATTTCCTTAAGATCTTGGGTTTTCCCCAGAGAAGTCCATTTCTCCAAGTATGTCTCTATTCGTGCAGAGAACTGGTGATAGGTTTCACCTGACAGTAGTTTAGCATTCCTAAATTTTTTCCTATAAAATTCACCATTCTTTTCATATCTTAATAAAAGAGCCTGCTTTAGCATGTCATAATTTTCCTGATCACCTCTGCTCATTTTGGCAAAAACTTCATAAGCTGCCCCACGAAGCCCTTGAGATAACTTTAAGCTCCACCTTTCTCTTTCTAACCCATATGTGGTAGCTAATAGTTCATATCTATTTAGATAGCTCTCAATATCATCGTCTTTCTCAACAAAATGATCTAAATGAAAATTCATAGCTGAGGTTGAGGCTCCCTGACTAGCCGTGGCATCAGAGGTAAAGGGACTGGCACCATTTTCAGGAGCATGGCCTTGAAACTCAAACTCCCTTAGTCGTAACTCATGTTCCCTTTGTAATCTCTCCTCCTCCTTTTCTGCTTCCCTCTCTGCAGTCAATCTTCTTTCCTCTCTTTCTGCTTCCCTCTCTGCAGTCAATCTTTTTTCTTCTGCTTCCAATTTTTTAGCCTCAGCCTCAATCTGCAACCTCTTAGTCTCAGCCTCAGCCTGCAGCCTCTTAGTCTCAGCCTCAGCCTCAAATTGTAACTTCTTAATTTCCTTTTCAGCCTCTAACTTTCTTTCGGCCTCTTTTTCTAATCTTCTTTCTTCCCGTTCAATATATTTGTCACATTCAGCAGTGACATAAGCAATCATAATTTGCCCGTCCATTCCTAACTCTTTCGCAGTCTGTACAGCAGCAGATCAAAACTTGGCCAGGTCCGCCATTTTCTAACAGGTAAATGTAAGTAATGTCTAACTAAACAATACACTCTGATATTACTTATCCAAAGACACCACAGGCACTGAGAGCTCAACGTTATTTATTTCCACCCAAGGATACCTTTTAATTCTTATTATTCCCAATATCTATAACAGGAGAAAGTTCAATATCCCTGGAGCGAGACCCCAATATATGTGGTAAAGTGGGATGATATAAATATTTATAGGGAACTTAGTGTACTGACTGAGATCAGATGTGAAGGTATCTGTATCTATTAGGTGTAGTGTTTTACAGATAACCTTACTTGCTACCACATTATACCTCAGTCAGAATTATTCTGGAATATTGTGATGACTACGTTAAATGTCTAGGGTATGTATATGATGAAGTGTAAGTCACAACAACAACAGACAGATAAACAATTTAATTTATTCCACCACACTTGACAACACTGTGACACTCACACACATTTAACACTCTATAAGACTATCTTAAATGAGGCACGGGTAAAGTTTCAAATATAAATATGTATTAATTACTGTCACTAATATATATGTCCTGATTCAACTACAAAGTGAACCAGGAATCACAATCAATTGTAATTACACTTTATATGTACAGAATTTAGGTTCTGGAGACACCTCACTGGTCACTATCTGGACCCAGGAGTATGCTGTCAGCCTCTAGGTTCAGCAAAGCTCAGACCAGGTGCTGCTCAATAACTTTTGGACCACGGTCCCTGAAACAAGAAGGTTGTACCTCCTATTTCAGAACTAATTTATAATAAATCTCCAGACTGAACACAATACATAACAAACACTGAGTTCAGAGCGGTAGGCCAACTGCTATCTTCATCTGAAACAATTTTCACCAGTATACTCCTCCCTAATGGTTACTACGCCTCTGCATTTCCAGCATTATTTCTTTCTAGTCAATAAGATAGGTGTCAGTGTACTGTTTGGCAATTCCATGTAGTTTTACTTTCCTCCGACACCTTCTGTTCAGGTTGGAGCACTATATAGGCTTTACCTCATGTTCGCTACTGAACCACACATATATACAGACATAAATTATCAATTTACATTCAATTTTCATTAAAAGATATCAAATATTTCAAGCTTACCACAATTCATGGAATAATACACAGTTACGTTGAATGGCAATGAATATAGCACAATTTCGATCTGCCGATGTCCCAGGCTTTTATTTAGAAAAATATGCACTGGCGCTCAACGCACTGGTTCTTTAGTAAGTTTATTTGAAAATGTGGTGCTGACCTGACGCCTCTGATTGACTATATTGGCGGGTCTAACCAATCGTGCCATGTTTACCCAATCGTTTGAAAAAAAAGTACTCCTACTCACGTTTCCATAACAACAAAGAATCAATATTTATAGCCCGACTAATCGTGTTTAGCCTTACATTTACTTTCCGCCAATCAAATAGGAGGTAACATGGGGACCTATTTCCCGTATAATTGTGGTGTGAAAATCTGCCACTGAGCGATTCTGATTTTGGTGTTGTCTGACATCCCTCACTATTTCTTTTGGCTATAATCTGTTAATTCCTAGACTATTTGCGTAACGTTTAACATATTCTTTGTCAGCAAGTCCTAAGGAACCCAAATATATATATTTAATGGGGCTAAGTGGCTGCGTTCAAAATATGCATTTTCTTCTACCTCCTGTTCACTTCGAATACGATGTGGTGTCTGGGTACTGTAATGTTTTCAAACGTAAACCAGTATAATGTCATGTTTCCTAATAAGCGTTTTGTAAGTTTTTAAAAACAAACTCTCGCATGGGTAGTGTTTTTTATCACTGTCGATTTGAAAAAAGCTAGTGCTTGTGGCCTTACACGCGTGATGGTAGTAATTGTGTATCGCGAGACTGTGGTAGTATTGCCTGCGTTCCGGCTTTCAGCCCCTCCCTTTCTTTCTATCCTTAGTCCATCTGTCTTTCGTTTTTGGTAACGTAGTGTATAAAATGACATGAATGGAATTTTAAATCTAGGTCAGCTGCGTATCTCAAGGTTTTTCTTAGAAAGGCAGTACGTTTTATCGTAGAAAGCGGGTATTGAAGCAGTAGGCTTTTACTATCAACGTGAAACGTTACAATTTGCAGACGAAGGAGAAAACAAGGGGGATTTCGAGTACAGTCATTGTGACAGCACTGTTCTTTACCATTCTTCTTTCCTTTTATTAAATTTATTTGTTAGGCTTTACATTTACGTTTTAATTTATATATGTGGATTAGAATTTCACACGACAGAGACAAATAAGTAACTTGGTCTTCGATACTGTAGCATTCTCTAAATCCAGCTTGTTCCGGCACCAGGATCTGCTCAGACTCTAAATACCATTTCAATAACACATACGGAAGGTCTAGGGTTCGAATCCTGGGTAAGCCACTCATGTCTGTTGTTTTTCTGTTGTCTAGTGTTCTACTTCTTTATTTCCTACGAGTGCCTGATAACATACCTTTATGTTTGTCTCATATTAATTTACTGTTTACAGGCCTCAGGTTTCCCTTCCTTATGTGTTATAAATGTTTATACAATACCAAACCTACCCTCTGTCCTGTTCTTACTGTTCTAAGTCTACTATCATTTACTGGACACAGTATTAAGGTCTTTGTCGTGTGTGGACTGGCCTATACTGCATAATAGGGGAACAACAGAAGTGATTGCGTCATTAATAGGCTGAACTGCCCATGGGAAACTTCCGGTGTTATTGTCTTGCGGTTCACACTAATGAACTGTCATCGAAGCATCATTTTTGGTGATGCGTAGATGGCAGTGAGGATAGTGTGATTCGCTTGCATAGCTAGGCGGGATTGTCGCACGGAAGGTCCAAGGTTCGAATCCTGGGTAAGCCACTCATGTCTGTGGTCTTTCTGCTGTCTAGTGTTCTACTTCTTTATTTCCTACGAGTGCCTGACAACATACCTTTATGTTTGTCTCATATTAATACACCATTTCAATCTGTGGTTGACTATTCGCTCCTTGGTCTTCCCAACACAGCTTGTGAGACTGGTTGGCCGGTAACTTGCAGCCTCGGTCTTACATTTCCCTTTCTTTAGTATGGGTATTGTGATGGCTTCTCTCCATACTTGGGGTACCGTTCCTTTCAACCAGCTGTGGTTGAATATCTCAAGCAGTTTTGTCTTTGCTGCTGAGCTCAGATTTACCAGCATTTCATTGCTGATTTTGTCTGGGCCGGGTGACTTTTGGAACTTAAGCTTGGAATTAGCGTTCTGTAGTTCTCCTAGTGAGATGGGTTCCCTCATTGGGGCAGGAGTATCTGTCTGTCCCATGGTTGCCAGTATTTCTTTTCTTATCTCTCTCTGATGGTCTATGTTAATGGATAAGTTGCTTTCTGAACTGTATCTTCTAGCAAACAGGTCTGCAGCTTGTTTTCCTCTGTAAAGTTTGCCAGCTTCATCCAATGTGATAGTCTGCCTAGGCGAGGAACGCTCTTCATTTAGAGATTTAACTAATCTTCAAAGTTGCTTGCCGTCTTTCTCAAGGTTCAGCGATGCTGTTTTAGTTCTCCAGCTTTTCCGTTCTTCTTCTAGCTTTGTTCTCTGAAATTCTGCTACGGCCTTTTTCCATTTGTTGTGAGTTTCAAGTGAAGGCTGAGACTCTGCGTCCTTTCTAGCCCTGTCCATAGCTTTCTGGCGTTCTTGGAGTCTGCTGGACCAGTATGGTCTGTAGTTATGGTTTCTTTTACAGCTTTAAATATGCATCTGTTGAAGGCTTTTACCACTTCATTAATGTCTGTGTTCTGTACCTTGAGGTCAGATAGCAGCGTATTCACCTGATGCCTGAATAAACCCCAATTGGCTTTTTTGTAATTTCGTCTTGAAATGGATGGGCCTGTACTGAGAGTTACACTTTGGACAGTAAGAAAGATTGGGCGACGGTCGCTTCCACCTAGTTGGTTGTCACATATGGAAATAGTGCAGCATTGACCGTCCACTTTTGCCCCCCCCCCCCCTCCCCATCTAGGGATATATTTTTTTGCTACATAAACGCCTGATTCACTATCGCAATTAACTCGCAAGCCGTCTGGCAATTAAGCATGGTGGAACAGAGCGAAGTGCGCAGCACGGCGTAATCGTTCTTTGATCAGGGAAACACGCGGGCAGAGGCCAGGCGTTAACAGTTTCTTTGAAGAATCGAGGGCGATAAGTCTGAGACGTACATTGGATTGTTACATTTTCAGGGGAATTAACTTACGTAGCTGATATGCGGCAGGCGGGGAGAATGAAAGACAAGCCAAAGGTTGTCGGTCGGCAGAGGTGAAGAAAAAACATTTCATTCAGGAATCGAATCGTAGATGTGCCCGGCCCTGGCCGTAGGTGCGTCTTTCACATTAAGGAGCAAAAGAGCGGCATCTATGGATATATACCCGTCTCCCCCAAAGTCATTATCAGTTCTTCAGAGAATTTTCTGAAATAACTAGCTCGATATACTAAGAGTTTTCGTACAAAGTGAATGCTTAGATTCGTGGAGTTGTTTCCATCTATCTCTGTTTGCGGTAATTTATATACTAGCCGCTAAGTTATTTAGTGTGTTAAAAGTTTTTTTCATTTTATTTCACTGGGATTTTCTGTGTTAAATTGAATAGCGTATTAAATAACATATAGCTAATTTGTTTCAGCTGTAACCAAAATTTAATTACTCGCTATTCCCCAGAAAGAGATGCTATAATTGACTAGTATGTACATTAAATAACTGGCTACTGACGGTATATATTATTTACTTATATCCATTTTGCGTAATTTAATAAATGACTAGTGTTCATATCACGCGTTAAAAGCGATAGGATAAGGTAGACATTTGTGGTTAATAATCTAATTTAATAACGTAGTGGTTAAAGAGGTCTTACCCTAACACGTGTTTGATATAATATTGATATTTTGGTTAAATGTTTATATTTCCTAAAAATATAGGCTGATAAAAAAACCCAGCAAACTAGCGGTCTTATGGTCATATGAAATAATGGTCATATGAACTTATGTCTTATGAACTATGGTCGTATGGTCCAGTGGTCTTGTAAGTGTATAAGCAACTAGAAACTTTATAATATTGTTGAGTCTTCGGGCTATGACCTGTGCGGTCCATTTTCTTCATTTTATGAGAGAGACCAAACTAGAACAATAATTGTAAATGTTAACTGGACCAGAACTATACCAGATTTTACCTATATAAATCTCATCAGCCAGCTGTGGCAAAATGTATTGTCAGCAACATTTGTGTAATTTAACATAGTGTCTCAGCAACCAGAGGCTAGACAACACAGGAAATATATATGTATTATTCCTCCTATGTCGGCGATCACACGTATGAACCTTACTCCAACCAACGGAAGGCAGAGATACAGTATTTATCCAGGAAAACAATTAAATCACCAAATCCAGCGACTACCGTGAAATTTGCAGTCAGCAACTACGGCTAGTCTGGGGCTGGATTTGGCAAAAATTAATATGACACTGAATAGTCTTATTACTTATTAGTGTTTATTTCCACGGAATGCCTGCGACAACTACTGGGTAAGCGAATATGAATGTGGCCACAGTATGAAGGATTAAATGAACTGTAAGAGAGTAACATAATTTTCTGTTGTTACCACTATCATACAAATCTTTTCTTTTGTTCTCATTAACCTGAGTATTTACGGGATAGATTAATTAGGAACTTGTTCTTTGTTTCTTTAATGACTATTCCATACACTTATTGTTAACTTTTGAAACTTTTGGGTTAATTTACCTCTGTTGGGATCTTCTTTTTCTTTTCCTTTACCAGAGGAGAGAACCTATTTGATTAATTTTTATTTTTTCTATAAACCATGATTTATTGATGTATATGATTTATGTTGTAAAGTTCTAGTGATAAATAAACTTAATAAACCTTAAGTTATTGTGTTGGTCAACCCCTACCCTATCTGTTATCCATAGTTTGTTTTCATGTTTGTGCGTATTTGTCAAAGAATAGTGTGCACATTGGTCTCATACTTCTCTACTAATAAGTCCAACTATCTGGGGTGGCGAAGGCAAGATCTGGAGTTGAAGTTGTGTGCCATCTTCTGGAGTAGAAGTTGGAATATCTGTGGCAGTATTGACAAGGATTAGGGAGTGGTCATTGTCGTAGATGTTTTTTCAGATAGGTAATAGATGTTTATAGTCCTGTCTGAGCAGGGGTGATAGTGATACTATGTGAGAGTAAGGTGTAAGAAATAGTTTCTGTTTCACGAGATGATCGTGTAAGAGAAAGGACAGTCTCTGGGTTGAGCAATTTATCTAATCCAGCCTATCGTACGACTCTCTGTAATTCAGAAGCATTTTCTCTCCTTATACAAAATACAAGTTACGCTGCACGCACGTGCACACAAATCTGTGACAAATACGCACAAGACGTGAAAACAAACTAAGGATAACAGATAGGGTAGGGGTTGACCAACACAATAACTTAAGGTTTAATTAAGTTTATTTATCACTAGAACTTTACAACATAAATCATATACAACAATAGGTCATGGTTTTACAGACAAAATGAAAACAATTAACCAAAAAGGTTCTCCCCTCTAGTAAAGGAAAAGAAAAGAAGATCCCGACCTAGGTTAATTAACCCAAAAGATCAAAAGTTGGCAATAAGTGTATGGAATAGTCCGTTAAGAAAACAAAGAACAAGTCCCTAATTAATCTATCCCGTAAATACTCAGATTAATGAGAACAAAAGAAAAAAAATTTGTATGATAGTGGTTAACAACAGAAATAAGTTTCTTTCTCCGTTTATTCAATTCCCATACGTACAGGGACCACTTTCATAATTCGCTTACCAATAGATGTCGCAGGCATTCCGTGGAAATAAACACTAATAAGTAACACGACTACTCAGTGTCATATTACGTTTTGCCAAATCCAGCCCCAGACTAGCCGTAGTTGCAGACTGCACGTTTCACGGTAGTCGCTAGAGTTTGTGATTTAATTTTCCTGGGTAAAATACGGTATCTCTGCCTTTAGTTGGTTGGAGTAAGGTTCATACGTGGTCGTCACCGACATAAGATGAAGAATACAGATTGATAATGTGTTGTCTAGCCTCTGACCGCTGAGGCACTATTTAAAGTTACACAAATGTTGCTGACAATATATTTGGCTACAGTTGGCTGATGAGATTGGTAAAGTGAAATCTGGTAATAGTTCTGGTCCAGTTAACCTTTACAATTATTGTTCTAGTTTGGTCTCTCTCATAAAATGAAGAAAATGGACCGCACAGGCCATAGCCCGAAGACTCAACAATATCATAAAGTTTCTGGTTGCTTATAAGATTATAAGACTATAGAACGTAAGTTCATATGATCATAGGTCCACTAGTACGCAGGTTTTGACCAGCCACAAAACAGAAGAACCTGAAAATATCTCCACGAATATAAGAAGTACTATGTACGAAAAACTCTCATAATATCGAGCTAGTTATTCTCAAGAATTCTCTGAGTGACTGATATCTGAGCTAGGAGAGACGAGGAATATATCTATGGATTCCGTACTTTCGCTCCTTAATGCGAAAGTCACACCTCCGACCAGGGTCGGGCCAATTTGCCATTCCATTCCTGAATAAAAGGTAATTTCTTCACCTCTGCCGCCTTTTAGCTACGTAAGTAATTCCCTTGAAAATGTAACACTCCAAGTACGTCTCAATCTTATCGCTCCGTTTCTCTGATCAAAGAACGATTATGCCGTAATGCTCACTTCGCTCTGTTCCACGTTCGTGCTTAATTGCCAGATGGCTCGCGTATTAATTGCGATGGTGAAAAAGGCGTTCCTGTAGCAAAAAATAAACTAGATGGGGAGGGGCAAAAGTGGATGATCACTGCTGCACTATTTCCATATGTGACAGTCATCTTGCTATGTTTCAACCTCTTCACATCTATGATCTAGATGGTTATAGCTCCAGCTCTGAGAGTGGCTATTAAAGTCTCCAACTGCTATAAAGATGGTGGCTGGTACCTGTATAGAGCTGAGACTCAGGGGTTTGTTGTTTAGACAGTAATAGTTCAGAAGTTCTATTTCCCTCGTGTCTACCTTTAGCTGCAACAGCTGATATTCTGCTGCGTCCATGAAGGTTTTTCTTTCGTGCGCGTGAATGTTACTCCTTACAAGAGTAAGTACTCCTCCTTTTCGTCTATCTTGTCTGTCGGGTCTGAAGCATTGATATCCTCTTATTTTAAAGTTTTGATCTGCTTTCAAGTGAGTCTCTTGGATACAGCAAACACTGACTTGCTTCTCATACAAGATGTTTTCCAGCTCCATCTTTTTGCTGTATCCAGCCTGCTTGCTGTTCACTCCCTCTGCATTACAGTGCATTATGACAAGTGGCACTCTGGGTTTCTCTCTTTCTGTTTTGTTTCGGTCAGTAGTTCTCCTCCGCCATCTGCTGACTCCACAAGACGGTCTAGAGGGTCCTCCAGTAGCTAAGGTGGGCTCTGTCGAGGCTCAGAGCCCGGCACTGCACCAGTCTGGTGGAGCTCCACAGGGCGAGTACCAGTACGAGATTTATTTGACGGTGTACTCATCCATAGAAAAAAAAGCGAGTTTGCGTGATACTGTGGTTTCCGGTGCGCCTTCTGACCCAGTATCTTCGACTTCAGCACCTCTTCAACGGGAGAGTGGGCTCATCCCTAATCTGTTTATGTTCCCAGTAGTAGACTATTCGCAAGCAGCCTGGGGTGTCACTGCTCTGCGCGGACCTTGTTTACCGAGGCGACGTCCGAGCTCGTATGGTGAAAATATGGTTGAGCTCCAGTCTCTTTCCCAGGCATTTTATCCTGGCCTGGCACGCATCCAGAGGACCCCACTTCTGGTTCTAAGTTAGCAGTTGGGGATAGGTGGGGTGGCACACTGTGCATTCCCCGTCATCCAGGGAGGTTCTCCAACTATGCAGAGCTTGCACAATGCTGTGCTCTGGTTCTGGCCTCTCCCAAGGAATCCTCACGTCCTGCACAGAGTCACTTCCAGATACCCACAACCTGCCATCTCTCCATTGTAGAAATCTCCTGCATGCGGCCATCCAGTCAAGAGCCAGTATTAAGCCTGGTGCCCATGTGATTCCCCTAAGCTTAGTGTGCAATGCTGGGTTCTCAACATGCTGCAACACAGGGGGGATTGTGATGCTGAGCCAATTTGTGTTGTTGTTTGCATTTTGCTCAGCAATCTCTCTCAACTCTGCACCAATAAGCGACATCGGGGACTTAACTGTGCCTCAGTACTGGGAGGCCCCGTTTCCTGGTACACCACACACAGCCAACTGAAGCAACGGTCGTCGTGGGCGTGTCTTCAGTGGGCAAGTTGTAGAGTCCTCCTGTCCATGTTCTTGCACATCCTAACACTGCCCGCAAGACATCAGAGGTTTGGAGAGTGGCCTTCTCTGCTTTTTGAGCAGGGGTGGGCTCCACGGGCAAGTCTCGATGGGGATCGTGACGTGTCCACGCGCCGGTGGGCCCAGCATCGGCCGCATCTGATGGAGGACTTGCTCTGCCAGAGGTTTCTCCACCCATAGCCTAGTGTTTTACCTCAGTAGACTCTGGGGTCTGGTTTGTTGGCGCCAGATACTCGCCATTTGCCATATCCGTGTTGGTAGAAAAATAAATCTATCTATCTATCTATCTATCTATCTATCTATCTATCTATCTATCTATCTATCTATCTATCTATCTATCTATCTATCTATCTATCTATCTATCTATCTATCTATCTATCTATCTATCTATCTATCTATCTGTCTGTCTGTCTGTCTGTCTGTCTGCCTGCCTGCCTGCCTGCCTGCCCGTCCGTCCGTCCGGCCGCCCGCCCGCCCGTCCGCCCGCATACCCACCCACCCACCCGTCTGTCTGTCCGTCCGTCCTTCCGTCAGCGCTCCCACCTCCCGCCCCCCGCTCCCCGCCCACCCACCCACCCACCCACCCACTTACCTATCTATCTATCTATCTATCTATCTATCTATCTATCTATCTATCTATCTATCTATCTATCTATCTATCTATCTATCTATCTATCTATCTATCTATCTATCTATCTATCTATCTATCTATCTATGTGCCTGTCTGTCTGACTGGCTGGCTGGCTGCCTGCCGTATTGCCTGTCTACCGTATAGTCTATCGGTTTGTCTATCAGTATGTCTATCGGTCTGTCTATCTTTCTGTCTGTGTGTCTGCCTGTGTAGGTTTCTGTCGATCCGCCAGACTGTCTGTCTATTCGTCTGCCTCTCTGTCTGTCTGCCTTTCTGCCTGCCTGCCTATCTGACAGAATGTCTGTCTGTATGTTTGTCTGTATATGTATATCTGTTTGTCTGCCTGTCTGTTCGTCATTCGTACTATACATCGATCTTAGTCCAGATGCCGCCTTTCCACACACAAAAAGTATGTCAAGATGACCCACTAAAGGTCCAAGAAGATTTGCCCTGGGAATCGAAATTATCGACACATTGTATTTGGTATTTACAATGACGCTTCTTTAATAACCATCAAAACTATTGACCTACTTGTGAAATGACCCATATATGATCCAGTACGCATTAATGCAAGTTTTATTATACATTTTCAGACAAATATGATTGGTTCATTAGGGCCCCGTCCCTATGTTTACAATGTAAAAGTAACTCCTAATAACTAAGAGTGTCATATAAAAAGTCATTTCCGCTTTGACCAGGACAGACACGAACTGAAGAGGGTCATGTGTGCTGGAGTGCAGCAGCCGTGTCAGTCAGCAAATATTTGCAGCAAATATGACATAGCCTGAACTGTCTCAGTTCTGAGCTGCTTTAAAGAGTTGAAGTTCTGCTTGTCCTGGTGTGGACTGCTTTTAACATTCTTTTGTCTGGTGTCTCCTTTCGCCAGGTCTCGTTTGTTTGAAACTGAGTTGGGTTGGTTTGTTCTTCCTTGATAGTTTTGTCCCCTCATTTGTATGAGAAGGGCGTGGACACTTCCGTTGTTCACGTTTTGAATGTTTCCGTTAATTGATTATCTTTGTAGCAGCTAATCTTTCATCTTATATTCAAACAGGGATCCAGATGGGCAGATGTGGTAGATTATTTTTTTTTCTTCCCGTTTTCTCATCCAAATTTTAATTTCTTGCTTATACCGTGGCACAAAAAGGTCAGATGAATATAACGGAACTGTGAAAAGCACTAGTATACAGTAATTGACAAAAACAGAGAATGTGAGTTAGTTAGGTGTATAAATTATGCCTGCGTTCTGCTAAAGGTATGAAAATAATAAAGCAGATAAACGTGCTAAAGTCAGTGAGAAAAACACCAAGCTGATGACAGGACAAATTATGAAGAGAATAATACAGTAATGTTAAAATGATAAAAGTTCGCAAGCTATAAGTGGTTCCTAATTATCTAGTCGCAGTGGCCACTCTATAAAAGGTATCAACGCTATTTAGGCCATTTAGGCCAGTTGTTGTCTTTGGCCAACGTGGTGGCGCCGACAATTTATATTTGTCAAATATCTTAAATAAATTAAGATGGAAATTCAAGTTTTAAATACACAAGTTGCTAATTTGGTTATCTTTATTTCTCTAATAAAGTTCGTGGACGATCCCAGCTCATTGTTCCCCTTTGTAAGTACATTAGTTTCTCTCATAAAGTTGGTGGACTATCCCAGCTCTTTGATCCCCTATGTAAGTACATTAGTTTCTCTCATAAAGTTGACAGTCTGTCCCAGGCTTTTCTCATATAACCATTTTGGTTTCTCTGATAAAGCTGGCGATCTGTCTCAGGCATCTCTCCTCGCTTTAATATAACCATATCTATTTCTCTTATAAAACTAGAAGTCTGTCTCAGGCATCTCTCCTCGCTTTAATATAGCCATATCTATTTCTCTTATAAAACTAGAAGTCTGTCTCAGACTTCTCTCATCGCTCTCAAATAACCACAGCTGTGTCTATCATATAGCGGCAGTTTGTCTCAAGCTTCTTACATCGCTGTACAGTTTTATACAAGTGTTGGAGAAGGTCGTGTTGCCAGGCTGCTCCTCTTGTGGCGCTGACAGACTGACAAGACAAGTTCCGTTTGCTTGCCTTCACTATATGAAGGCGTGGCTGTCTGTCCGATTTTTAATTTGTTGAACACATGATATTTGAGTCTGCAGTGGTTGATAACACTGACAAACAACATTTTTCTTTCTTATATAAGAATAAGTGTTCTTAGGTCAGTTTCTTGCACTGATTTCAAATCTGAAATCCGTTTATCTCTATCACGTCAGGTTCTTAAGATATTTGTGAATAAATATATTTTTGGGAAACCGTTATTTGCTCCGTTTCATTTTTACTATATAACTTATTAAAAATTAATAAAAAGCAACATAATTCTACTTTTTATACTGCTAAAAGATGCATGACATATGTTACGCTACTTTTTCAAATAGTTACTGTATTTTGAAATAATTCTGAGCAAAATATGGCTTCTAGAAGTTGTAGAAATTCGGCTGATCTGTTCTGTTACGTGTGCGGATATTTTACCGATCGTGTTGACCAGAAAAAACTTTACACCATTACTAAAGAAAGCATATGAACTTTATTTCGATTCGAAAGTTGAAGATGCAAATAAATCTTGGAAGCCAAATGCAGTTTGTTCGACTTGTGCAAATACATTGGCAGGTTGGTTACGAAAATCGCCGAAGCATAAGTCGATGCCTTTTGGAGTGCCAGTAATATGGCGTGAACATACAAATCACACTACTGATTGTTACTTCTGCTTGACAAATATCCATGGTTTCACTTTTAAAACTAGAAAAGTCTGTGGTTTATCCAAATATTGAATCGGTTTCGAAACCAGTGCCTCGTGATCCAATCACGTGTCTGATCCAAGTACCACCAGAACAATATCCGCTGGATGTGAATGAACCATCAGAAAGTGATAGTTTACCTGCTTTAGAAACTAATTCTTACTCAGATTACATACCGTTGAATGATGGTGTTTACTTAATTAACCATTCAGAACTTTCAGATCTAATACGTGATCTCGCTCTTACCAAAGGACACGCGGAATTACTCGGTTCGCGACTCAAAGAATGGAATCTTTTAGCGCCCAATACTCCGATATCTAAATTTTGTTATAGACACAGAGAACTTGTTCAATACTTTGAGATGGATGATGACATTTGCTATTGCAAAGATGTAAATGGTCATGAGCACATAGTCAATGAATGGCGATTTTTCATCGATTCTTCCAAGACTAGTCTAAAAGCCGTGTTATTGCATAACAGAAATTTATTTTCATCAATTCCAGTCGCCTACTCTGTTCATATGAAAGAAACTTATGACAATATGGCTATACGTTTGGAAAAAAATAAAGTACAATGACTACCAATGGCGGATTTGTGGAGACCTAAAGGTCATTGCAATTCTCACGGGCATGCAGACTGGGTATACTAAATTTTGTTGCTTCCGATGTGAATGGGACAGTCGCAACAGACAGGAACATTATGCAAGAAAGGTGTGGCCTATCCGGGATCGTATGCAGCTCGGGCATAAAAATGTAATACACGAGCCATTAGTTAACAAAGACAGCTTCATTTTACCACTGTTACATATAAAGTTGGGGCTCATGATAAAACGAGCAAAGCTTTCACTTATCTTCGAGAAAATTATGACGGTGGAGTGTGAACATGCTTGCCGATTATTGTTGGATGCTTCATCGTGATGTATCACATGCGATTCACCGATGAAAGTCGATTGCAAAGAAATTCAAGCCTACATAACTGTTATACTTATTGTACGAATGATGTTGTAATACTGTATGCGTTGTTAAAAAACTTCAATTGCGTATTTCTAGAGATCCCGACCTGATAGAGAAAAACGGTTTGCAGATTTAAAAACAGCGCATTAAAATTGACCAGAAAAACATAGAAATGTTAGAGAAAGAAAAAAAAAGTTTTTTTTTGTTAGTCAGTGTAATCAGTATAAAGATTATCACGTGATGTCTATATATGGATTAAAACGATACCAGGAATAGTATAAATACACTGCAACATAAATTTTCATCATGATAATATTAATTTGAACATAACGAAATATTTAAAAGTTAATGGTAGGAATTATACATCATGAAATTTGGCTTTAGAAAACAGAGAATGAGTCTAATGAGTGATCGGCTGTTATACTCGTATAATCACAGCAAATTAATCTGATACATTTGGCAGTCTGTCTCAGACTTCTCTCATCGTCATAGTTTTTTCCTCCAGTAGAGTTGCAAGAGGCCATGCCATAAATCTTCTAGTCGTCTTACGGAGGACACGTTCTATTATTTGATTGCGTTGGTCACCTGGACACATGTCTCTGTCTGTCTCATTTGTAATTTATTGAGTAGTTGGTATTTGAATCAGTACTGGCCGGAATCCAATGTATGTTTACTTTGTTTAATCGATAATTCATTTATTTCAGTGCTTCTGAGAAGCTCTCTACTCCCCCCTCCCCCCCACCCCCACTCATATATAAGCTTACATCGTGTAGTTTCCGAGTTGCCTGAAGATACAGAGAAAGAATAGAAGCAATACCACGTAACTAATATGAGAATGTACAAGAGGCTGGATACCTCATCATATAAAACAGTCTGCTACAAGAATCACAGCTACAATAATCACAGCTACAATAATCACAGCTACAAGAATCACTGCTACAATAATCACAGCTACAAGAATCACAGCTACAAGAATCACAGCTACAAGAATCACTGCTACAATAATCACAGCTACAAGAATCACTGCTACAATAATCACAGCTACAAGAATCACAGCTACAAGAATCACTGCTACAAGAATCACAGCTACAAGAATCACAGCTACAAGAATCACAGCTACAAGAATCACAGCTACAAGAATCACAGCTACAAGAATCACAGCTACAAGAATAGCTGCTACAAGAATCACAGCTACAAGAATCACAGCTACAAGAATCACAGCTACAAGAATCACAGCTACAAGAATCACAGCTACAAGAATCACAGCTACAACAATCAGAGCTACAAGAATCACAGCTACAAGAATCACAGCTACAAGAATCACAGCTACAAGAATCACAGCTACAAGAATCACAGCTACAAGAATCACTGCTATAATAATCACAGCTACAATAATCACAGCTACAAGAATCACTGCTACAAGAATCACAGCTACAAGAATCACAGCTACAAGAATCACAGCTACAAGAATCACAGCTACAAGAATCACAGCTACAAGAATCACAGCTACAAGAATCACAGCTACAAGAATCACAGCTACAAGAATCACAGCTACAAGAATCACAGCTACAAGAATCACAGCTACAAGAATCACTGCTACAAGAATCACAGCTACAAGAATCACAGCTACAATAATCACAGCTACAAGAATCACAGCTACAAGAATCACAGCTACAAGAATCACAGCTACAAGAATCACAGCTACAAGAATCACAGCTACAAGAATCACAGCTACAAGAATCACTGCTACAATAATCACAGCTACAAGAATCACAGCTACAAGAATCACAGCTATAAGAATCACAGCTACAAGAATCACAGCTATAAGAATCACTGCTACAAGAATCACAGCTACAAGAATCACTGCTACAAGAATCACAGCTACAAGAATCACAGCTACAAGAATCACAGCTACAAGAATCACAGCCACAAGAATCACAGCCACAAGAATCACAGCAACAAGAATCACAGCAACAAGAATCACAGCTACAAGAATCACAGCTACAAGAATCACAGCTACAATAATCACAGCTACAAGAATCACTGCTACAAGAATCACAGCTACAAGAATCACAGCTACAAGAATCACAGCTACAATAATCACAGCTACAATAATCACAGCTACAAGAATCACAGCTACAAGAATCACTGCTACAAGAATCACAGCTACAAGAATCACAGCTACAAGAATCACTGCTACAAGAATCACAGCTACAAGAATCACTGCTACAAGAATCACAGCCACAAGAATCACAGCCACAAGAATCACTGCTACAAGAATCACAGCTACAAGAATCACAGCTACAAGAATCACAGCCACAAGAATCACAGCCACAAGAATCACAGCCACAAGAATCACAGCTACAAGAATCACAGCTACAAGAATCACTGCTACAAGAATCACAGCTACAAGAATCACAGCTACAAGAATCACAGCTACAAGTATCACAGCTACAAGAATCACAGCTACAAGAATCACAGCTACAAGAATCACAGCTACAAGAATCACTGCTACAAGAATCACTGCTACAATAATCACAGCTACAAGAATCACAGCTACAAGAATCACAGCTACAAGAATCACAGCTACAAGAATCACAGCCACAAGAATCACAGCTGCAAGAATCACAGCTACAAGAATCACAGCTACAAGAATCACTGCTACAAGAATCACTGCTACAAGAATCACAGCTACAAGAATCACAGCTACAAGTATCACTGCTACAAGAATCACAGCTACAAGAATCACAGCTACAAGAATCACAGCTGCAAGAATCACAGCTACAAGAATGACAGCTACAAGATTCACAGCTACAAGAATCACAGCTGCAAGAATCACAGCTGCAAGAATCACAGCTACAAGAATCACAGCTACAAGAATCACTGCTACAAGAATCACAGCTACAAGAATCACTGCTACAAGAATCACTGCTACAAGAATCACTGCTACAAGAATCACAGCTACAAGAATCACAGCTACAAGAATCACAGCTACAAGAATGACAGCTACAAGAATGACAGCTGCAAGAATGACAGCTGCAAGAATCACAGCTACAAGAATGACAGCTACAAGATTCACAGCTACAAGAATCACAGCTACAAGAATCACAGCTACAAGTATCACAGCTACAAGAATCACTGCTACAAGAATGACAGCTACAAGAGCATGTGAGTGGCTTGGTGGAGGGTTCCTGCAAGGAGACGACAAGCTGTCACAGTGGGCTCCATGCTCCATATGAAGCGATAAATAAATGATGAAGATAATACCAGGCACAGCCGGAAACTAGGTGGACAAGCAGCAGTCTGGGAAACTAGGTGGACAAGCAGCAGTCTGGGAAACTAGGTGGACAAGCAGCAGTCTGGGAAACTAGGTGGACAAGCAGCAGTCTGGGAAACTAGGTGGACAAGCAGCAGTCTGGGAAACTAGGTGTACAAGCAGCAGTCTAGGAAACTAGGTGTACAAGCAGCAGTTTAGGAAACTAGGCGGACAAGCAGCAGTCTGGGAAACTAGGTGGACAAGCAGCAGTCTAGGAAACTAGGTGGACAAGCAGCAGTCTGAAGCCATGGATGAGAACAAGATTACCACAGTTCAATGACAACGGACCAGACATGGTTTTAAAAAAAGGAAGCAAGCGTGTGCAAACAAAAAGCCATTTACCTATGTATACATTGTAAAAGACATATCGAACCACACACAGACTGGATATATATGCACACAGACAGATCAGTTACAAGAGAAATAAAGATTTGAAAGAACAGGCGTACATCCAATAAAATATATATATATATATATAAAAGAATGGACAGAAAATCAATGTCTCAGTGGCCACTGTAACATTTTATATAACTTAAAATCTGAGGCAGAAGTACTAAAACCATCTGCAAAGATAATCGTTTGAAACAGGGATAACGTTGAAGCCAAATTAGTTTTCCTCATAGGTCCACTATCAAACAAAACTGCTGGACCGACAAGACAAACAATAAATATCATAAGATCAAAACCTACTTATTTCTCACTAATTCAACATAACTATTTCAATGAGAACCCCGCCCGTTCCGTCCACGTGTCTCTGACAGGTAGGAGGAGAGAAAGAAGGTAGCTTCACCGAGGGCTACATCAACATTAAAACGTGCCTTAGCCTTTGGCCCCACTTGCCTCTACCACTCACCCCCAGCAAGACAATGTTGATTGTAGAAAGAGTAAGACAGAAAGAAAACACTACTTTCGCTCCCACATACTGTAAACAAAAGTAGTTTCATGAAATGTGTAGAAAATGTGGCCACACATGAGTAACTTGTACTGCAAGTACGAGAACAGATCTTCACATCTCCTGTACCCAAACATTGAAACTACGGGAAACACAACAAACGCTGCCAGAATAAACCAATCTTCTCAGGCCAAATATCTCCATTAAACGGTTGACTTTTCCGACCAGGTTGAAATTTTTTTGTCAGCGTTTTTTTTTTTTTTATTTGCTACGCCCAAACAAAACCTGAAGGCATGAACCCTAGAGCTATTCAAAAGGTTCTGTGGACAATATGTCCTGCTCTTCTACAGTTCAGCAAACTATTGCAACTTCATTTTTTTGTTTTCAGTTCATGCAAGGCTCAGCTTACAATATTTCACTATAATTTATTTGACAGTCCATAGATTGGAATTTCTATATTCCTCCCACAGTATTGTTCATTCTTTCACAAATTCTTCCATGACGTACATTTGTTCACTACGTCTACCATACCGTTCATTACATCTCCAGAGCTAGCCTTTTATATCATTACAGGCGGAGTACGTTATTTCTGTCAACACATAAACAGGTTCATTTATTCTTTCTATACTCATCATGAGGGGAACACAGATAATTCGGGAAGTTTCATTTGGACAGAAAAATGTGCCCACATTACGATCATGAAATCTTAGCCAGCTACAAGACAGACTTAAACACTACAAACAAGACAGACTTAAACACTACAAACAAGACAAACACTACAAACAAACAAGACAGACTTAAACACTACAAAAACAAGACAGACTTAAACACTACAAACAAACAAGACAGACTTAAACACTACAAACAAACAAGACAGACTTAAACACTACAAACAAACAAGACAGACTAAAACACTACAAACAAACAAGACAGACTTAAACACTACAAACAAACCAGACAGACTTAAACACTACAAACAAACCAACAAACAAACAAGGCAGACTTAAACACTACAAGCAAACAAAACAGACTTAAATATTACAAAAAACAAGACAGACTTAAACACTACAAACAAACAAGACAGACTTAAACACTACAAACAAACAAGACAGACTTAAACACTACAAACAAACAAGACAGACTTAAACACTACAAACAGACAAAACAGACTTAAATACTACAAACAAACAAACAAACAAGACAGACTTAAACACTACAAACAAACAAGACAGAATTAAGTACTACAAACAAACAAGACAGACTTAAACACTACAAACAAACAAGACAGACTTAAACACTACAAACAAACAAGACAGACTTAACACTACAAACAAACAAGACAGACTTAAACAATACAAACAAACAAGACAGACTTAAACACTACAAACAAACAAACAATCAAGACAGACTTAAACACTACAAACAAACAAGACAGACTCAAACACTACAAACAAACAAGACAGACTTGAACACTACAAACAAACAAGACAGACTTAAACACTACAAACAAGCAAGACAAACACAAAAAACAAACAAGACCAACAATCAAGACAAACACTACAAACAAACAAGACAGTATGAACGAATCTCACCAAGTCTTACTGCGGTCCTTCTCAAATTTATATTTCCTTACACATCATAAGTTGTCCGGGGGGGGGGGGGGGGGGGGGGGGGCGGAGTGGCTAAGAAGTATGGCGTCCGCCTCGGATTCTAGAGGTATCGGGTTCGATTCCAAGAAGAGGGATTATAATTTATGGAAAACATTTTTTTCAAAACCAGAGGTCTTAATAATGTCATACTCCACCTGGTCTCATGGGCAGTGAGATCGGATGCCTAGCCTTCTCGGATAATGGCTAAAAAATAGGAGGTCCCGTGTGCAAGTTGCGCACGGTAAAAATCCCACGGCAGTTGGACATCGTAAAGTGTAGGCCTATCAGGCCGCTGCCCTGGACAATTTAAAAATTAGAAACGAACCCACCAAATATATTTATAGAATGTGTGATTCCTATATGCACACATTGGGACTCTCGCATGTGCTACGGAGTTCGTGCACTGTGCTGAGATCCTCCCTGTATGATCTAAGGGAGGAGATCGGAGCACTGATGGAGTAGTCCGTGTGCAATGAAGATAGTCCTTTAAACCTAAACTAAACCAAAGTTTGTCATATCTTTCTTCATACCTCCCAGTTCTTCATACCTCCCAGTTCTTCATACCTCCCAGTTCTTCATACCTCCCATTTCTTCATACCTCCCAGTTCTTCATGTTTTTATTATATCACAGAGTTCGTAAATTCCTTCAATATATCTCCCAGACTAGTTATTGTTTTCATAAATTATATTTCTAACAGTATTCCAGAAATACTTTGATTACATTTCATTTGCTAACAATTTTCAAACTGTGACTTACTCATTATAAACTAGAGGTAGAGCAGGTACTAACTGTGATGCCTGCCACCCCCAGGTTTGTCTGCTTCTGTTAGTCTTGACTTATAGTTTTCCCACTACCCACCGAGAGCTTCAACCTGTACACCTGTTCATGTGCGTGTCCCATGTACCTGTGCTGTCTTTAGTAACTTTTGTTTTCTGACTGTCTAGCCGTGTCTTCTGCTTGAGTCTATAACAATTACTTTCGTTTTGGTACGTTTTCTCTTTTGTCTTTGTCACTTTGTTGGTAAGTACAAGAAGTTGGCAAGTCCAGAGTTTCTCATATATCGGTCATAAAATAACAGAAGATGGCAGATGCCAAACAGGAATCAAGAAGAGAATAGTAACAGCCTAAGCTGCTACGTTCAATGACGCGAGACCAATTCTAAAATCTAAACAACTAACTGACAAATTCAAACTGAGAATCATCAAGTGTTACATACATTCTTTATTATTGCATGGCGTAGACACATGAATAATCAACAGGACATTAGACAAATAATTGAGGCCTTTGAGATGTGGGTATAGAGAAGAATTGGGTGCGTCTCATGGAAAGAGAAGAAAACGAATAAAGAAGTCCAATAAAACCTAGGAATGACAAGAGAATTAATGAAGGAGATCGAAATTAGACAGCTAAAATATTTTTGTAATGTTAACAAGACATAACACCTTACTGAAGACCATAACACCTTACTAAAGACCATAACACCTTACTGAAGACCATAACACCTTACTGAAGTCCATAACACCTTACTGAAGACCATTGTGGTAATGTGAGAGGTTATTGATGTTACTACACTAAGGGTAAACAAAGTGAGGTCCAGCTGTGTAAGTTCCCTGAGTCTAATTGATGATGATGATGTTCTCAGGGTCCCTATCCGCTACCACTCTAAGATCTCACTCTGTGTAAAATGATCTTTGTGATGTTGTGTGGCAAGTGTCTAGGGTAGTGTATCTATTGTGATGTATGAACAATGCCAAACATAACTTTAACTCAATAAAAGTGAAGTAAGTAAGACTGTTGGTAAAGTTATGTTAATATATTACAATTTTTTATTTTCCTGTACCTCAATTCTTTTGGGACAGGAATGTTTTCAAATCAAGAAAATTTTATTTACAACATATAAATAAATAAAGAGGACCCTTTGTCCATAACTGGTATATTAAAGTGTCACTGTATGTGTATCCCACAGTCTGATTTAATATTTTCTATAACCAAGAGTCAATTTTGTGAGGGTCTGTTGGTATCATCACGCCCACAGGAATTTCTGTTCTGGTTGTGGAAATTGTTAAGATGAGATCTCATATGCCCATTTAAAGGGACTTGACCTGACAGTCTGTCTGAGGTGGATGACTGTAGACTATGCAATGTCAACACAAGATTTGTCATCTGACCACTGATGCAGCATGCAGCTTTACTGAGGCTTCAAAGTACACAAGGTCTGTCTGCACCAGGTTTCCTGCCACCATTAAGTAATAGGCAATATAACCCTTAAAAAGAAGGATATTCCCTCCCTTTTATATGCTATCTATAACAATTCCACAACTAATCAATACTAAGATTACCTGGGGGTCAGTCACGTGTGCGAACCATTTGCACCAGACCCTATTATTTTTGACTTCACTCCGTCCTGTGTTTACATTCTTCTTCCCATATGGTTGCAGCGCCCCTGTCACCTTAAGCATTGATTGTCCTTGTGGAAACCATCTATTGAGGGGTGTGTGGTTATTTATATTTTTCGTGCTTATTCCTGCCCTTAGCTTTTGCACGACTGTTTGTTTGTATCCCATATAGATAGGAATGTGATGTCCAGGGTTCTCTCTTTATGTGCCTGGTGAATAAACATTAATTCTTAGTATTAACTTACTTTGTGCACACATCTCTTTCTCCAATGAAAGTAATAATAACTGAATGACGGTTTGTAACTTTATTACACATGACGACGAACTTCACATTAGACCCATTGATGTGGTCAGGCAATAAGAACATAATCCAGATTAATAATAATAATAAAAGTCACTCATTTTCATGAACAATTATGAATGTTAAATATGCCATACATTATAATACTTCCATGTAAAAACAGGAATATACACTAGGGTTATCCACACATGCCCACACACACATCTGTGCCGCCTAACGGCTGGTCACTCAATGCCCACTTCCCTAACTCTCTCTCGTTTTTTTTACCTGCCTTGTTAGCAAAACTTCCCCAGCCAGTCTCATCACGTGACATAGAGTGGCTATTTGGGTGAAGTGGCAAAGTGCCAAACTCGGCGTTAAAATTAATGCATTTTCTACTCCCAACAGTCCTCCCTAAAATCAGCTGGGGTATACAATTTTCTTCTTGTGACCTGTTAAATCTTTTGTTCACACATCCTAGGTATGTTTTCATGTGTCATTAGAACACTGTGGCACTGCAGAAGATTGCTAGTGGCCTCTGGACTTACAGTCGTAATATTTTATGGCAATATTCAAACACAAATTAGTTTCACTTCCCTCTAAGTCTGCTTAGGCACTTCCTACTTAGGTTGTCGTAACCTCTTCCAACTGGCAATGTCAAACAACAAAATATGGCGCACAATCTGTGGCCAGTTTCATGCTAATAAAATACTAATACTTATTTATCTTACCGCAAGTAAGGAATAATCACACAATCACAGGATTGACTAGCAGTAAATGGCTCAATTCCAGACTGCTGTGTCGTCCAGACGGCAAAGGCATTTGTCACCAACGCTTTGCATCTGCTCTCAACCTGTCTGTCCTTAAGTTTTTCTCAAATGGCGGACTTATTCAAGCAGGGTTAAAAGTTATCAATTCCAACCAGCCAATCAAAAGACGCGTCAAAAAAACTAACTAATTTTGGACCATAAACATTGAGCGTTTTTCAGTGTGTTCGCTCGTCTGATTTTATTTATATATTGTATATCTCAGTTATTTATAGACCGATTTTTAATATCAAAATTGATTAGTGTTTGAGGAATAAATTATTTAATTTTGGTTAAAAACACATATTAGACATTTTTCTCACTCCAACCAAAATTTTTATCGTTACAATAAAACAAGGTAACAATCCGATTGGTTGTTAATTTTTACGACGTTCGTTAATAAATATTGGGAGGAGTAGTGTGTTTTATAGGGGGTAGTAACTTTAAACGGGTGGTAGTAGAAGAATTCAAATTCTTTAGTCAAATTTTTAGCGGTAACCTTGATTGTGCCATTCAGACAAATTTCAAATATAGTTATTTATAGACTGTAAAAATGCGTTAACTAGGTTATGAGGGGGAACATTTTTGAACGTGTTGTCCCACAGATCCACTTTACGACAACCATAACACCTTACTGAAGACCATCACACCTTACTGAAGACCATAATAGAAGGCAGAGTTGAAGCCAAACGCGCAAGAGGAAGACAGCGCTATAAGTGGAAAGGTAACATCAAGAGATGGACAAGAAAGAGTCTATCAGAGTGTACCATCAAGACAAGAGATGGACAGGAAAGAGTCTATCAGAGTGTACCATCAAGACAAGAGATGGACAGGAAAGAGTCTATCAGAGTGTGCCATCAAGACAAGAGATGGACAGGAAAGAGTCTCTCAGAGTGTACCATCAAGACAAGAGATGGACAGGAAAGAGTCTATCAGAGTGTACCATCAAGACAAGAGATGGACAGGAAAGAGTCTATCAGAGTGTACCATCAAGACAAGAGATGGACAGGAAAGAGTCTATCAGAGTGTACCATCAAGACAAGAGATGGACAGGAAAGAGTCTATCAGAGTGTACCATCAAGACAAGAGATGGACAGGAAAGAGTCTATCAGAGTGTACCATCAAGACAAGAGATGGGCAGGAAAGAGTCTATCAGAGTGTACCATCAAGACAAGAGATGGACAGGAAAGAGTCTATCAGAGTGTACCATCAAGACAAGAGATGGACAGGAAAGAGTCTATCAGAGTGTACCATCAAGACAAGAGATGGACAGGAAAGAGTCTATCAGAGTGTACCATCAAGACAAGAGATGGACAGGAAAGAGTCTATCAGAGTGTACCATCAAGACAAGAGATGGGCAGGAAAGAGTCTATCAGAGTGTACCATCAAGACAAGAGATGGACAGGAAAGAGTCTATCAGAGTGTACCATCAAGACAAGAGACAGGAAACAGTCCATCAGGGTGCACCATCAAAACAAGAGACAGGAAAGAGTCTATCAGAGTGTACCATCAAGACAAGAGACAGAAGACATTGGAGATCTATAGCAGTCGACCTTTAAGGCGGAGATGGCTGTTGATAATAATGAGGATAACTAGCTTCTATTGTTTCCATATACTTACTATTTAATTCTGCGCCTCTATATACTTACTATTTAATTCCGCGCCTCTATATACTTACTATTTAATTCCGCGCCTCTATATACTTACTATTTAATTCCGCGCCTCTATATACTTACTAATTAATTCCGCGCCTCTATATACTTACTATTTAATTCCGCGCCTCTATATACTTACTATTTAATTCCGCACCTCTATATACTTACTATTTAATTCCGCGCCTCTATATACTTACTATTTAATTCCGCGCCTCTATATACTTACTATTTAATTCCGCGCCTCTATATACTTACTATTTAATTCCGCGCCTCTATATACTTACTATTTAATTCCGCGCCTCTATATACTTACTATTTAATTCCGCGCCTCTATATACTTACTATTTAATTGCGCGCCTCTATATACTTAATATTTAATTCCGCGACTCTATATACTTACTATTTAATTCCGCGCCTCTATATACTTACTATTTAATTCCGCGCCTCTATATACTTACTATTTAATTCAGCGCCTCTATATACTTACTATTTAATTCCGCGCCTCTATATACTTACTATTTAATTCCGCGCCTCTATATACTTACTATTTAATTCCGCGCCTCTATATACTTACTATTTAATTCCGCGCCTCTATATACTTACTATTTAATTCTGCGCCTCTATATACTTACTTCTTCTCAATTATTTTAATCCTTCATTTGTTTATTCATGCACTGACCTTTGACTCCTTATGGAGTCAATTACATCAACCAATTCATTTTAAGCTTCCGTTACCCTTGTCACGTGTTCAAGATGTTTACATCATGTCTTTGTTTACTTGTCATGACTGTCCTTAATTTTCTTCCGCATGTTTGGGTCTCTCTATTTGTCTTATCGTGCGGATTCCAAAACAAAACATCGGACATGATTTTAAAAGGCCGCCAGTGGAGGCAGAAAAGAAGCACGCAGCTATGAGATTTACAAAAGTCATACTCAACAACAGATGCATCAAGAGTTATTGTGGTGAAGTGGGATGTTATAAATATTTATAGGGGACTTAGTGTACTGACTGAGATCAGCTGTGAAGGTATCTATATCTAATAAGAGTAGTGTATTGTAGATAACCTTACTTGCTGCCACATATGTATACCTCAGTCAGAATTATTCTGGAATAGTGTGTGATGACTACGTTATATGTCTAGGGTATGTGTATGATGAAGTGTAAGTCATAACAACAACAGACAGATAAACAATTTAATTTATTCCACCACACTTGACAACACTGTGACACTCACATACATATAACACTCTACAAGGATATCTTAAAGGAGTCACTGATAACTTTTCAAATAACAATATGTATTCAGTGCTGTCATGAATGTATATGTGTCCTGATTCAAATACAAAGGGAACCAGGAATCACAATCAATTTTAATTACAAGTTATATGTACAGAATTTATCAATATGAATCTTGTAGTGACATATATTATTAATAGTATCCTATGTGTGTCAGTTGTGTAGTAGTAATATGGCCACACTCTCTTATCTTTCGTGATGACTGCAGTAAAAGACTCCTCTGCTCGATTACTTTAATGAGTTCTGGAGCCACCCCACTGGTTGCTATATGGACCAAGGAGTATGCTGTCCACCTCTGGCTTCAGCAAAGCTCTGACCAGGTGCTGCTCAATAACTATAAGACCACGGTCCCTGAAACAAGAAGGTTGTACCTCCTACTTCAAAACTAATTTATACTCTATTTCTACATTGAGCACAATACATCACAAACATTGAGTTCAGAGCGTTAGGCCAACTGTCAGCTTCATCTGAAATACTTTATACCAGTATTTCCCTCCCTAATGGTTACCACGCCTCTGCAATTCCAGCATTATTTCTGTCTAGTCAATAATCTAGGTGTCAGTGTACTGTTTGGCCATTCCATGCAGTTTTACTTTCCTCCGACACCTTCTGTTCAGGCTGGAGCTCTATAGGCTTTACATCATGTTCGCTACTGAACTACACATATATATACAGACATAAATTATCAATTTACATTCAATTTTCATTAAAAGATATTGAATATTTCAAGCTTACCACAATTCATAGAAATAATAAACAGTTTCGTTGACTGGCAATGAATATAGCACAACTCCGATCTGCCGATGTCCCAGGCTTTATTTTATAAAAAATATACACTGGTGCTCAACGCACTGCTTCTTAGTAGGTTTATTACAAGATGTGGCAATGAACAGACGCTCTGAATTGAGTATATTCGCAGCTCTACCCAATCAAACCATGTCTACACATCTTTTCAAAAAAAAATACTCCTTTTCACGTTTCCCCTGACAACACAAGATAGTATTTATAGCCTGACCAATCGTGTTTAGTCTTACATTTGTGGCGCTCCAATCAAATAGGAGTTAACATGGTAGGCTATTTCTGTAACGTAATGTATTTTCAAACACGTTATAAAAAAATTTTATGAGCAGAAATGATTTCATGCTGTCAGGCACCCCCACTATTTTATTTTGGTTATAATTTGGTAATTCCTAGACTATTTGCGTAACTTTTTACATATTCTTTGTCAGCAAGCCCTAAGGAACCCAAATATACAAATTTAAAAGAGCTAAGTGGCTGCGTTCAAAATATGTGTTTTCCAAAGATAGTCGTATATTTGTTCTTTATTCCTTTTCGTTGTTTAGAACCGCCACCTGTCCTGCCTTTTCCACTGTTATGTCATACTAAAGTCAGGAGCTTAGATGTAAATCAGTAGAATTTCATATTTCCTACTAAGCATTTTTCATATTTTTAAACCTGATTCTTGTAGTAATAGTGTTTCTTTTTCACTGACTATATGAAAAAAAGTTATTGCTAGTGGCCTTACACGTGGGATTTGCGTTACTATTAATCGCGCGACGCGTGTAGTGTTGCATGCTTCCTGCCTTCATTCGCCCCTCTCTCTCTCCTGCTTTATCTGTCTTTTAGTTACGCCGTGTATGGGATGAATGAAATATTAAATCTAGGTCATTGATCAGCTTGCGCATCTCAAGGTTTTTCCAAGAAATACAGTACACGTTTCATTGAAGAAAACGTGCAGCAACACAGTAGGCTTTTACTATCAACGTGAAAGCGTTACAATTTGCCGACGAAGTAGAAAACAAGGGGGATTTCGAGTACAGTCATTGTGACAGCACTGTTCTTTACCATTCTTCTTTCCTTTTATTAAATTTATTTGTTAGGCTTTACATTTACGTTTTAATTTCTATATGGGGATTAGAATAATTCACGACAGTTATATAAACTTAAAGAGAAGGCATCTTCACATAGCTAAAGATTAAGCAGAAAATCCTATCTCATTTGATCCTCATTTGAGGTGGAATATTTTAAACCGCAAACGGCTCCGTGGTCGACCGAGTCTTATGAATTGTGTACCAGAGTTACTATGGGAAGATTTAAGGCGGCCAGCGTGATGCCGACCACATAACCCCACTATGATCAAGAAAATATGGGCCTAACAACGTATTCCCAATATGTCTCAATAGGCGTGTAAAGGAATCCATTATCTTTTTTAAACCTATCTCATTTGCCGCTTGAACATTTTCAGCTTGAAGATTTGTGATAGATTTATTGCAGATTAAAAGCGTTCAGCCTTTGAAGGTAGTAGGTACTTCTTCCTTCTAGCCGTTCCATCGATAACTTATTTCTTTCTGATCTGTAATCTGTGTCCGTAATTTCATTCGTTTTTATTGTGCCTTTATTACTGTCATCATCATCATCATCATCATCCCGAGTATTATGTGACAGGGCTTGGTCACGGCATCAATATGAAGTTAGTGTAACCGGGTCTGTTTATTTTCAGGTCTCTTCTCCATGTATTCCTCGCTCTCTCTCTCTCTCTCTCTCTCTCTCTCTCTCTCTCTCTTTCTCTCTCTGTGTGTGTGTGTGTGTCTCTCTCTCTCCCTCACCCCGAGGATTCAAGAACAAGGACTGCATAGTAATGCTGTCAACATGTTTCCTCAGTGTATGTCCTATCCATCTCCTGCGTCCTCTGCTCATCTCTTGTTCCACTCCACTTATCTGGTTCTTGTCATCAGTTCCACATTTGTGACTTTGTCATACCATTTCAGTCATATTCTACGACACCCCTTTGTGAAGGTCTGTAGCTTTTTTGTTGTTCTGTTTGTTGTTCTTTTGGGTGTTTTTTTCCCATGCTTTATAGGCATACAATAGGACTGACATGACATTTGAATTGAAAATTGAGATTTGTTTGTTGAACTTAATTTCTTTTGACCTCCATACATTACCCTACGTAATGAAAGCTTCTATATTTAGATTTTAATATCCTTATCTGTCCCTCCAAAATAGTCAATATTTCTGCCAAGGTATATTGTATGATTCTACATCTTGTTGTGGTCTTTCTTCATGTCCAGTATCTATTCTCATTAGCTTTGTTTTCTCTTTGTGTACTTTCAAACCCACTGGCTGTGACATTTCATCAGGCACTTTCATTATGTCTTTCATCTCATTACAGTTGTGGGCCCAAGAGAGCCAGATCGTCGGTAAAATTTAGAATCTCAGCTGTTTAGTCAGAGTCCACTGGATTACATTTCTGTTTGGTGAAGTCGATGTTTACATAACCCAATATACAACCAGTAAGAAAATAATGAAAGTAAAGAGGCATCCCTGTCGCACTCCAGTTCTTTTTAAAATCGGTTCTGTATGTTGTCCTTCATAAAGAGCTTTGCATGTCGCGTCTTCATGTTTCTTTTATTAAGTTAATGATCATCAGGGGAGTCCATAATGTCTTATCAATGTTCAATGTTCGTAATTCTCTCTCCACACTGTCATCAGCCTTTTCATATTCCACACATCCTATGTAAAGAGACTAGCCCTTCTAGACTTTGTTCAAATATTTTTCTCAAAGTGTCCATCTGGTCTGTAAGGATCTGTTTTGTCTAAAACCTGCTTGTTCATATCTCAGTTGCTTCTCTATGAACTCATTTATTCTTTCCTGGCACTGATAGTAACATTATTTATCTGTATTTTGTGCACTCTTGTAAATCTACGAGGGGCGTTCAGAAAGTAATGCACCACATTGTTTTTCTCAGCTAATAATGAAGATAGAAGCATGACATGTTGCACACCTCAAATATGGCATGTGCCAATTGTGTGCACCAAATTGCACCGCAACCGGCCAAATAATACGGCTGCGCTAAACCGTTGAAATGGAGCGTGTTAGCAACTTGCGTTATAAGCAGCGAATTGTGATAGAATTTCTCGTTGGAGAGAAGGAAACTGTTGTGAACATTCACAAGCGTCTATGTGATGTGTATGGAAGTTTTGCAGTCGACAGGAGTACAGTCAGTCGCTGGGTTCAGAGAATCAAAGAATCAGGAAGTGGAGATACGGAGCTGCTTGATCGGCGGCGCTGTGGACGTCCTGCTACAGCCACCAACGCAGAAATGTTGAAATGCGCTGAGGGCATTATTCTTACTGATAAGCGAATCACTACTCAACAATTGGCCTTACAGCTGTCAGTCAGCATTGGTAGTGAAAATGTAGTTATAGAAACTCTCGGATTTTCTAAGGTTTGCGCAAGATGGGTTCCTCGAAGTCTCACAAATGACCACCGATTGCAAAGGAAAGCAATTTCTTCTGAATTGTTGGAGCGGTTCAATGCTGATGGAGAGAACTTTTTGGCTAAGATCGTTACAGGTGATGAAACCTGGGCACATCATTTTGAATCTGAGACAAAAAGACAGTCAATGGAGCGGCATCATCCGCAATCACCACGAAGAAAGAAATTCAAGACAATTCCTTCAGCTGGAAAGGTCATGATCACTGTCTTTTGGGACATTGAAGGTGTGATTCTTGTGGACGTTATGCCAAGAGGAGAGACAATCAATTCGCAAGCTTACATTAAGACATTGAAAAAACTCAATCAACGTTTTCGCAGAGTTCGGCCGCACAAGAATCCAGCAGACCTGCTTCTCCTTCACGACAATGCGCGCCCTCACACAAGTCTGGCGCGGGAAGCAATCACCAAATTGGGTTGGACTGTACTACCCCACCCACCCTATAGTCCCGATTTGGCACCCTCTGATTTTCATCTATTTGGTCCACATAAAGATGCACTCCGTGGGACAAGGTTTGAAGATAATAAAGGAGTGATTCATGCAGCGAAGAAATGGCTACATGATCAAGACAAAATCTGGTACGGGCTAGGAATACATGCACTTGTTTCGCGCTGGCGTAAAGCCGTATAAGTTGATGGGAATTATGTTGAATAATACCGATGTTTACATGACATATCCATGTATATTGTTTATAAATTTCATGCTTTTTGAATAAACAGCTCCTGAGAAAAACGATGTGGTGCATTACTTTCTGAACGCCCCTCGTACCTTCTTAGGCCACTTGACTAGATAATCCACTAAGAGACTTGAGACTTGTGAGTCGATTTGAGACTTGTACTAAGAAACTTGAGACTCGACTTGAGACTGGCGAGTCGACTTGAGACTTGTACTAAGAGTCTTGAGACTTGGCTTGAAACTGGCGAGTCGACTTGAGACTCGTTAGGACAGACTTGAAGATAACTCTGTAGAAACATTATTTTCTAAACCTGGGGTTCTTAACCTTCGTTTGCTCCCTTTTGAGCTTCATTGACCTCTGTGGCCTCCCCATCCCCCCTCAAAATGGCTGTTAGCTGAAAAAGGTTCTTGACCATTTTACTGTGGCCCCCTGGAAATATGCGTGGCCCCCTGAGGGCCAGGTGGCCCACGTGGAGAACCACTGTTCTAAAGCATACTACCTTCCCCTTTGGTATGGTCTTTTGGCGCCAGGTTGCATGTAGGACCCTCAGGAGTAATAGGCCACCTGCCGTTCCCATGTACTTAACCATTTCTGGCGTTATACCATCATGCCCTGCTGCTCTGCATACTTTGATTTTCTCCAGTGCTTCCTTCAGTTCTTCCATCTTGATGCCATCATCATCACCATTGGTTTCTTCTTCTGTGATAGTGATTATCATTTTTGACGCTTGACTTTGCTCACAGTCAAGGAGCTCTGAGAAATATTATTTCCATCTTTCCATTACTTCCTTTGGAGCAGTAACCTATTTGTCTTGCTTGTCCTGTATAAATTTAAGAGGGCATTGTTTTTCTTTCCTCATGTTCTTTAGGATCTTGTAGAACAATTTCTGGTTTTCTTGAGCATCTTTTTCTAGCTTTTCTCCAAATTCTTCCCAGGATTTCTGTTTTGCTGCTAGCACCTTGATCTTTGCTTCTGTTCTGAGTGTCACATATTCTCTATATATCTCTGCTTTTCCTTCTGTGTTTTTACCTCCTAAGTATTGTTTCCATGCCCTTTTCTTTTCTCTTATTTTCTCTTTAACTTCCTCTGTCCACCAAGGTGTCCTCGTTCCCGTCTTCCCAAGCTGAACTTCATCAGATGCTTCTGCTGCAGCTGTCTTTATGATTTCCTTGAATTTAGGCCAGAGAGTTTTTATGTCATCTGATCCTTCTTGTGGGTTTCTCACGGCTGTCACAATAAGCCCCTGATAATGGTCTTAACTTCTGGCTCTCTCAGCGTGTAAACCTTCGTTCTCATCTCTCTTACTTGATTATTTTTTTTTTTTGCTTTTGTTTTGCGTGATGAAAGGCAACGCCTAGGCTCTGCAACTCTTTCGGTTGTTCTTTTAATCGTCAGCAGGCAGTGATCACTTCCAGTCTTTGGCCCTCTCCAGACTCTAGCATCCCGCACATACTTGAATGAGCTCATCCTAACAATGGCGTAGTCATTGACTGATTTCTTAGTTTGTTCACATCTGGTGTATGTATGTTGTATGTTTGCGCTTATAGGGGAACTTTGTGTTTGTAATCACAAGGTTTTGCTCAGTATAGAATCTAAGGGGTCGCTTTCCATTGTGATTAAGTGTATCTTCTCCATATCTTCCAACAAATCTACCCAATCTAGCGTGGTCATTTCCAACTTTGGCGTTAAAATCTCCGAGAAAGATAATTTTATCCAGACAGTCGTCCACTGTCTTTTGAAGCAGCTCAGAGAATTCTTCTTTGACTTCTTCTTGCTCATCTTTGTTTGGCACATACACAAAGACAAGGTTGACCATGGTCTCTCCTTCTTTTAGACTTAGAACCATAATGCGGTACGAGACAAAGTTCCATCCTTTGATGTTATGTATTTGACTTTTGGCCTCAATACAGCCCACACTTCCTTTAGCTCTGTCACTTGTGGGGACTCCACAGTAAAGCAGCAGGTTGCCATTGAGATCCATAACTCCAACATGATTACTAATTATTACCAACCACACTATTATTTGCTACAATTTCCTCAACCTTAAAAATCCTTCTGATCGATCAGTTACAGAAAGACAGACAAGCAGGCAAACAGACAGACAGACAGGAAGAAAGGCAGACAAACAGACAGACAGACAGATAAGAGGCAGTCAGTCAGAAAGAAAGACAGCGAGACATTCAGACTGAGAGACATACATTCACAGTCAGACAGGCAGTCACGTAGCCATTCATACAGACAATCATACAGCTAGGAAGACAATCAGTCAGATAGGCAGATAATTAGACAGACAGACCAGACCGATAGGCAGACAATCAGACAGTCAGATAGGCAGACAGTTAGACAGACAGTTGACAGTTGGGTATGCAGAAAGACAGATAGGCAGAGAATAAGACAGTCAGTCGGTCAGACTGACATATAAACAGACAGACTCACAGGTAGACTGCCAACAAATGGGCCTTTCAAGGAACTAACCGACCCATAAACAGAGAGACATGTAAGACAGATAAGATTAGATTATAGTGGAGTAGATAAGATAAGGTTAGATTAGATAAGATTAGAAACGATTATATACGATTAGAGAAGATTAGATACGATTAAATAGAATGATAGACCGACATATGGGCGTGTGACGTATACTGGAAATATAGCCTACAGTAATCTGACAGCCTTTGTAATCCCGTTAGCGTTCTATGTTTTGCTAGCAAAATCATGCATTTACAGTCTGTGTTTACTCACTTTTTAGTCCTACCTCTCTTTTCTGTGTTTAACACGAGCTAACACAAGGTTTACAAACTTTCGTGACCTGCCAGTCATAATAGGTAGCGAATAAGGTTTGTTTACCTAAGTTTCTCATGCGAGCTGATCTGTCAATCATGCGATACCTGACATACCGCACGTGAATAACACCGAACCTTTTGAAGTCCGTACACAGAGGGAAGGCAGGGAAACCGAAGGCTCTTTGATGTCGAGTCGCGGGCAAAATCTTTGAGAACCCCGTTACACAGATGTAAGTCTTTTGATGGCTGTTGAACGCCAGAGAAACGCCGACCGTAAACTTTTATCTGGGGAACTCATGTTTCTGATTCTCTGGTATACACAATAGTGTGAAAAGTAGCATCATCTATAGATCAGAGAAACATGATGATATATAAACTGTGTCTTCTTAAACCTGCTATCAGTTGTCACTCAGAATTTTTGGATAGTCTAAGCACGTAGTTCTAGAACCATTGTGGAAGATGTGTTAATAGCATTCGTGGGGATTATCATTCTGATTTTCTGGTAATAGAAATTAGGTTTACGTGATTAAGAGTGTTAAGCTTTTACCATTATAATTCACTTAGATTTTCTAGCTGTTAGAATTAGTGAAATAAATAACGCGTAGCTATTTTATACCAGATGTTCAGATATAATGTTAATTTTCACCACCCGCTTTCTCATACAAGAAGAGACGGTTTTAGTTGACTGATATATATGCTAGGCGCGACTGATAGTGACAGAAAAGAATTCACGTTATGTTTAATTTTGTGCATTTATTATAAGTGACTATTATTTAATACCATACGATGACAAACAGACGCCGACAATTTAATAGCTATTACCGACAGGCGATATTTATGTAAGTGCGCATATGGATAATTGAATAATAATTGACATTGTACGCTGATCGTTACAGTGCGCGCAAGGAGCGGGGAGAGTGCATACCTTCACCCGACCTAGAAACGCAGCGCTAGCGAAAGCGACGCGCGATACGATAGGCTTAAGACACCGTGTGCCTTTTAACTTTAATCAGGACTGACGGAGTGGATAAGAGATCGTCTTGTCACCGTCTGTGTGCATATATGTAGCTATATAGTATAGTAGCATTTTTCCATAAATGTTTTTTTAATATATTTCTGAAGACCTGATCAAGGGCGTCCAGCGGTCTTTTTGGTCTTTTAATCATTTACTGATTTGTTAATGTTGTATTTTCTTGGCTTGTGCGTCACCAATTTTATTTGTGAGCCAAAGATATATGAGAAACATTTTAACTTGTAAATTTAACGGGACTTTTTTTTGACAAAAAAAACCAGCAATTTTTTTCCAATTGTTATCAACCCACTGGGTTGTGGATAAAATACTCTTTATCCCGACTTCTGACAGTCGTTTTTTTCAAGTGTAGCATCCAGAATTTACTCTGTTTCAGAATCGGCACTCTACCATAGAGCCAGCCGATAGGACTATCATCAGTTATCAACTGTAACATTTTTAGCAACCAGATGTTTCCCAATACTGAAAGTATTTTCATCTTTTAACTGTGAACCGTAGATCACGTTTTTCTACATCAACTATTCGCGGTGACATTTATTCATCCAGGGAAAAACACACACCAGATTTGGCGTTCACCTCGCTGGTCTTATTTATTAGAGGATGGACTCGGGCCAATATGGGACATAAAAAACCTGGCAATTTTATATTCAGGATAATTGTATTTCCAAGGAATATCACCAAGAGTAGGTAAGCGTGATTGAGTGGCTACTGTATGACAGAGAGAGTGAATATTTTTTCTTTGTTACAGGAACTTAACGACCTTGGATTTTGCTTAAACTGGTTTACTTTACTGGGTAGCATATAGTAGGAACGTCTTTCTTTACTGTCTATTCTGTAACATAGTGCTAACCTTTGACCTTTGGGTTATTAACTCTTTGGGTTCTTTTTCTCAAGAGAGGGAGGGCACATTTATTCTGTTATTTTCATATGTAGGTAAATCTGATTTTTAATTGATCTTTCTTTAGATATTTGATGTTGTCAAGTTTAAATGATAATAAACAACAAAAAGAACTTAACTTTGTGTGTTGGTCAGACCCATACAAAATTAACCATAGTTTTTCACGTTTGTGTGTCTTGTTGTCACATAGCTGTGTGTGTGTGTAGTTAAACTTATATTTATATGTATGAGGAGGGCAAGGTTGTCTTGTACTAAATTATAGTCGTATAGATAGGCTGGACTAGAGAAACTTACTCATTCCAGAGACATATCTTCTCCTTAAACTATTCACCAGTGAAATCTATTTCTCACACCTTATTTTTTCACGTACTTATCACCATCCACTCTACTCAGACGGGACCAAAAATAACTCAAACCGATCAGTACGACAGGGCGTACGAATGGACGGACCGATGGAAGGATGGATTTGTTGTTAGACAGATAGACGACAGCCAGGCAGATGGACGGATAGACGGACAGATAGGTTAGCTGATGGATAATGAAGTAAATATGAACACGTGAATGATCATCAGTCAGTAAAAGGCACAACTTTAATACATAACAGTACAACAAATAAGAAGACATTATTCGTACTGACGTTTTAATATCGACAGTACGATTACTTTTTCTAGCATTTTAAATATCGTACATACACAAGAGTTATCAATACAGCTGTTATCTACGTATTGTCTCGATTCACTATTAAAAGAAATAAGACATTACTGCAAGCAATATCCAGAATGTACAGAAAACTGTCAGGCATTAGCTACAATCACCAATATTTTTTGCTTGCTATGCTGATATGTATCTATACGTGATACTACCAGCTATATACAATTAACATACATTATGTTGTATCTTTCTAGGAGACAATGACTTCTTCAGAGTGGAATGTCAATGTAAATAAAACTTGTTTTAAAACAAGTCAATAGATTCAAACAGCTAGATACGTTAATAACATCGGATGCAAGATGCATCTCCAAAGGGCAGAGAGAATAGTCCAGGCAAAAACTGTCGTTCCATAAAAATGAAAACTATTTAATTCAACAACGTTTCGTCACTGGAAGTAAGAAAGAGAGTTCTTCATTTTAATTCATGTACAATTAGTAAACAATGCAGGAAAAACATTAGATACCACAGAGATGTGGTTTTATAGAAGTATGTTAAAAATATCATGGACAGCTAAATAGAGTAATGAGGATGTCCTGAAAGAATCCAGTGCTCAAAAGAAGCTTACAACACACATCAGAATATGTTTCTCAACCAGGGTTCCTCGAGAGATTGCTAGGGGTTCCGCTGAGAGCGTAATTGAAAATAAATAAATAAAGGTTTTTTTTTTTCAAAGTCTTGTACAAAACTGTGTCTTAGGCTACTTTTTTATTTATATTATTTGGGCCTTTGACTTTTAGTAGCTTTACTATACAATAATGTAAATCAATTTTTATATTGTAAATAACATTAATTAAATTACCGTGAGCTAAAGATACAGTAATTTTTATGCGGGGGTTCCTTGAGGCCTGAAAAATTATTTCAAGGGTTTCGCCTGTGTAAAAAAGTTGAGAAACGCTGCATAAGAAAGAAGCAATCCACTTTGAGCATGTTAAAAGAAGAAACCATGAATTTATGTGACAACAAGAAGTGTGACAGGAAAAGATGTAGAGGACGACAAAGAGAGAAGATACTGCACAGCATGACACCCATGACATGGAAGAAAGCCAACTGCAGAATTGATAAACAGTACTGGAGACAGCAAGTTTACAGATACGTGATCCCCTAATCGTGTACGTGAAATAGATCTTCAGTCACAAACGCCTATTGCTAGTGTCTTCTAACTGGAGAACGTTCAAGAATGATATGAACTGCTGTCAAACCTAACGGGGTCTACTCCCGACGATTTTAGTCCAATAATACTGGATTTAGTCAAAGAAGATGCGATGTTACAACTCAATTTACGGATGTGTGAACTTCCTTCCATTGAATCTGATCTTCCCTCGTCCCCTGTGACGTCTAGCGCCATTCTGTCTGTGTAATATTTTCTGGAGCGATCAGCCACTGATGTCCATTCACTCCGTACTGGTGTGTGATCTTTGGAGAGAAGACAAGAGATCATTGAAAAAACCCGAACTTGGAACAGTGCAGGAGGAAATGAAGAAAAAGTCATAAATGTATGTGCTTGAAAACAACGACCCTCTGATCGGAGTCTATTTGCACATAAAAGAGCTCATAAAGCAACATAGACATCACAAAAGGACGATAACAATACAAGTCACTCCTGGTTTATTGTTTATTTTTGTCACTTCTATTGAATTAATGTATAAGCACCACATATCAGAAGAAGACACACACAAAAATACATGACATTAGCATTACGGTTGAGCGTGAGATCCAACTTATTCAACACATGACCTCAAAGCTGGATGTAATTTTGATATCTAAAGTGTATTGGCCAACTTACACTTTATTTTATTTAATTTTGTTTTCGAGAATTAATAAGTACAACTTCTTAGCTAATGGCAGTTACTTCCCCTCGTTCTGACACTTGTGTCATGAATACCCAATAGATACTCGTCAGGATGTAAACAGTTACAAAAACAGGAAATGACGTGTCAACCACACTGTAGATTACAGGACAGGAAATTACATTTGTCAGACGTTTATAAATAAGAAGTTTAGATCATCACTATATGACGTAAGGGACAGGATATGACACAATACTTTTTCTTGCCCGTGGCAAGTGAAGTTACTTAGTCCTTGGTTTGGTTTTAAGGACCATGTTCTTAGCACACGGACACCTCTATCACAGTTCCGATCTCCTCCCTTAGAGCACACAAGGAAAATCTCAACACCTTGCACGAACTCTGTAACATTTGGTGAGGATCCCATTGTGCGCACACAGGAATCACACATTCTATAAATATTTCTGTGGAGTGTAGGATTCCTAATTTGTTCATTACGCTACTGTCTAACCTTCACGATTTTTAACGTGCGCAATTTGCATACCAGACCTCTTGCCAAGGGCGGCAACTGTAGTGGTGGTCCATGCTCCATTGGGTGAAAACAGGAAATGATGACGATAATAATAATTATGATGATGATGATGATGAATAGATATCTCAGACATCCAGTATGATGATGATGAATAGATCTCTCAGACTTCCAGCATGATGATGATGAATATATCTCTCCGACATCCAGTATGATGATGATGAATAGATCTCTCAGACATCCAGTATGATGATGATGAATAGATCTCTCAGACATCCAGTATGATGATGATGAATAGATCTCTCAGACATCCAGTATGATGATGATAAATAGATCTCTCAGACATCCAGTATGATGATGATGAATAGATCTCTCAGACATCCAGTATGATGATGATGAATAGATCTCTCAGACATCCAGTATGATGATGATGAATAGATCTCTCAGACATTCAGTATGATGATGATGATTAGATCTCTCAGACATCCAGTATGATGATGATGATGATTAGATCTCTCAGACATCCAGTATGATCATGATGAATAGATCTCTCAAACATCCAGTTTGATGATGATGATGATTAGATCTCTCAGACATCCAGTATGATGATGATGAATAGATCTCTCAGACATCCAGTATGATGATGATGATTAGATCTCTCAGACATCCAGTATGATGATGATGAATAGATCTCTCAGACATCCAGTATGATGATGATGATTAGATCACTCAGACATCCAGTATGATGATGATGAATAGATCTCTCAGACATCCAGTATAAAGATGATGATTAGATCTCTCAGACATCCAGTATGATGATGATGATTAGATCTCTCAGACATCCAGTATGATGATGATGAATAGATCTCTCAGATATCCAGTATGATGATGATGATTAGATCTCTCAGACATCCAGTATGATGATGATGATTAGATCTCTCAGACATCCAGTATGATGATGATGAATAGGTCTCTCAGACATCAAGTATGATGATGATGAATGATCTCTCAGACATCCAGTATGATGATGATGAATAGATCTCTCAGACATCCAGTATGATGATGATGATGAATAGATCTCTCAGACATCCAGTATGATGATAATGAATAGATCTCTCAGACTTCCAGTATGATGATGATGAATAGATCTCTCAGACATCCAGTATGATGATGATGAATAGATCTCTCAGACATTCATATATGATCATGATGAATAGATCTCTCAGACATCCAGTTTGATGATGATGATGATTAGATCTCTCAGACATCCAGTATGATGATGATGATGAATAGATCTCTCAGACATCCAGTATGATGATGATGATTAGATCTCTTAGACATCCAGTATGATGATGATGAATAGATCTCTCAGACATCCAGTATGATGATGATGATTAGATCTCTCAGACATCCAGTATGATGATGATGATTAGATCTCTCAGACATCCAGTATGATGATGATGAATAGATCTCTCAGATATCCAGTATGATGATGATGATTAGATCTCTCAGACATCCAGTATGATGATGATGATTAGATCTCTCAGACATCCAGTATGATGATGATGAATAGGTCTCTCAGACATCCAGTATGATGATGATGAATAGATCTCTCAGACATCCAGTATGATGATGATGAATAGATCTCTCAGACATCCAGTATGATGATGATGATGAATAGATCTCTCAGGCATCCAGTATGATGACGATGAATAGATCTCTCAGACTTCCAGTATGATGATGATGAATAGATCTCTCAGACATCCAGTATGATGATGATGAATAGATCGCTCAGACTTCCAGCATGATGATGATGAATATATCTCTCAGACATCCAGTATGATGATGATGAATAGATCTCTCAGACATCCAGTATGATGATGATGAATAGATCTCTCAGACATCCAGTATGATGATGATGAATAGATCTCTCAGACATCCAGTATGATGATGATGAATAGATCTCTCAGACATCCAGTATGATGATGATGAATAGATCTTTCAGACATCCAGTATGATGATGATGAATAGATCTCTCAGACATCCAGTATGATGATGATGAATAGATCTCTCAGACATCCAGTATGATGATGATGATGATTAGATCTCTCAGACATCCAGTATGATGATGATGATGATTAGATCTCTCAGACATCCAGTATGATGATGATGAATGGATCTCTCAGACATCCAGTTTGATGATGATGATGATTAGATCTCTCAGACATCCAGTATGATGATGATGAATAGATCTCTCAGACATCCAGTATGATGATGATGATTAGATCTCTCAGACATCCAGTATGATGATGATGATTAGATCTTTCAGACATCCAGTAAGTAAGAAACGATTTTATGTTGGGCTAAGATTTTAATGATTGTATCTAGCATAACCGAAACGTTGCTCAGTTGAATATAAATGTGTTTCTTTAATAACTAAGCTGGGTTTTGTTGCGTCATAAATTTGCATTTTTTGCCATTTTTGAATTGTTAATGCATTTTTTGAGTTTTTGGTCATTTTAATGCATTTTTTGTTGTTTTCTTGAGTTATAATTTGTAGGGGTTTTCAATAAAAATGGGCATTTTTGGGGGTATTATCGTGGTCTTGCTTATTACATTTTTAAAATAAATTTCTTCCCACCCAGGTGGGTCTGAACATCAATCTAAAGAAGATAGAGGTCATGACCCTCAATGTGGGTAACCCTGAGCCCATAACAATAATTAACCAGAAGCTGGAACAGACAGACACATTTACATACCTATGATCTATGGTAACACCAGATGGTGGAACACACAAAGACACCAACAACAGAATGAACAAAGCAAGAACAGCCTTTTATAGTCTAAACAACATCTGGAAGTCCTCTCAGTACAGCACAAACAACATCTGTAAGTCCTCTCAGTACAGCAAAAACAACATCTGTAAGTCCTCTCAGTACAGCAAAAACACCAAATAATCATTATATGAGAGCTGTATTTTTTCTATGCTTCTCAATGGTGTGGAAGACTGGAGAGTAACAGAGAAGGAAATATCGAAATTGTCCTGCTTCCACACAGTCTGCCTACGGAAATTATCCGAATCTTTTCGTGGAATACCATCACCAGTCAAGAACTATTTACTCGGGGTAACCAAGACAACATGTACACCATCATAGCTGGCAGACGCTGGAGCTGGGTTGACCACGTCCACAGAAGAGACCCTGATGCCATCACAAGAACAGCTATGCTATAGACCCCTGAAGGAAAGCGAAAGATGGCCGAACAAAAATAACTTGGCGAGAACTGTGGAGGCCGAGATGCAAACAATGAACCAAATCTGGGACACTGCCCGAAGGATGGCCGCCGACCGAACAAAGTGGAATCAGTTTGTTGATGCCCTACAAGACGCCACCAAGCGTGATGGCCACTGACTGCTTTGACAGTCGGCGGTTAAAGATCAAAGAAGAAGAAGAAATGCATTTTTATAGGTAATTCTCTAGCAACTTTTAGACCATTAAAATCCTAGCCCTAATTATATGTAATTGTATGGCCTAAAAAGTTTTTAAATGGAGTTTTGCCTCGTTTTATCTAACAGGCTAAGAGGCACAGCTGCTGTACAAGAGGCTACTTAGTCAGATAAGGGCTTGTCACAAGAAGCTACTTAGTCAGATAAGGGCTTGTCACAAGAAGCTACTTAGTCAGATAAGGGCTTGTCACAAGAAGCTACTTAGTCAGATAAGGGCTTGTCACAAGAAGCTACTTAGTCAGATAAGGGCTTGTTACAAGAAGCTACTTAGTCAGATAAGGGCTTGTCACCAGGGCCGGATTAAGCTAGTACGGGGCCTGTAGCATATGTTATGAAAGGGGCCCTATCTTTAAAAAAAAAAACAATGAAACAACACATATATATTTGAACACATACATTTTTAATTTGCATAGTAATTATCATTATCAAAAGTAACAACATTCAACATTATTGTTTAAATATTAATGTTTCTACATTTAGCATGAGCAAATTTGTTGATGATATAGGATGTATCAATTTCACGCAGAAGTTTATGTTCAGTGCTCATTAGTATGAGATTGTTCAATCTCTTTTGACCCATGGTGCTCCTTAGTTCATTTTTAATAAGTTTCAGTTTTGAAAATAATCGTTCTCCACTGCAGTTGGTTACCATTAGTGACAAATAGATGCGCAAGACGATTTCTACATTTGGAAAACAAGACTCCAAAGAATTGTCAATTATCAAAGGGTAAAACTGTAACTCTACAAGGTCTAGAGTAGTGCCAATATGAGAAGCAAGATCAGTTTTCAACAGTTCTGTAAACTGCACAAGTTCTTCACAAAGACTTTCTTCCAGATCTTCCGGATATGATTTAATAAGATTCGATGATCTCGTTACCACCTCTTCAGGTGTAAACGACTGTAACTGACGAAGGAATCCAAATACATCATTCAACTTTTGATAAGCTTTCTAGCGTTTTGGCAAAGCAGAGAGCAAGCTATCAATAAGGACAAGAATTGTTCGGATTTTAAACTGCTGAGAAGGCGTTTGAGATCCAACAAGTGGATCAAGTGTTCTGGAACCACTGAAATCATCATACTCTCGATTTCGTTTGTGTTTTCTTCGAGTTTGTTCTTGATAATGTTCACACTCAGTCAGATCCTTGGCCTTTTGCTCTATGTCTGCAAAAGTAGACCGCATAGCTTGAATATACCCCCGCGGGGATTCATAGAGTGCACAAGCTGTATTCAAATCTTGGTCAGAAGATTGCAAAGAAGCACTGGTCATTTGAAAACGCTGTAATACTTGATCCCACAGTATGATCATTATTCCTGTTTCTAACTTCATCATAGTTGAAAGTAGACCACGAGCCTGTTGACGACACTCTGCCTTCTGATCAATGTTATCTGAAATATCATCCAAGACTTGTTTTATTGCAGAAAAGCTGTGTCAAAGTGCTTTTGTTGCATCTGCCCGAGCGGACCACTTGGTATCTGACAGTCTTTTCACAAAGGGCAAATGGGACTCATTATGAGTACCGCCAGCATATAATGCAGTAGAAAGGAGACCCCACCGGTAGGTAGAAGCAGAAAAGAAGGTGTACAGCCTTTCAATAAATCCAAAGAAAATGACTGCTTCTTGACAACCTTCAGCAGCACATTTTCCAACCAAATTTAGTGAATGTGCAAAACACGGAATGTAATGCGCAAACTTATTCATCTCTTTAATTCGTGCTTGTAATCCTATAAACTTGCCACTCAGTTGCTGGCGTTGTCATAACTTTGACCACGGCAGTCTTTAATATCAATGTCATTTGCCTTTAAAAAATTAAGTAGACTTTTAGTAAGCTGTTCAGCACTATGACCTTCCATATCCAAAAATGTCACAAATCTTTCAACTGGTCCAGATGGCAAAACATAGCGCAGAGTCAAAGTCAGCTGGTCCATATTAGATATATCTGGAGTAGAATCCAATGAAACGGAATAATACTTGTATTTCTTCACTTCACAGAGAATGTGATCCAGTATGCTGGATCCAATCAGATTGATGAATTCCTCGCCTCACACGTTGTTTTAGATAGATATGATGTATGTCCAAATCCTTTGTTTGCATGAGTACTTATATGCTCTGTCAGAAAAGGGTCAAACTTGGCCAGTAATTCTAACAACCCTAAGTAATTCCCGTTATAAGGGGACACAACAATTTCATCACTGCCACGAAATGAAAGGCCTCGTTCTGCTAAAAACCTCACAACTTCAATTATTCGCTCTAGAAGTTTGTGCCAATACTTTTCTTGAATGTCCATTTGTTTCACAAGTTGGGAATCGACACGTTCACCTTTGTTTTTACGCATCAACAGTGAAATTAAAGCTTGTCTATGTGAGGAGCTTTCTTCATGTCGACGCAATAGATTGTTTGCATTTTTCCAGTCATTAAACCCTTCCACAGTAAACTTTGATGAACATTCTGAACTCATAAGCTTGCATGGGAAACCGAATAGGCGCCCTTTACTTTCTGAATAGCATAACTATTTTCTTGCATGTTGCTTGTTTGTAAGTTTATGAATATGTGTAAAATAAGACTTCTGACCGTTTCGAGTTTTCTTTTCAGTGTCATACAATCGCACGGATGAAGAGAAGGCACTATCAACATGTTGACATTTTTCACTTCCCTTGGATGTCCAATATTCACGCTCACAGTCATCTATGTCGGCGTCTGTGGCCTAATGGATATGAACGCAGTTTCATAATCCAGATATACCAGGTTCGAAACCTGCTGCAGGCGGTTTGGTAGCAGATCGCTTTGTGTTGATTTTTAACAATGGTATAAGCGCTGTACCGTTCAGAAAGCAATGGCAAACTACTGAATGAAAAAAATTGCCTAGAAAAATCACAAACAGCCAATAAAAGCTGGGGTTGATTGCCACGCCCTGTACAGGATAAGCAACTAACTTTAGTCATCTATATTGTTCGGCCAGTCACCAATATCATTAGAGTACTGCTTCGTTTCACTTATTCTTTCACATTCAGACTCAGTGTATACTGGGTTTTGCTGTATGTTTTCTGCTGCACAGCCTGCACTAGTACTAGTTGTTCCTGTTCTTCCAGCTTCAGCGGTTAGAGTACCACCACCATTAACATCAAAATATTCTGTCAGCTTACGTGTTTTTGATATCACAAGTTGATCTCTTCTTTCTTTTTCTTCCTTCGCTTTACGTTTTTCACTTCCAGAAGCATAATTACGTCCAATATCTCTGTGTCTACTGCTCATTTTTTGAGTTTTCTAACCTTACAAATCAAGAAATTTTAATCAAGATCGAAAGAGAGTGCGAGCACGCCGTATACCTCAATTAAAACAGGAAGTTTCCGTTCCCTAAATTCTAGTTTTTATTGTTAATGCAAATTTATTTCACTAAGAACGAAACAAAATTAGAGGAGCAGTCGCCTAGAGCCAAAAAAGTGGCATCCGTCCAAACGTGACCAAATTTTCAACGCCACTTAAATGGCTTCCGTCCGCAAACAGTTAAGATTAAAATAATGAAGAGTCACACTAAGTCACCCTCTTATGCTCTTTCTCTCACAATTTCGTGACACCAAATGAAAAGGCGCTAAAGATGGCATAAATCACAAGATCATTGGTTTAACGCTTGTATTAGAAGATGACCAAAAAATTATGTACATATTTCTTGGCGCGGGGCCCCTAAAAGCGCGGGGCCCGTAGCATATGCTACTTTTGCTACTACGTTAATCCGGCTCTGCTTGTCACAAGAAGCTACATAGTCAGATAAGGGCTTGTTACAAGAAGCTACTTAGTCAGATAAGGGCTTGTTACAAGAAGCTACTTAGTCAGATAAGGGCTTGTCACAAGAAGCTACTTAGTCAGATAAGGGCTTGTCACAAGAAGCTACTTAGTCAGATAAGGGCTTGTCACAAGAAGCTACTTAGTCAGATAAGGATAGTCAGATAAGGGCTTGTCACAAGAGCAGACAATAAATAACTGACACAAACAACTGACAATACCTGTAAGTGTTGATTTCTTGCGGAACCGATTAGGACACAAGCCCTTCTCAAGACAGAATTTTAACAGCTCATTACGAAATCGACTCCCAAATAAGCAGTAAATGATGCAGTTCGTGGCGTAACCTCCGTACAGAGACAGCGTTACTGCAGCTTTAACTAGAAAGCAAGCGACAGTCACTAGAGTTGTGTTAGAACAGGTACTTACTACACGTAAAACAAAAACTTTGACCAACTACTTACTACATGTAAAATAATAACTTAGACCAACTACTTACTACATATAAAATAATAACTTAGACCAACTACTTACTACATGTAAAATAATAACTTAGACCAACTACTTACTACATGTAAAATAATAACTTAGACCAACTACTTACTACATGAAAAACAAAAACTTAGACCAACTTCTTATTACATGTAAAACAAAAACTTAGACCAACTACTTATTACATATAAAATAATAACTTAGACCAACTACTTATTACATGTAAAATAATAACTTAGACCAACTACTTCTTACATGTAAAACAAAAATTTAGATCAACCACTTACTACATTATTATTATTAAAATGTAGTAAGCAGGTAGTCTAAGTTATTATTTTACATGTAATAAGTAGTTGATGTACATTTTTATTTCACATATAGCCAACCACTTACTACATGTAAAATAATAATTTAGACCAACCACTTACCACATGTCAAACAAAAAAAATAGACCAATTGCTTACTACATGTAAAATAAAAATGTAGACCACCTACTTACTTACTACATTAAAGTAATTACTTAGACCAACAACTTGATACATGTGTCACGGAATACGTTCCTTCTTTTTGTCTGATCTTTCTCTCCACTCTGGTATTGTTATCTACCATTCCTCTTACGCGCTACCTTTGCCCAATGTTTATTGTTTGTACTTTTAAAGTTCAAGGTTTTCGTATCATATGTTGTTCTAATCCTTTACTCATTTACTAATTACCTTGATCACTTGACCTGTTTTGACACAATATTGGCTTTGTTTATGCGAAGCGAAGTTACCACAATGACTTTTGTCTTATCGCTAGCTCCAGACGGAGTAAAATTATACTCTGAGCGACATTCCTGTAGTTTTTTTTTTTTTCGTACGCCCGCTAATACTCGAGGCGAAATCTCAGGTTATTATTAATGTCTAACCTGACATTGATTTTACGTGAGTATCCCTTTTCTTGTACAGAGACAGGTGTCCCTCGCCATTCAGGCAGATACTCGCCGATTTCGGAGGTACCCATTAGAGCTGGGTCCGCTCAGGAGCCGCCAATCCCTGGTCGACGACACTTCTTCAAATGTCATCGCCAGGTCTCGAGTTAATCCAGTCCAATTCCCGGTCGACGAAAAATCCTCAAATGCTGTCGCCCGGGTTTGATCCTGGATCACCCGGTCGCCAGAGCGGTGTGGTAACCACTACGCTAGCGCGGCTCCATTCCTGTTGTGAATCCAGACTTTTTATCTGGCATTGTTCGCTATTGTCCAAAATGGATGGACGGACGTTACAGCAGTTAGCAAATATACTTACTTAGTCCTTCCTCTTCTACCGTCAGGTGTAGAGGTTTGGAAGAGAGAGCGCCACACTATCCTATCGGCCTGGTTCCATTCTAGTCCTTCAAAGATTGTCTAATGTTGTCCTCCCAGCGGACTCTGGGTCGTTCTGGAGGTCTGCATTCCTGGCTTTTAGTGACCCATATTTGTCGTGGTAGCCGATCCTCTCCCATTCTGCAGACATGGCCAAACCATCTTACTTGGGACTTTTACTTGGGTCTGCAGGGATTGGGTTTTTAGGTCGTGACGTATCGTCCGGTTAAGAAACATGTCTATTCTTGTTACTTCAACCACCTTCCTCAGATACCTCATTTCTAAAGTTTGGATCTGGCTTTTGTGGGTTTTAGTCATTGCCGACGATTCGCATCCATACGTCAAAACTGGGACACAGGTGCAACGGTATACAGCCATCTTCATCTTTTTACCAACTTCTTTTTTGTTGAGGAATCCTCGATTTATGGCCTGAAAAAGTCTCCCAGCTGCTGCTTTTCGGGTTGCCAACTCTTCTTTGATGCCTCCCTTCCGGTCTATGACAGCTCTGATGTATTTAAAGTGATTGACCTGTTCCAGGACCTGTTCTTCAAGATTAATATGATGCCTTCTTTCCTCTCGTGATATCACCATAGTTTTTGTTTTAGAGCTGCTTATGACCATGCCTCTCTTCTCCAGCTCTTCCTTCCAGACTTGAAGGTTGGATTGAAGATGTGCATTTGATTTAGTAATTAGGGTTTCATCAGCAAATGCCTGCTCTGAAATACAGACCTGTCTCATCTTCCAGAACCCCACTGAATACTTTCTTGTCCTCTCCTTACATGCCTTGATATCGTCCATGATGAGTATTAAAATATAAGGTGACAGGATATCACATTGTCTTACACCAGCGGTGGTCCTGAACCCATCAGACTTATGGTTTGCCGTACTCACATAATTTATGTAAAACTTGTAGACGCTCTGTATAGTATTAATTAGAGGTGCTGGAATGCTCTTTGCCAGTCCCAAAGTTTGCTCCAGGGGACCTTGTCAAATGATTTTTTAGATCTAAGAAACAAAGACGGGTCTCACCTTTTTACTCAGCTGTCTGAGTGTGAAGATTTGGTCTTGAGTACTTCGGTTTGCTCGGATGCCACGCTGGACCTCATCCATTTGTGGTACAGCAAGACGTATGCGACTCTGCTTCAGGATTTTTCTAGAGTAGATCTTACTTGGGACACTGAGAAGGGATATGCCTCAATGATTTCCACATTGTCGGTTGTCACCCTTTTTGAAAATCGTTGTTTTGATGGAAATTGCCCAATCCTTTGGCGTGGCCTTGTTGCACCACGCTGTCTGTAGGACCCTCAGGAGTAACAGGTCGCCTGCTATTCTAATGTACTTAACCATTTCTAGTGTTATGCCATTATGCCCTGCTGCTTTGCCCATCTTGATTTTCTCCAGTGCTGCCTTCAGTTCTTCCATCTTTATGTCTTCTTCATCACCATTGGTGTCCTCTTCTGTGCTAGTGGTTTTCATTTCTGATGCTTGACCATGCTCACCATCAAGGAGTTATAAGAAATATTCTTTCCATCTATCCATTACTTCCTATGGGGCAGTAAGAAATTTGCCTTGCTTTTTCTTTTTAAATTTAAGAGGACATTGTTTTTCCTTCCTCATGTTCTTTATGGTCTTGTAGAACAATTTCTGGTTTTCTTGCGCATAAGTTTCTAGTTTTTCTCCAAATTCTTCCTAGGACTTTGGTTTTTGCAGCTATAGTGCGTTTCACAATGTTTGCCGCTGTTTAATATTCAATATCTCTGCAACCACTTGATCGTAATTGTTGCAACTTTGCATATGCCCTAATGATCGCTATGTCCCAAGGGGGACATTTCTTTCCTCGTTAACAAACTTATGGTTTTAAATTTTCTTTACTTAAAGTATACAAAATCGACCACCTCCTAGTCCAACCGTGTATTGAGAGGGCTTACCCCTTCATATTTGTGAGCTATTTCGATTTAACATCTTGAACGTATTTCACGCGATTTTCCCCATGTTTCAGCTCACTACCACTCTGTTTTGAACATTACAATTATCCTTCCGGTGTGTTCAGTGCATAGGCATATCTTGCGGTATTCTAGGTCTGTAATACAATGGGAAATGCGTATGTGGATGAAACTTGGATCAATGCTCACCATACAAGTGAAAAGGAATGGCAGTTATCAGATGGAACGATTAAAAGATGTGTACCCAGTGGAAAAGGACAACGTCTGATAATGGCACATGCAGGCAGCAGACATAATGGGCTAGTAAACAATGCTGAACTTATTTTTACTTCCAATTATACGGACAACCGGGACTATCATACTGAGATGAATGGTAAGATATTTAGAGTGGATTGAAAATACTCTTCTTCCGTCCCTAGACAGACCATCCTGTCTGATAATGGACAACGCATCATACCACAACGCTGTGGCAGAAGAAGACAAAATTCCGACATCCTCGAGTACAAAAGATGCTATAAAGATTTGGCTCAGAAAAGAAGACATTCCATTTAACGAGGGGTTTCTGAAACCTGAATTACTGTCCCTTGTTAAGAAATCACAAAAGACCAAAATATTGCATATAGACAAGTTGATTCAACATCATGGTCATTTGTGTTTGAGACTGCCACCTTATCATTCACATTTAAACCCAACTGAACTCGTTTGGGCAAAAGTTAAAGGACAGGTGGCAGCTGAAAATAAAACTTTCAAACTATGCAACATGAAAGAACTAACATATGCCGCCCTCTCGCAGATATACACAGATTATTGGTGTTAATGTGAAGACCATGTCTTAAAAGAGGAAAATGACTATTGGAAAAAAGATGGACTGTCGTTCGTACAGCCGAGAATAGTCATCAATATGTTAGACTCGTCTGACTCAGAATAAGTGTGTAAATACCCTATATGTTTTATATGTTTTCTCCTCCATCTATGTGTATATGTAAACCAATTCATTTCCTTTTTATCTCCGCGATTTCACTACTATTTTTACATACACAGTACTTTCACCTCTTCATGCATCCATTCACGTTTTAGTATAAAAAGTAACATTTACAACGAATAGGAGTTATTATTCTCTCAAATATTTCGAAGAAATAAAAAGGACCTCACGCAGTAATCAGTTAACAAACCCTTCTAACTATCGAATTGTACAGACGCCTTATGCCGAAAATATGCAACTTCCTTCATTTACGGTAAATTATTTTCTTCCACGACAAAATTATTACTTCGTTAAAAAAGATCAAAGGAATTAGCCGTTGCAAGAAAAGAACACTACCTGCAACATTGAATTTTATAAAAACTTTGGGACATTGAAAATATAAGACCACATGCAAAAAATCATGTTTATCATTGCAAGGAATATGGAGATATTTGAAGTCAATCGTCGACCGATCTTTTTGAAACGCACTTTATAGCACCTTGTTCTTTGCTACAGTTCTGAATATCATGTATTCTCAATATTTCTCCGTTTCTCCAGCTGCGTTTTTATGTAATAAGTATTATTTCCATGCCATTTTCTTCTCTCTTATTTTCTCTTTAACTGCCTGTCCACCAAGGTGTCCTCTTTCTCTTCTTTCCAAGTCGGACTTCACCACATGCTTCTGCTGCACCTGTCTTCATGACGTCCTTGAATTTAAGCCAGAGGGCTTCCAGGTCATCTGATTGTTCTTCTGTGTTTTTCACTGCTGTAGCAATAAGCCGCTGATATCTGGTCTTAACTTCTGGCTCTCTCAGCTTGTAGGTCTCAATGCCCGTTTTTCCTGTTTGTTTACTTAGTTTCTTGCGCGATGCTAGGCAATTCCTAGGCCGAACAAGTCTTTCAGTTGTTCTTTTAATTGTTAGCAGATAGTGATAACTTCAAAACTCTGGCCCCTCCAGACTAGCATCCCGGACATATTTGAATGAGCTCTTCCTAACTATGGCATAGCCGATCACTGATTTCTCATTCTTTGTTGATTCACGTCTAGTGTATTCATATATGCGTTTATGAGGGAAGTTTGTGTTTGTAATGACCAGATTTTGCTCAGTGCAGAATCTAAGGACTCGCTTTCCATCGCCATTAAGAGTATCTTCTCCATATCTTCCGATAACTCCACCCATCTAGCATGGTCATTTCCAACTCTGGCACAGAAATCTCCGAGCATGATAATTTGTCATCTAGGCAGTCGTCCACTGTCCTTTGAAATAGCTCGAAGAATTCCTGCTTGACCTCTGCTCGCTCATCTTCATTTGGCCCATGCACAATGACAAGGCTGGCTATAGTTTCTCCTTTTAGTTTTAGGACCATAATGCGTTCCGAGACAAAGTTCCACCCCTTGATGCTATCTTTTTGGGGTTTTTTCGGTCACGCCCCTTTTAGCTCTTTCAGATGTGGAGACACCACTGTAGAGCTGCGTGTTGCCATCGAGATCCATAATTCCTTGTCCCTTTTTCTTCGTTTCCGTTAAAGCCAGTATTTCTTGTTTTTGCTTTCCTCATTTCTTCCACTAGCTCCTCTTCCTTCCCATTTATACTCCTTGTATTTCATGTCCCATAAGTCGTAGTAAGTAGTCAGTTTCAATTCTTCGCCTTTAGAATCAGCTCAGTTTTCTCTCTTGCATTTCTTGTAATCATGTTTTAAGGCAAACAGGTGATTGGCCTGTTGTGCCTTTGCATAATGGTGGGGCTGCCTCCTTACGGCCTCCATGCAGACCACCCTCCTCCTTTTTTTAGCCGGGCTTGGGACCGGCCTAGGCGGAGTTAGCAAATATGCAGTGCCAAAAAATACGGCCGTTGGCAATGTTGGAGAAGATTAAGACACGGACAGCAAATTTGATTTTATTAGCACGGAAAGCTGAGAAATCCCTTCCGCCTAGACCTTGCTGTGATCAATGGAGTTTTGAAAGCAGTATTTTATGCCTCACGAAGAATGTTCTACATGAGAGATGCGGATGGGAGATGAAGACCTATCAAAATCAAATAAGTTATTTACCTTTGATTTGACATTTGAGATGAAAATTTAGGCTGCTCTTGATTGGACTTCTCGTCCATGAAGCAAAACGGGTGTGTGAGCGAAAATATTCGTTATAACCAGTGCCATAGAAGCCTACGTTGTTAGGCGGTCGGAGTGTCTAGGAGGTATGGCGTCCTGGTTCGTTTCCGAGTAGAGGGAATATAATTAATGGAAATCTTTGTCTGAACCAGTAGTCCTAATGATGTCATTCTGCACGGGTCTCCTTGATAGTCAGATCGGATGCCTAGCCTTTTCAGAGAAGGGCATACAAATACAGTCCCGTGTGCAAGTTGCGCACGTAAAAATATTCCACGGTAGTTTTAAATCGTAAAGAGTAGGCCACAATGCCGCTGTCCCGGCAAAATTTAAAAACTAGAAACCTATCAACCTCAAAGTATTTAAAGAATGTGTGATTCCTATATACACGCATTGGGACTCTCGCCGGTGATACAGAGTTTGTGCACTATATTGAGAAACACAGAATATCAGGACCCAAATATAGAACAGGCTAGAGGACCATAAGTCAGATGAGTTCAGGACCACCACTGGTGTAAGACAATGTGATATCCTGTCACCTTATAGGTGTGAGGACCTGAATTCTATGATTAGAAGAGAGTAACGCAGGATAAATAATTGTATGCCTTAAGTTCTATGTGCCTAGTTCCTAGTGCTATAAGTTCTAGGTGCCTAGTTCCTAGTGCTATAAGTTCTAGGTGCCTAGTTCCAGTGCTATAAGTTCTAGGTGCCTAGTTCCTAGTGCTATAAGCTAGACACCTAACTCACCTGAAGAGACGGCACCTTATTTCAGTTGCCCGACAATATTCGGACGTTACCTGTGTAAGAAGTCTGTGTTTAATTCTGCTAAAAAACTCGGGTTAAGTTCTAATGTGTATTTTATCATGTCAAATTTTGCATTTTTGTCAGGTATAATTTTTATGTGAATGGCATATGGCATATGAGTGTGGCAACCTCATCATTGTAAATAACGTGACACATGAACCACCACTGTAAGAGATTGTGACTGTTTCATGCGGGTTTCCTCATAAAGGATGAACAGCTGAGGTGGCACCAGACTTCATAGAAAACATGAAGTGAATGATGATGTCATTGTGTACATAGTTATTATAAAAGAACTTTGCTACAATCCACGTATATGCACATCTATTGCAATTGTTGTCTTCCTCAGTCCAAAAGCATATTCATCCGACTCACTGGGGTTGAACTTAACACACAGGGATGTTAAATTATTCTGACTAAGATTGAAGTGGTGGATGGAAGCGGAGGGCGCCTGATGCTCATATCAGGGACCCATTACTCAAAAGAGGCATTTGTTTTCCTCTTAGTTTGTGGTACAAGGTTGTGGTTCACGTTGGGAGCAGTCAGCATCAGGCGGGTCTTGAAGACGCTTATCAACCTTTGTAGTCACCCCAGCCTTACTGCATTGTACGTGCTACACCCACCGGATTTGACAATTGAAGAGACAACTTTGGGAGAGTTACATATGTCAGTGTGTCGGGTATGATGATACTGTCTCCCCTGCTTCGCAGCAGTAGTCAAACAGTGGCTAAAGTACGAGTTTAAAGATGAGTGTATTCAAAGATATCAACCTTCGCTCAAGATCACTCTTATCAGAGATATAAATAGAAGAATGTTGCTTCTAATTTAGGGAGCCTCACAGGATTTTAAAGAAACATTATCTGACACATTGACAACTGTGGCTTTCCCAGACATACTGTAAATGTGACGTTCTCTGGCACACAAACAAATGTGATGTTTCATGACACTGACAAATGTGACATTTTCCAAGACACACAGACAAATGTAGCGAGTTGTAATTTTGAACTGACGGTAATCATCAAAGCAGATGTCTTTTGCTTTGCAGTTCTACATATTCTTTGGAAAAAAAGAAAGATTTCATGATGTAATTGATTGATCAAGTGGATTTATAGATAGGTGAATGAATTGACGAATCCATGAATAGGATTGTATTAGTAATCTCTATATAGCTATATAGCACCACACCATACCAGGAAGATGACCAGCACGTCGTAATTTGTCAACCATGTTATGTAAAGCCGTTCTGTTCTCTCTCGTTCTTTCAAGTTCTCTTCACGTCGCTATTATCATTTCTAAGGGTCTCTCTAGTTGTCTTCTCCATGTTGATTTACGTCTACGCTGCTTCTTTTACTTGGGGATTGACAAACAAGAACTGGCTTGTAAAGCTGTCAGCTACTTTCATAAATGATGACCTTAGCCAGTGGCAACATCTTTGACCGCACATGATTAGGCATTAATTATGGCTAGTAACAGCACTCAGAAATGGCGAGTGTGTGCCTTTAAAAAAACACAATTCCAAGACCATATTAGATGGGATGTTTTACAGAAATAGTATTTGTTTTGTCTCTACTATTGATAAATGACATTGTGTATAAATGACGCGATGAGAGAGCTGGTGCTAGAGTATACAGATATGATGACCATCATTACCCAGTTCAAACAATTCTATATCAACCTTTGTAGATCTGTCAAAAACCAAGTTCCCTGCCACGTAGAACAGCACAATTGGCAGGTTCGTCACCAGAAATTGGACGTTGGATATGAGCAGCATTATTGCCAGATTCTTATGACGAACTGCGGAAAACAAAGGTTGAAAATAAATATTCTAAACCAAACTTGTGCACACGAGTTGCTCACATTTATATATCTGACAACAACTCTACGACGTCTAGCATAAGAAAATCGGGGAGGTGGGAGGGAGGGGTGCGGAAAGGCTGCAGGAAGGCAGAAATCAACGGTAGGATACACACAACTAGTTAATGTGTCTTACAAGAACGGGATTTTTTTCTTTGTTTTGTTTTGTTTGGTGAACCTCATTTAGCTCTCGGTATCTCTCAATTCTGTTTTCGATCGTCTGTCACTGATGAAGGCTTTATGGCAGTAGCGTAGGCAATTTGCTTTGAACTTCGCAGCAGTAAAATGTATTATCTATTTGTATATATCCTATTATATCCTATTATTTACTATTTCTACTATAATTATAACATACTTCCATTTCTTGGAGCGTGTTCTCCTTGTCAGCAGCAACTGTAATGTTTCTTTAGCCGATGTCAATCCTTCGGATTAATGTCATGCTTTTGAAACAAAATGTCCTGTGTATAGACTTGACTGGTTGGATGTCATATCCGCTGGCACTGCTCATCCTGTAGATGTATTGTCTACGATCTCTGAGGTCTTATATAACCAGGATCTTCAATGCCACGTGACACAAGTCATCAATTTATCCAGTTATTTCTTTTTCTTCTTAATCTTTTCCTTTTTTTGAGTCTACCTTGTAGCACAGTTACTGGATACCGGCAATAAAACCAGACAGAGTTACGCTTAAGTCTGTCCAGCTATAAATGGGTACAAGACTGTTCTTGAGTTAGAGAAAGCAAAGGCAGCTGGTCACCCTACATAATTTTTGTCTCACAGAATGTGAGCTAAAGAGCACTGAATGTCTGGGCCTTATTAAGTTTACATTATGAGCCATTCTTCTGTTTCTGTCAGAACTGGCTCAGCTGATCGTCTGCTTGTCTGATGTAGAGATAAGTAACCCAACGTTTCTTTGTTGTGCCAAAGTCAGCACGTTGTCCTGTGCTTTATATGTGTACAGCATTTTTGTGAATCGTCTTATACCGTGAAAAAACAATATAGTATATAATCTTATAATTACGTACACCAGAGGTAGGCAGCCCAAAAGATATTTGGCTCCATTTTAAAAACACCGTATAACCTACAGATCTACCTTAGTAAAATCATATCTGTATTCTAGTTTCAGAGTATTTTGAATTGTGAAAGCCCTCAGCCTGTATGTAACGTTATCTCTGCCCATCCAGTTTCCCGCAATTCCATCTACAGACAAGTGGAACATACTAAAACTAAATGATGTTCTACCGAACGTTAACTTCGCTTCAAAGAAAATATGATGGGCCGTTATTTTGTAGTTAACGAATAAAGTGCACTTTAGTAGGACAGCTATTGGGTTTTCTTGGGAACTCGTCATACGCATCTTTAATTCCGATGATGCGTCGCTTTTAAGCGCTGGATGCAGATACTAGTGCCAAATTTCCCTATCTTAAAGTTCTCCCCCCCCCCCCCTTTTTTTTTTTTTGCCCCGCATCATATTAATTTGACAGATGTTAGGTTTAGTCAGTTAAATGTCATACTTTTGTTTTCTACGGTTTGGTGTAGGAAATTCTTAAGTGTGCATCAGGTCATTCTAAATAATGTTCGTGCCACGTTGCTCAAGGACCCGTGTTAATCGTTTTACTTCTTTTATTTCACTTTTTTTTTTTTTTTCAGTTTAAATAAAATAATTTGTACTTATATATTTAATATTAATTTCCGTGTTAGAGTTTGGATTGGTATAACAATTATACCGTCTTAAGTCTTCTACCTGAAAGTCAGTGTGGATTCCGGAAAGAACGTGGAACCACCGATATGGTGTTCGCTGCAAGACAGCTACAAGAAAAATGCCAAGAACAGCACTGTGACCTGTACACAGCTTTCATCGACTTGACAAAGGCGTTCGACACGGTCAGTAGAGAGGGTCTATGGAAGATCATGGCAAAATACGGCTGCCCAAAGAAATTTATCACAACAGTGCAGCAACTGCATGATGGAATGCAAGCTAGAGTTCAGGAAAACGGTGAGCTATCGGAGCCTTTCCCAGTCTCCCAGAACATCGTCATTGATCTCATCTCATCTCATAATCGGAACCTCTTCTACCCCGTGAAACGAGGTGTAGAGGGGACCCAAGTGCACAAGGCCCATGGGCGGACATGTAATCAAAATGACTTGGCAAACAGGTGATTAGCCCATTGTGCCCAACATCGTCATTGATGATGAGGTGAAAACCAGGATCTCCAAAGCCAGCAGCACATTTGGCAGACTATACACCAACGTTTGGCATCGAAGTGGCATTTAGTCTACAGACAAAGCTGAAGGTGTACAGAGCTGCGGTGCATCCAGTGCTGCTGTATGCATGCGAAACTTGGACTGTATACAGGCGCCACGTAAAGAAGCTAAACCACTTCCATACAGTCTGTCTCAGAAAGGTAATGACCATCAAATGGCAAGACAAGATCCCGGATACCACCGTTCTTGACAGAGCTGGTATCCCTAGCAACCATACTATTCTTTTGCAGTCACAGATTCGCTGGGCAGGTCATGTAGTCCGCATGCCAGACCATCGACTGCCAAAGATACTCTTTTATGGTGAGATGCAGAAGGGTAAACGCTCCCATTGTGGCCGAAAGAAGCGCTTCAAAGACACGTTAAAGACGTCATTGAAAACCTTTGACATAAACCCAGACACATGGGAAACTGCTGCGCAAGACTGAACTGCTTGGCGCACATCTCTTCGTAAAGGTGCAGCGGCATGCGAATCATCCAGAAGAGTAGCAGCGGAACAGCGGAGACAAGCTAGAAAAGACCGTGTAATAAAACCTTCACATGAAGCAAACATTCCCTGCCCACACTGTTCGAGATCTTTCAAGGCCCGCGTCGCGCTCATCAGTCACCTTCGTACCCATAGAGTAATCTAACATATTCCTAATAATTGGATGAGCAGAGTGGTCGTCATCACCCGTGATGGACGAACAACATAACAATTATACTAGGGCTTGGTCACACATGCAACTCGGAGAACTAAAGATTTATTTCATTTTTCAATGGGGAAAAAAGGGGGGGGGGGGGAATCATTTTTGAAGGTTTGTGTACATCTGGTCTCTATCACTTATGCGATGGATGAGGTGCCGCACTCCTAAGTGATTCCTGGTTATGTCTGGCATATTTTGTGTAACTGTAACGCACGTGACCTAGATAGTCAGCTATCGTTATCGTCTGATTATACGTCATCGCTGTTCTCCTTCTTTTCGTCACGTTTGATCACGTGATTACCACAGAAGCTGACGCCCCTTGTCACTATCCTCCTGTAGCAGTGGTTCATGTGACAATTTCTTCTACTTTCATGCAAGATTGAAATGTGGCCACTAGCTCGGGGCGCCAAGGTCCAGGGGTGCCAAAACTGGGTCACATGACCACTAGCTCGGGGCGCCAAGGTCCAGGGGTGCCAAAACTGGGTCACATGGCCACTAGCTCGGGGCGCCAAGGTCCAGGGGTGCCAAAACTGGGTCACATGGCCACTAACTCGGGGCGCCAAGGTCCAGGGGTGCCAAAACTGGGTCACATGGCCACTAGCTCGGAGCGCCAAGGTCCAGGGGTGCCAAAACTGGGTCACATTTCCGTAAACTTTATTTCTGTTTTTGGTAACTAGCTTTTATTCTCTTCATAATTTGACAAAAAACGATCCAACAACAAAAAACCATTTTTAACAATTATTTCTTCCTTCTACACATTTTCTTGACGCATGCAAAACTGATGGTCCCTGGAGACAGGGGAAGGGGTGGACCTAGACGACGGTGGACCCAGGACATCACAGAGAGTCTGAACTTGTCTTTGGCTGATGCAGGTCGACTTGCCCAGAATCGTGATGCGTTCAGAGCAGCTGTAATGGAGAGAATGTTCTGGAAAGAATATGTCACATTGTGATGATGCAAAACTACCAATTTTATTTCGCATTTTCCACCTTGAGAGGTACTACATCTTTTTAAATATTAGCTTGCAAATAGCAAAACACCAAGTGGGAAGATTTCCAGACTGAGATAGAGAGAGAGAGAGAGAGAGAGAGAGAGAGAGAGAGAGAGAGAGAGAGAGAGAGAGAGAGAGAGAGAGAGAGAGAGAGAGAGAGAGAGAGAGAGAGAGAGAGCGCGAACGAACGAACTTTATTTTCAAAGGGTTGAGAATTGGGCACGCAGGCCCGTCTGACATTCTGCCCTTCCTTTCTCTCACCTTTCATACTGAATTCATTTATTCCCATATGCATTTTACATATCAATGTCAAGGAATTCAACATTGCAAAGTAAAATAAAATAGCACACTCATATTAACATTAACTACTTATAAACATGACATAAAATATGTAGAAAAGTACAAACATCGTCATTAGAACCTACAATTGATATTATAAGAAAAGATAATCTGATTAGGGGGGCATGTAATCAAAACTAATAAAGTATTCGAAAAGTCTACGATTGTATGAATAGTGACTGAAAGAGAGAGAACGAACTTTATTTTCAAAGTGTTGAGGGAAAGGAACTTAGGCCCGTCTAAGAGAGAGAGAGAAAGAGAGAGAGAGAAAGCGAGAGAGAGAGAGAGAGCCAGCGAGAGAGCGAACGAACTTTGTTTTCAAAGTGTTGAGAAATAGGAACATAGGTTCGTCTAAGAGAGAACGAACGAACGAACTTTATTTTCAAAGGGTTGAGAATTGGGCTCACAGGCCCGTCTGACATTCTGCCCTTCCTTTCTCTCGTCTTTTATACTGATTTCATTTATTCTCACATATATTTTACCCATCAATTCAAGGAATTCAACGTTTTAAAGGTAAAATAATAGCATACTCACATTCACAGTATCTAATTATAAACATGAAATAGAATATGTTGAAAAGTACAAACTAAGTATTACCATGAAAGAAATATATGTTGAAAAGCACTAACATCATCATTAAATCTACACTCGATATTATACCATTTGTTCGGAAAAATAATCACATTAGGGGGGCAGATAATCAGAACTCATAAAGTATTCGAAAAGTTTACGATTGTATGAATAGGGACTGAGGTTATTATGTTTTAGATAATGTGGAAGATAGTTCCAAAGATGAGCAGCAGAGTAAGCTAAGCTTTTCTTGAATAAGTCAAGCCTAGGCTTGGGCACTTGTATTTTGTTAGGGCGTTGACTGCGTCTTTCATTTTATTTGAACATTGGCCACAGATATGTTGGAGCATTCTGTGACAGGATTGTGTGAACAAATTTAGCTTTGTTGAACAGAAAGCGCTTTCTTAGAGGCAGTATTTTGAGATCTTTATATAGATCTACACACTGTGTTTGGCAGTTGTCAGAAACTAGACGCACTGCACGCTTTTGTAGTGAATGGAGTCTTTTTGTGTTGGACATAGAACAACCATCCAAGATTGTGGAGCAATAGTCAAGGTTTGTTTGTATGTGAGATATATAGAACAATTTTCGTGCGTCTTCATCTAGGAAATGTTTGATTTTAGCTAACTGGTAAACTTTCTGTGCCGTTTGCTTGGTCAGTGCATGAACATGTGAGTTCCAATTTAGATGCTGGTCAACGACTATTCCTAGAGTTTTATGTTCATTAACGTTTCCAATTGGTGAGGTACCAATATAGATCTGAAGTGTTGTTTTCTCAGAATTTTGTAATTCTTGTCTAGTTGATATTAACATGCACTTTGTTTTAATTATATTAATTAGCATGCGATTTCCGATGCTCCACTTAATCAGATTGTCTGTATCTTTTTGTAACGATAGTTCGAGTGTGTGGCAACTTGTATCACTTGTGTAGATAGTACAGTCATCAGCAAATAGGTCACAGGATGCGTGCTCGACGTGTAGTGGAAGGTCATTAATGTATATGGCAAAAAGTAGAGGCCCAAGAATAGAGCCCTGAGGAACGCCGGTATTTATTACGGTTGGGTTTGAGCAAGAGTTATTGTAAGAAACTACATGTTTTCTGTCTGACAGGAATGATTTAATTATCGTCACTAGTTGAAGGTTTACTTTTGATGTTTCTAGTTTTCTAATTAAAATAGCGTGATCTATCATATCAAATGCTTTCTTAAAGTCTACAAAAACTGCCCCACATATGTAATCGTTATTAATATTTAAGTGCCAGTTGTCAATCATCTTAGTTAGAGCTGTGTGACATGAATGTTTAGGTCTAAACCCTGACAGACTATCAATTAGCAAGCCATTGTTAACTAGGTGTTGTAGTGTTATTTTATGTATGTGTTTTTCTAGTGGTTTGGATAGCGATGATATTAAGGAGATTGGCCTATAGTTACCAAGGTTATTATTGTCTGAAGAGCCAGGTTTTAAGAGAGGATATACCTTAGCGACTTTAAAGTGCCACGGAAAGTAACTCCGTGCGATACATTGATTGTATATGTATGTAAGCGAATCACTAATAGCTGGAGCCGCATAACGCAGTATTCGATTACTGACTCCGTCAAGTCCTGATGAGTTATTATCTTTAAGTCCTAGAAGATAGTTATACACTTCATTAACTGTCATAAACGGAATGTTGGATGGGATTGTGATGGTACATTTGTTCTCACAAAATACTGACAGCCTGCCTAAGTCACAAGGTGAATTTGGTATTGTAGATTTAAGACTGTTTATTTCTGCCTGAAGGTAATTGCTGAAGTCTGTGGAAGTAAATGAAGTATTAGGAGTTGACGAGACTGACAGATTTCGCTTGTTCGCTAAGGTATTGATTGCTTTCCATATATCTTTACTGTTTGTTTTGTTCTCAACCAAATTTTTAAAGTAATTTTTTTTTCTCTACGAATTAAATATTGCACGTTGTTCCTCTGTGCTCTGTATATGTTAAAGTCCTTGTTTTTGTGAGCTTGATCTCTCTGCCTCATGGCGTCTAGCACTGCTTGTGTGATCCAAGGAGATTTGACCTGTCGTTTCACACGAACTTCTTTAGTTGGTGCGTGGTTATCAAACACACAAAGAAAGATACGTATCCAATGGGCAATGGCGTCATCGGGATCAGAAAGCTGGTAAACACTGGCAAGAGGTGCGGTTCGCAAATCATGTAAAAATAGTTCACGGTTGAAATTTTTAAAACTTCTAAATTTAATACTGATATGTTTATTTCTTGGAGCTTTATATTTATTCTTTGACCACGTGCAACATATAGGATAGTGGTCACACATCGCGACAGTAGGAACAGAGCATTCTATAATGTTTTCTGCACAGGTGACGTAGATGTGGTCGAGAGACTTACACACATACAAACATGCACATACACACATGCACATCCAAACATGCACATACATTTTCAATTGCAGATAATCGAATGTTAGTGTCAGTTATTGTGTAGACCTCGTGTTGCGCACATATTCTTTGGCGCACGGATTACGCATACAAAAGTAAAATGTATTTATTTGTCTGATAAAAATATATTTATCTTTGAATGCATGTTTTTCGGTCTTGAGGGACGGAACTCAGATTAGGTGATGGGTATTCATTCTGTGAGTTATCGCTCTTTGTAGCCTTCTTAAAAATTGAACTCGGCGGAGGAATCTAGACTTACTTTAATCTATTCTATGTTTGGTTAGGAATAGATTGTTATTGCTTCAGTATGTCTATGGCCCGAATCTATGTGTAGTTCTTGTCTATGTAGGACGAGTATGTCTTATATCTTGATATCTTAGTATGTTTAAGTGGAACTATTTTTCTTGTACTGAACTTTTGGGGTCAGGTGCTTTTCGGCGCATGAAGATACGTTAGGGAGTCCTTCGGTGTTAGAAAGCCTATGGCGGGAGTCATTTCGGAGACCTGCCCAAAGTTTGTGATCTCTTGTTGATTATGGGAACGAAGATAGTTTCTTCGGGGATTGCTAAATCCGTGAGTTCCCTAGTGTTCATTCCATAACGCCAGGAGAAGAGCGTTTGTGCTTGCTAGTGTATTCTTATGTTAAGGTAAACGTACTTTTGCTGACTTCGTTCATTCCTAGGCTTAAGATGGGCAGACGTTTACATGAATCTACCTATGTCAGTATGTCAGAACGACATATTATTTAGCAGCACTGATTATGTTTCTATACAGCAATTATGAGGACAGATTATGCTGATGCTTGTGGAAACTTTGATATTCATGAATTGAATCTTTATCGGAGCTTGGTCGTACATCGTTATGGTGAGCGATGTTTACAAGACTAGAAGCCATTTCGAAATGCTATGTATTGTCGATCATCTACCAGAGAACAGGGACGCCCTTATTATCCGATGATGATCAAGAGATCACACTTACGAAAGGAAAATCTATTCTTGGGTGATTTAACATTTGCCCAGAAGATATTTGCTGAATGCTATTTAAAGAAATCTCCGCTAGGGTGCAAGCTACACTTATGCTAAAGGAGGTTCTGTCTAGGAGTCACCGTAAACATTATTGATTAACTGACATGACTAGTCAGTAAGGCCTGATGAAGATTTGTTAAACATTATATATTAACTGACCCGATCAGTCAGTAAGGCCTGATGAATACTTATATGAGATATGGAACTCTGAACGTTTGTATACTGATGTTCCATTGTGATTGTCCTCAACATGAATGCCAATTTATAATTGTACACCGTGGGTCAACAATATGCTATTGATGTCGACCTGTGTTCCTGTAACTGTACCCATTCTGTCAAGTGTGTGCGTCAGATTAAACTATTGAAACGTCTACAGTGGTCTGCATAAGTAACTTCTAGATACGCATGAATGAGTGTTTGAACTTTCAGTCAACTCCACAGAACAGTCACACATTCGCGTATTGACATTCATTACAACACTCATTGTCAACACTGTATTCTTGTCAGGGCCTCATTGTGTCCCAGGACAAGGTGACATGTATACCTGACACTGTGCTCGGTTGTTTGAGTTGACTATTCAGTCCCAGTACATCTTTACAACGTACACTGATAAAACACAGTATACAGCATCCTAGAATAACAGCCTTTATCATTATTACTGTCACCATCGGAAGAACACGTTTATCACCTCGGCGATATGCAAAGACACCTACCTGCCCTGTGATTCTTATGCGGCGTCGTCACTAGCGACGATCCTTGAGAACTGACCTTGACCTGACAGAAGATCAGGAAACTGAACACGATAAGAAACATCAATGGTAAACCATATACGGTGAGCCGCAACAGCAACACGATGGTCGAGTTTATAGAATGCAAATCGCAGCCATAATTTCTGAAAACAAGGAACAGTGAATGATTCTGTCAGAAACATCATCTGTGGACTTAGTATCGATACAATCAGAACGCAAAACACGTAATAATTGTTGATTATTACTCGAGACAAACCTAGCAGGTTCCGAACCTGATAGCGTCACTGTTAGTGAACAGGTGGTAATCTTCATAATTCGCACAGGTCACAACATATTGGGATATCATGTGTTCAACAAGTTAAACATAGGAACTGCTGATGAGTTTAACTGCCTCACCGATAAAATGACTGCTGAACATCTGCTTCAAAGGTGCCCAGCATACGAGGAACAGAGAAAATGCATATGTCCATCACAAGTACCATTCCTGGAGAAAACTCTACGGAGATATCAATCCCCTCAGGCTGACCATCCCTTTCTTTGAACATATTCAAGTTGACGTCTGGTTGTGAACATATTCAAGTTGACGTCTGGTTGTGAACATATTCAAGTTGACGTCTGGTTGTGAACATATTCAAGTTGATGTCTGGTTGTGAAATATTCAAGTTGACGTCTGGTTGTGAACATATTCAAGTTGACGTCTGGTTGTGAACATATTCAGGTTGACGTCTGGGTGTGAACGAAGTAGACAAAATAATGGGAATTTCCTCGCTTGTAGATTTCAGACAGCGAAGGGAACCTTAGTTTATTTATGTGCGCACTGTTAGGTGGCAACGCCTTGGCGTGTACGGTGTCCAGTGTACATTTTTCGTCTAACAGTGTTCCAAGTGCGATAAGTATACTAGATGAAATTATAAATTGCTGTGGAATTGAATTGCACTAGTGGTTCAAAATGAATGTTCGATGTCATATGATATAACGAGCTATCTTTAGTACTTTATATGACGCTTACTTTATATGTTAAGGTATCAACAGTACTTTATTTGTCGCCTTTATCAACTTCGGATGTGCCCCGCTCAGCAGGGATGATGAACTCTTAAAAATTCTCAGAAAAATAGGCTGGCTCACTAAATTGCTGGAAATGATAAAGCCATTCCATGAAGACATTAAGATAACAGTCTAATACGCTGGGAACACATCACAGCCCTTTGACATATCAGTGACGTCAAACAAGGCTGCGTCCTAGCTTCGCCTCTCTTTGGGATCTTCTTTTCCTTGTTCTTGAAACATGCATTCAGGATGTATCCTCACACTAGGTCAGATGTCTGACTGTTTAACCTCGCAAGGCTCAAGGCAAAAACGAAAATCACTATAAGAGACTTGTTATTCGCCGAAGATACTACAATCGTCACTCAAAGTCCATAGGAGCTCCAGAGAATGAGGAATCGCTTCACCCAAGCATGCAAGGACTTCTGCCTCACAATAAGTCTAAAGAAAACTAATGCGCTGGTTTAGGATGTGGATTGTGCACCAGTTATCACTATCGATAACATGAATTGGCAGTGGTACGCTACTTCACATACCTGGGATCTACCATCAACGACAAAATTTCTCTGGACACAGAAATTGACAGTCGCATTGGCAAAGCTGCAGCCATCTTTACCCGCCTCACAATCCGTTTTAGGGGAAACTCCAAGCTCACAATGAAGATACAAGCCGCTGTATAAAATGTCTGTGTCACCAGCATACTTCTATATGTCAGTCAGATTAGGACAACCTCTGCTAAGCAAGAAAGAAGACTCAGTGCCTTTCATCTACGATGTCTATGGTATTTCGTGAAAGAACAAAGAGACAAATGTCGAGGTGCTATCACGTACTGCTCTTCAAAGCATGTATACACTGCTTAGACAGCGAAGACTACGCTGGCTTGGCCATTTTCACAGCATGGAAAGTGCTCGCATCCCCCAAAGGTAGTGTCTACGGACAGCTGGTTGATGGTTAAGAACAGCCACGTAACTGCTGTTGAGGTTCTTATTCTTTTTCTTCTTCTGCCTCTTCTTCTTCGTATCCTCTCAGATGTCCAATTGAATATTTTCAAAGAAAGCAATCTTCAGATTCACGTTATTTGTATCTGCATTGAGATTTATTATCAGGATTGGTACTGGAGACGCCATATGTGCTTTCTTTGTAAGTTGATAAGCTGAGAATCTTTGAAGCAGATGCTGAGCAGTGATTTTATCGGTGTCACAGTAAAAGCGCGTTATGATTTAGATCGTCTTTCATACTGCTGTCATTTATTTACCTGTGGATTCATTTTGTTACCAATGAGCCAACATGTGTTACTGTTACTTCCCTGCCAACACCACAGTCACCCTCTAGTCTACCCAGCTGTAAATGGTGTCATAGGAGGTTTTGATGTTACTAATTACAGGCTATCCTGGACAAATAGATGTATCAGAGGATACCAGGATAGTGCAAAATAAGAGACTGGTCTTATAAGAAATACCCCCTTCTCTGAAAAGAGCAAGGGTGTATAGACAATCAAGGTGAGGTCAAGCTATTTAAGTTCCCAGATTAAGAAATGATGATGATGAAGTTCTCTGGGTCCCTATCGGCTACCCCTTGAGATCTCACCAAGAGTAGGTTATCTGTGTGGTTTTATTTGGCTACTTGTCTAAGGTAATTTAGTATAATAATTATGAATTTCAAACAGAACTTTAACTTTAATGAAAATTAAGTAAGCAAGACTGTCTGAAAATTTATATACAATTTAATGGTACGGAACCTCAATCTTTTTGGGTCAGTACTTTTTTTTTCAAAATCTAGAAACTTATATTTACATAAGAAAATAAATAACGTGGAAACTCTGTTCCAGTATTATAAAGTGGTCACAATAATATATATACACACACAGTTCCTGTTCAGACTAATTATACTGATGTTGGTACTTCCCTGTAAGGTCTACTGTTTTCATCATCCCTAAATGGTAAGCTTTATTGGAGGAATAAGGTTTGGATGAATCGCCATTGCCTTTCTAAAGGACTTACCATAAAAAGGTTGCTGCTTCAGTCAATAATAGTAGTAGTCAGGATCACCAACTATGTGACTCCTGACTGAAGATAAGGGGTCTAGCTCCACTTGTATTCGGAGCAATCAACTCCCACACGCTCCTCTTCTTAGTTAATGCAGCCACGAGGTAAAGGCCTGATACAACCTGGAATAAGAAGGACAATCCATTCCATGTAGAGCCTGTCTCTATCAATTTCACCCCTAATCAATACTAAAACTTACCTAGGTCAAACATGTGCTAACAAGTCGCACAAGACCTTAAATTCCGTTGTCTACCATCAGTTTTCATGCCATAACTCTTTCTATGGGTTCATCAATGCTTGGGTACCTCGTTCATGTTTGGCTTCCAAACAATAATCATGGTGGGTACAATATATAGCTTGTGACCTGTTGATTACTTCATTCTAACATTCCCTATATGTTTTCACATGTTATTTGAAAAGTGTGTCACTCCAAAAGAAAATATCCATTTATTAATGCTACACTTACAGTCACACATTTTAGTGGCCAATTGGCAAATATATTTTACACATTTCTCACTCCGAATAAGCCTGCACTATACACATTCCTACTTAGGTCGTCGTGACACAACACATCCCTTAGGCAGTATCAAATAAATATGGCACACATAGCCTATTACTTAAAGGTTAATAAAATATGCAAATAAATGTATCTGTCTTACCTTCAAGTAAAGAAATTCCCACACTCAAGCTGACAGGCCGTAAAAGGGTTCTAGCACTGCTCGCAGTTCATACGGCAAAGGCCTTGTCCTTCTGTCTCTTTTAGTACACGTCAGCTCGGCATGGAATCTTAGGTTTTCAATGGCGGAACTTACAAGAAGTTGTTCCTTTTTATCAAACTACACCCAACCAATCAGAAGTCGTGTCAAAAAGTTAACTATTTTTGAGACTATAAACTTGGGCGGTTTTAAGTGTGTTTGTCTAATCTGACCAAATTTGAAAATATTATATCATAGTTATTTGTGAACCGATTTTAATTGTCAAAAGTGATAATTCAACGGCCAATTTCTCTCTATCGTTCTCTATAGCTTTCCTTTAGTTATTCCTTTGCATTTCCATCTGGGTAATTTTTTTGTGATTAAATCGTGCCTTACCCTGATGTGAAAATCTCACTAAATTAAATTTTCTACTACCATAAAATTTTTATTATGAGGGAATCTTTATGTTAATATGTTAAGCAATATCAGCGCTATAATTTGAGATATCTTTTTTCATTTTAATTATTTTAAGTTATTAAGAAATAAATTATCTACGTTCGGTCAAAAACACAAAAAAGGCATCTATTTCTCGTTAACCAAAATTTTCTTACCACTACAAAATATGGAAACGATTTGATTGGTTGTTAAATTAAGTACTATGCTCTTCGATAATTTTTGGGTTGGGCGGTAACTTTTTACTTGTTTCTTATTAAAATTTTAATACACTAGATAAATTGTTGGCAGTAAATTTGACTGGCCCCTCAGACACATTTCAAATACTGTAGTTATTTATAGATTTAAAAATAAGATAGCTAGTTTGTTTGTGAGCGGGGAATTTGAGCGTGTTGTCATACGGATTCACTTCACTACATATCTCCTCCGTTAGAAAAGCGTGAACCACTTGTGCAGCTTTCATATCTGTATACAATCACGTTAAAATAGACTCCACTATGCCTTAGTGTGATCCTGGATTCCTGCAGGTGGGTGCCTACTCAAGAAATCTGCCCCAACGTTCTGCGATCTAGGAATGTACTCAATGGTAAACGAGTAAGGTTGTATGAGAAGAGACCACCTTAACAATCGTGCATTACCATGTTTTGCCTGGGCCAGAAAAACCAGTGGCTGATGATCGCTTTGTACCACAAATTGTCTACCATACAGATAGATTTGGAATTTCTTTATTGCCCAGACTAAGGCTAAACACTCTTTTTCTATTGTGGAGTAATTTTTCTCTGCTTTGTTCAATTTGCGGCTGGCATAAGCAACTGGGTTCAATTCTCCGTCTGTTGTTGAGGACCTTTGTAACAACGTGGCTCCCAATCCCACATTACTAGCGTCCGTTCTCACCACAACTTCCTGACTCAAATCAGGTAACTTCAATATGGGCTTATTGGTGAGTTTCTGCTTCAGCTCCCAGCTCATTATATGCCAGCTCACATTCTGCTGACCATTCTATTTTGTCTGGTTTTCCCTTACGCGTTAGATCTGTCAGAGGAGCACACACCGAGTTAAAATTCTGAATACATTTTTGGTAAAACCCACAAAGTGAGACAAAGGATCTCACATCTTTCTTAGTCTGTGGTCGGGGTGCTCTCTGTAATTTGTCTAAGTTCTTAGGATAAGGGGGTCATACTACCCTGATGTACAGTGTGTCCCAGGAACTCCAATTCCTTGCATCCAATACAACATTTGGTGGGTCTAACAGTCAGATTTGCCTCTCTGAGTCTGTCAAGTAACATATTTAGGGAGTCTAAATGTTCCTCAAACGTTTCAGTGGCAATGAGGATGTCATCCATGAAATTAGTAATACATGGATTTTTCAGCGGATCCAATAGTTTTCTCATCATTCTGGAAAACACACTCGGAGCATTCTTCATTCCAAAAGGCAACATATTGAACTCATAATACCCATCCGAGGTGTTGAAGGCCAGATAAGGTCGAATCTCAGGCTTCACTGGAATCTGATAATATCCCTTACTGAGATCTACTTTTGAAAAATACTTTGCCTTATTCAACCTGGCAAACAGTTGATTAGTATCAGGTAATGGATCCACCTGACTTTCTGTGACATCATTCAGTTTCCTATAATCTATGCACAACCCCTGTTCGCCAGAGGGTTTTCTCAACAATACCACACTGCAGCTATAAGGAGATTCGCTGTGAGAAATAATTCCTTCCAGTAATAGATATTCTATCTCTCCTTTTAAAGCTTGCTCTTTAGCGAATGGGATAGTATAGGCTCTCATACAGATGGGTGTTGGGTCTAGCAATTTCATATCATACTCCAACAAGTTGTTGTGCCCCGGTTTGTCCGTTAACACGTCTGAATGATTCTCCAGAACCTTCTGAATCTTCTCCCTCTGCCCTTTTGGCGGGTGATTGCTGACTTTTACCTGTGCAGGAGTTTCGCAGGGTTTCAGTGGGTATTCATATGAGGTGAGAGGTTCATTTTTCATTTCAGTGGCTATGGCCAAGGTCATTAAATGTGCCTCTTCCAAAACTCTTCTATCATGGTATTTCTTGAGGAGGTTCACATGATAGACTTTTTCCTTTCCCTTTTTGTCTATCTTGTAATTAATTCTAGATATTTTTTCCAGAACTGTGTATGGAACCTGCCATCCTATCTAAAGTTTGTTGCTGCTGCCGGGTAACAGAAGAAGCACATTCTCCCTGTCACGGGAAAGATAATTTATTTTACCATCTTGTCCATAATTTGATTACTCCTTTAAATGTTCTGTTTTCCGAGACATTTTGTATTTTCGTTTCTTTCATATTCTACCTTCATTTTTCACCTTCTCAAACCCTCCCCGAGGTTTTGTTTACGTTTGGCCTTAGTACTAAATTCCTCAACGGCCAGCGTAGAGGTAACGTAATGTTATCTAGCCGCACCTGGTCTGACCAAAGGAATATCTCTTACGTTTAAGCCTTTGATCACGAGTGAAAGGGTCCCTGTGTTTGGCTTCCAGAACGCTGCTTCGGATCATAATATTATGCATCCTGGAAACAGGGGGAGACAAACCCGCGGTCAGTCTTTGAGTTTTTGCCCTTAGACAAGATAGAGCATAATGTTATGCATTTCTCTACCTGGGGAACTTTCGCACGATTTCTTTTGTCTTACTCTAGATTACGTCTTTCGCCGAACTTCTGTAGAAATACGCACGCCAGGTGTCCTGGGGGAGCGTCCCTTGTGATCTATAAGAGTAGACTGGTTTTAATAGACAAAGACATTCGTAAATTTTCCTGGCCCGTAGATGACCATCATGAGATAAGGCAAACTTTAACACAGTACTAGAATGTGTTTGCCTATGTTCTAGTCATTTTTCGGGTTTCAGGAAGACCGAATCGCTAGAGCAGACTTCAGTCAGGCGAAGAAAGTCATATCCTCTTCGATCTAGAGGGTTTCTGTATACATCTAGCAACGAATCGTCAACCCCGTTCCTGAATCAAAACCCCTTTTTGTCAACGCCAAGTTAAGCTCACGCAGTGCAACGGAGCCAACGCTAAATCTGGAATCGCCAAACGCAGTAGTAGTTCTCTACTCGCCTATTGGATTACCAGCCAGAGCATTGCGGCTTCCAGAATATCAAACCCGCTCAGCATGCCTATAGCAGAATTCCATATCACCCGTCTTTGTTGTGCCTAAAAGGGGCACTCAGCAAACCACAGCCAAACCAGTTTAAACAGGATTTACAGCCAAGCGGAGCCTTGCGCCGGATAAGCGCGCCTGGGTCTCTTTGTCCTCAAGTGACTTCTTCTGGTGTATTTCCTGGATACTTAAAACCTCGCACGTATGAGCAGCCATCTATGGACAGAGTTTCAGCCCCACTCACGCTATAAGGGGAGTCACCAACGTTTAGCACCAACAAAGAAAGTTTTGTAGGCTAGTCCCTCACGAAGGATCTACAAGTAATTCAATTCCTGGAGCTAGTACATTTGGTCCCCGAAAAGCGGACAGGCTGTCGCCCAGTTCAATCAGTTGGTCAGCAGGAGATAAACAGCGTCCCCCAGCCCAACTCGCGCCAGTAGGGGGGTCACCAACGATAGCGCCTATACAGTGATGTTATTCAGGTTAATTCCATCACCGATGGAGGATATATACGAAAACACCACTTACTGGAGTTACTTCAGCTGGTCCCCGAAAACCGAAGGACTGTCACTCGATTATTTATCTCTTTGTGTTCTACAGGTTTTATGAATGGTGATCTGTGTGTGTGGTTGTTGGTGTATATGATTATTGATGAATATTTGAGTATTGATGTAATTTTATGTTGTTGTGATGATATGCATTATTTTCATGCTTTTCTTCTTTAATAAATTTTACACATTTATTAATGCGCTGTTCACGACCTTTCCATCCATATTTGTATTTTTAGCTCTTTACTAGAATCTCTATGTATGATAAGAGAAAAGAGAGAGAGCAGGAGGTGCTTAGACAGACATAAGTGAGTTGAGGCTTGGAGAGAGAGATCATTTTGGTAAATCTTCTTCAAGGTTGTCTCAAGTCCATCTCCTATTTACACCTTATCTAAAGTGTAAGCTATAACTCTGTCAGTCCACTATCCCTTGTCGATTTCACTACAGTTGTCCAACTCGACAAATACTCTACACTCTAACTCAACCTCGACACTCCCCCACAGCAAGCTCCCTATCCTTCGCTTTCCTGTTATAATACTCAGCATGCTTCTTTCTGGCTTTTCTCAAATTATCATTTGCTAGTTTCCAGCCAGTTTTTAACCGAGAGGTCAACTCGTTCACATACTGATATGATGAGGTTACAGTCTCTTCTGCTTTCTCATCTGTCCATGTCCTCAATAAGGCTTCCAATGGACCTTTAATGGGCCGGCCAAATAACAAGGTTGCCAGTGCCATTCCTGTTGAATTATGGTGGACTTCCCGATAAGCAAATAAGGCCGCGGGTAAGTATTGATCCCATGTGTCAGGTTTTTCATGTGCCAGCTTTCTCAGGATAGAAATAAGTGTCCCGTTGAACCTTTCCACTTGCCCGTTCCCTTGTGCGTGATACGGACTACAGTGAAAGTGCCTGGCTTGAAAGATCCTGAAAACGTCCTCAGTTAGTTTCCCCTTGAACTGTGATCCATTATCAGTCAATATTTGGTGGGGAAATCCTAACCTTGTGAATATTGTAAGTAACGCCTCTGCCACATGTTTAGAGTCGATTGATGACATGGCTACTGCCTCTCCCCACATAGAACAAGTGTCCACCAGAGTAAGAATGTAACTGTTTCTCCTCTTGGTTCGTGTGAGAGGTCCAACAATATCCACTGCAACTCTCTCAAAATGGGTTCCCATAATTGGCATTTCACCAAGAGTTGCAGGTGCAGTCCAATGATTTGGAGCTACCCTTTGACATTCTGGGCAGGATTTTACATATCTTTTTATATCTTCAGTTATCCCTGGCCAGAAGTAGTGACAAGCTATATGCTGTCCTGTGGCGCTAATCCCCATATGACCACTGAAGGGGATAGCATGGCCTAACTCCATCACCTTTTCCCTGTATGAAGATGGAAGAACTAGTTGTCCATGACCATTGGATCCTATTGAAGCCTTCCTATATGTGACCGCGCCCTCTTGTCAGCCATATTGTCTCCGTGGTTCACTTATCTTGTCAGCCATATTGTCTCTGTGATTTAGTGCCTTTTCACCACATTATCTTCAAGAAGAAGATTTATTACGAGGCCACAATAAAGCCTACAAATTAGTTGTGTTATATTTGCGTTTTTCGCTATTTCTAGAGCGATAATCGCGTGTGTTATTTGCGTGGCGCGATTAATACGCGCAGCGGATTAAGTTGAGTGGTTAGCCTAGAGCCTATATAAGAGATAGCGGGCGGCGTATGGGCCTATTTTGTCAAAGCCGCCCAGAGGGAACAGACGAAGTTAGACACCAAAGACGGTCTGTAGATACCTTGAGTACACAGTCTATGAACACTGACTGTGTGTTTGTTTGGTGTTTGCTATGTTCGGTAGAATTAAATGTTGATCTGTATAAGGCTTTGTGTTGCTTGAATTGCTAAGTCTGCTGCTGAGACGGTTGCAGACAACCAATAATTGCAACCCCTGTCAAACGATCCTTAATAAATTTTTTTAGTGCATGGGTCTTGGGTGTGAGGTAGCCACATCGACATAAGTTCACCTCTAACACCACACCTAGCCCCTGTCACATATACATCAACTTATTCTTCACATAAAATTCTCCTTTGTTTGGAGGGGTATGGCTTTTTGGTAGTTTTCTGAAACACGTCTTTACTGACTTATCCTCAGCCTGTGCCTTCCTCATCTCCTCTGGATGAGTATTTGTTGGGTTATCTTCTTCCTTCCTTGACTGTGACCTGGTCTGTACTGTAGCCATAATCACTGGTCTTTTGGGACTTCTTAAAAACACATATCTACACCCCAATGTCAGAGGGTAGATTGGTTCATTTATCACTGCTGCTCTAAGGGAGCCGCGCTAGCGTAGTGGTTACCACACCGCTTTGGCGACCGGGTGACCCAGGATCAAACCCAGGTGACGGCATTTGAGGATTTTTCGTCCACCGGGATTTGGATTGGATTAACTCGAGACCTGGCGAGGACATTTGAAGGAGTGTCGTCGACCAGGGATTGGCGGCTCCTGAGCCGACCCAGCTGTAATGGGTACCTCCGAAATCGGAGAGTATTTGCCTGAATGGCGAGGGACACCTGTCTCTGTACAAGAAAAAAGGGATACTCACGTAAAATCAATGTCAGGTTAGACAATAATAATAACCTGAGATTTCGCCTCGAGTATTAGCGGGCGTACGAAAAAAAGAACAAAAAAAAAAACTGCTGCTCTAATTACTCCTTCCACATAGCGAGTTTTTACATTTATTCTTGCAATGGGAAGAGTCATGGTTGCTACGTCCTTAGTTGCCCCTTGTATCTCCACTGATTCTGTGGTATATTGATCTGGGTGCACTAGGTTAGAACACACAACGGAGTCAAAATCCAATCCAGTATCATAAAGGTACTTGATAGTGGCCCTATTACATACTACTTCTTCACATACAGGGGGTGATGAGGTTCTTGCTGTCCTGTAGACAGTTCCTACTTTCCCATGTTTCCTGTTTTAAGGCATGCAGCGAAATATGGAGGGTTTCTCTTCCTACAGTCTTTTGTATGATGATTATTTAACTTACAAATTTTACACCATTTTCCTTCTGGTCTGTAGGGTTTCTTTTCATTTACCTGAGGGTTTCTTTCTCTAGGATCAAATCTAGGCCTATCATAACTTGGTTTAAATCTATGAGGTTGATCCCTATTGTCAAACTTATTCTGATTTTGTGGGGTTTTGTTACTATCTGCTTGTTTCTTTTTTATACCAGCTACTTCTGACTGAGCCGACTGATATCTCTCAGCCACATTGAGAACCTCCCCCAATCTCTCGGCACCTTGTTTCATGAGAAATTTTCTCAAGTCTGGAGCCATGGACTCTCTTAACTGCTCCATCATGACCATTTCTTTCAGGTCTTGGGTTTTCCCCCAGAGCAGTCCATTTCTCCAAGTAGGTTTCTAGTCTGGCCGAGAATTGGTGGTATGTTTCTCCAGACATCAGCTTACTATTTCTAAACTTCTTTCTATAAAATTCAGCTTTCTTTTCATACCTAACTAACAATGCTTGTTTTAGGAGGTCATAGTTTTCTTGATCTTCTCTACTTAATTTGGAGAAAACTTCATACGAAGTTCCCCTCAACCCTTGTGATAATTTTAGGCTCCACCTTTCTTTTTCTAACCAATAGTTAGTAGCTAGTCTCTCATATCTATTTAGGTATGACTCAATGTCATCGTCTTTCTCTACAAATGGGTCTAAGTAGAAATTCATGGCTGAATTTGAGGCACCCTGACTTACACTAGAGTCAGAGGTAGTTGGGCTGCTTCCATTATCTATAACATGTCCTTGAAGTTCCATTTCTTTTAGTCTTAACTCATGTTCTCGTTGCAAATGCCTTTCCTCTTTTTCAGCCTCCCTGTCCGCAACCTGTCTTCTTTCCTCTGCTTCCAGTTGCAATTTCTTAGCCTCAACCTCCATCTGCAATTTCTGTGCCTCAGCCTCTCTCTCAGCCTCTAACCTCCTAATCTCCCTATCAGCCTTCATCTGTAATTTCTTTGACTCAGCCTCTCTCTCAGCCTCTAACCTCCTAGTCTCCCTATCAGCCTCCATCTGTAATTTATTCTCTTCAGCTAACCTCTTATCTTCTCTATCTATAAATTTTACACATTCAGAAGTCACATACTGAATCATCGCGTCCCCACTCAGGCCAAAGTCCTTTGCCGCATGCACTGTAGCAGATCTAAATTTTGCCAAGTATGCCATTCTCTCACTCGTACACAAATTATTAACAACTTATATTATAAACCCACAAAGGCCAGATCGAAACCTCAGAAATGAGGTATCTGAGGAAAGTGGTTGAAGTAACAAGAAGAGACATGGTCCACAACCAGACGATCCGTCAAGGCCTAAAATCCCATCCGCTGCAGACCCAAATAGAACAGTCCCAACTAAGATGGTTTGGCCATGTCTGCAGAATGGGAGAAGATCGGCTACCACGACAAGCACGGGAAACAAAGAGCCAGGGATGCAGACCTCCAGGACGACCCAGAGTCCGCTGGGAGGACAACATTAGACAATCTTTGAAGGACCGTGGACTAGAATGGAACCAGGCCAGGAAGAAGACAGCTGATAGAATGGTCTGGCGCTCTCTCTTCCAAACCTCTACACCTCACGGTAGAAGGGGAACGACTAAGTAAGTAAGTAAGTTATATTATAAATTAGCAAATACGAACTAATTTACTTAACTATAGTCAATGACATCTCATCCAATTCACCACAAGTTGTTTAATTTTATTAGCTTTATTATTCCCTACAGTAAGAGCCCCAGGGTATGGTGGAAAAATCCCGGACGAGCCCCCAATATGTCATAAGAGGTTTTGATGTTACTAATTACAGGCTATCCTGGACAAATAGATGTATCAGAGGATACCAGGATAGTGCAAGATAAGAGACTGGTCTTATAGGAAATACCCCCGTCTCTGAAAAGAGCAAGGGTATATAGACAATCAAGGTGAGGTCAAGCTATGTAAGTTCCCAGAGTAAGAAATGATGATGATGAAGTTCTCTGGGTCCCTATCGGCTACCCCTTGAGATCTCACCAAGAGTAGGTTATCTGTGTGGTTTTATTTGGCTACTTGTCTAAGGTAATTTAGTATAATAATTATGAATTTCAAAACAGAACTTTAACTTTAATGAAAATTAAGTAAGCAAGACTGTCTGAAAATTTGTATACAATTTAATGGTACTGAACCTCAATCTTTTTGGGTCAGTACTTTTTTCCTTTCTTCAAAATCAAGAAACCTATATTTACATAAGAAAATAAATAACTTGGAAACTCTGTTCCAGTATTATAAAGTGGTCACAATAATATATACACACACACAGTTCCTGTTCAGACTAATTATACTGATGTTGGTACTTCCCTGTAAGGTCTACTGTTTTCATCATCCCTAAATGGTAAGCTTTATTGGGGGAATAAGGTTTGGATGAATCGCCATTGCCTTTCTAAAAGACGTACCTTAAAAAGGTTGCTGCTTCAGTCAATAATAGTAGTAGTCAGGATCACCAACTATGTGACTCCTGACTGAAGATAAGGGGTCTAGCTCCACTTGTATTCGGAGCAATCAACTCCCACACGCTCCTCTTCTTAGTTAATGCAGCCACGAGGTAAAGGCATGATACAACCTGGAAAAAGAAGGACAATTCATTGCATGTAGAGCCTGTCTCTATCAATTTCACCCCTAATCAATACTAAAACTTACCAAGGTCAAACATGTGTGCTAACAAGTCGCGCAAGACCTTAAATTCCGTTGTCTACCATCAGTTTTCACGCCATAACTCTTTCTATGGGTTCATCAATGCTTGGGTACCTCGTTCATGTTTTGGCTTCCAAACAATAATCATAATGGGTACAATATATAGCATGTGACCTGTTGATTACTTCATTCTAACATTCCCTATATGTTTTCACATGTTATTTGAACAGTGTGTCACTCCAAAAGAAAATATCCATTTATTAATGCTACACTTACAGTCGCACATTTTTTTGTGGCCAATTGGCAAACATATTTTACACATTTCTCACTCCGAATAAGCCTGCACTATACACATTCCTACTTAGGTCGTCGTGACACAACACATCCCTTAGGCAGTATCAAATAAATATGGCACACATAGCCTGTTACTTACAGGTTAATAAAATATGCAAATAAATGTATCTGTCTTACCTTCAAGTAAAGAAATTCACACACTCAAGCTGACAGGCCGTAAAAGGGTTCTAGCACTGCTCGCAGTTCATACGGCAAAGGCTTTGTCCCTCTGTCTCTTTTAGTACACGTCAGCTCGGCATGGAATCTTAGGTTTTCAATGGCGGAACTTACAAGAAGTTGTTACTTTTTATCAAATTAAACCCAACCAATCAGAAGTCGAGTCAAAAAGTTAACTATTTTTGAGACTATAAACTTGGGTGGTTTTAAGAGTGTTTGTCTAATCTGACCAAATTTGAAAATATTATATCATAGTTATTTGTGAACCGATTTTAATTATCAAAAGTGATAATTAAACGGCCAATTTCTCTCTATCGTTCTCTATAGCTTTCCTTTAGTTATTCCTTTGCATTTCCATCTGGGTAATTTTTTGTGATTAAATCGGGCTTTACCCTGATATGAAAATCTCACTAAATTAAATTTTCTACTACCCAAAATTTTTTATTATGAGGGAATCTTTATGTTAATATGTTAAGCAATTTCAGCGCTATAATTTGATATAACCCTTTCATTTTAATTATCTTAAGTTATTAAGAAATAAATTATCTACGTTCGGTCAAAAATATAAAATAGGCATTTATTTCTCGTCAACCAAAATTTTCTTACCACTACAAAATATGGAAACGATTTGATTGGTTGTTAAATTAAGTACTATGCTCTTCGATAATTTTTGGGTTGGGCGGTAACTTTTTACTTGTTTCTTATTAAAATTCAAATACACTAGATAAATTGTTGGCAGTACATTTGACTGGCCCCTCAGACAAATTTCAAATACTGTAGTTATTTATAGATTTTAAAATACGATAGCTAGTTTGTTTGTGAGCGGGGAATTTGAGCGTGTTGTCATACGGATTCACTTCACTACAAATAGGTACATGAATCTACTAAGCATTCATCTGCTTTTACAGTGGCGTTTTCTGTAACAATTTATTTCACACGATGAGGCTGCTCTCCTCAGGCCCAAACTCGTATTAGCACATTCTTACAACATATATTAACTAGTAGTATCACTTTTAAAAAAATTTGCAATCCCTGAAAAACATGTCAATTAGAGGTATATAGTACTCACTCAAAGTGCGTGCCTGGATGCCTGTGACTGGCGTCGTGAGACAGACGTATTTTGATTGTAACAGCTTGTAAGGACCCTGAGATAATGAAGAGTAGTAATATGGACGCAAAAACGTTCCACTTTTTGAACAGTACGGCAGACCTGACAGATAATTAAGTAATATCATCTGGGATTGATAGAAGAATTTAAGTTCCACTTCGTTAACACAATACCAAAGACGAATGATGATAGCAACTACAAAACGGCAGGTAAATAGGTGTGACCTGTAAGCAAAAGGAAGTAACTCACAGATATAACAAATACACATGAACACGTGGTACATAGATGTATCAATTTGAGAAAAGAACTGGTGCAGGGTATAGAAGGTAAACAAGAACATGTGGTACAGAAGGTATAACAGGTGCGCAGGTACACAGACTATTGTCACAGTTGGACTAAATATTTTATCGCTGCATTATGTAATCTTAAGTCACAGCAACAGCAATCTACCAAGTCTGCATGACAAACCTTGGTACCATGAAAACCTTCTGTGACAGGTGATGAATCTTTCATCTTAGTTCCTTGTTATAAATTTTCCAAGTGATCGTAGTGTTTACTATTTTACAGATTTATCTTTTGAGTGGTAACTGGCGACTGCCAGAGATGTAATTACTCAAATGAATGTTATTCAAGACCAGATCTTTTACACTCACGGCAGGTTGTCAGTGATCATTCGTATCCTACTAATGCATCCATATCCAACATACATGAGTAAGCAATAGCCACAAGTCATGAAGAACAGTTTTAAAAGAAGCTGTTATTATTCTGGATCCAACGGCTTCCTATTCAATGAGTGCTTTCTGTGCTTCTTTAGATAACATAAGAGCTACCCCTTCACTGTGGTGTGAACTTTCGTCTTCATGTCCTGAGGACAGCACCAATTCACCCGTGATAAGTTTCTTCCTGTCTACCCCCTTCCACTTTGTTTCACACAGTCCCAGAACCTCGATTTTGTATTCCCTCATCTCTGCTGCTACTTGTGCCACTTTCCCTTGTTCGTTTAATGTCCGAACATTCCAGGTGCCAAATCTGGAAGTTCTCCTAGAAGAAAGAAGGTTAGTCAGCAACACAGACTCCTTTCGGCTTTCTCTGTGTTGCATCATACGCCTCCCTGCGAGAGGACCTCCCCCTGTCTTGGATGGCTGTGTTTTATTTTCTTTAATTGACTTGTCCATGTTTGTTGAAGTTTTTTGTGGTTTAAATTTTTTACGGGATGGAGTAACCGGTCCTATGCTCAACCCTCCTTAGTCGCTTTATACGACATGCTTAGCAGGGAACAGTGTTACTATTCTTTGCTCTCCTTTCGGGCCGGGGAACGACAACAAAAAGCATGGATAACAACAGAAACCATCAATAAGACAAAAGACAGGAAAAACAAGAAAGCAGATTTAAACGCAAGCAAAACCAGAAGTTCCATATCCAAGGCCCAAGAAGTGTACACAGAAGCAAACAAAGAAGTTAAAAGAAGTATCAAAAGAGACAAGAGGAAGTATATTGAGGAGTTGGCAAGAGAGGCAGAAGATGCTGCAGCCAAAGGGAATATAAGAGAACTGTATAACAGCACAAAGAAGCTAACGGGGAAATACAAGCAAACAAGTTGCTTCATAAAAGACAAGAATGGAAAACTGCTCAGCAATATACAAGAGCAAATGAAGAGGTGGACATAAAATTTTGAGGACCTTCTCAATAGACCAGCTCCACAAAACCCCCCGGACATCCAGCCAGCAGAAGAAGAGCTACAAATTAACGGTGAAAGACCAACGAAGGAAGAAATAAAGAAAGCCATAAAGCTTCTAAGAGATGGAAAAGCGTCTGGACCTAATGACATTCCAGCAGAGGCCATCAAAGCAGATATCGACACGGCTACAGAGATGTTATATAAATTACTTGGTAAAGTCTGGGAAAAGGAAGAGATACCAGCAGAATGGAAGGAAGGATATCTGGTTAAGTTGCCTAAGAAAGGAAATTTACAACAGTGCACAAATTATAGAGGAATAATGTTACTTTCAGTGCCAGGAAAAGTATTAAACAGGATTATCCTTGAGAGATTAGGGGAGTCCATGGACAAGAAACAGAGATGAACAGGCAGGTTTTCGACAAAACAGATCATGTACAGACCAGATAGCCACTTTGAGAATGGTAATTGAGCAGGGTCTGGAGAGGAGTTCACCACTGTGCATCGGATTTGTTGACTGCGAGGGGGAATTTGACAGTGTGGACAGAGAGTCACTTTAGAGGTTGATGAGGCATTGTGGAGTTCCCCTGAAGATCATTAATTTAATAAATAGAGCTTATGGTGACATGACATGCAGAGTTCTTCATGAGGGACAGCTTGCGGAACCGTTTAGGATGGGAACAGGAGTGTGACAGGGATGCCTCTTGTCTTCATTTCTTTTTTTGCTGGCAGTGGACTGGGTTGCGGGAACATCGACAGCACACAACAAAGGTGGAATCCAGACAACGGTTGGGTCTGAGGGTACACAGGGAGAGGACAGGGATAATGAGAATAAATGCAGGTAGTGATAACAGGGTTGAACTTGAAGAAGCACCAATACAAGATGTAGAATCGTACACATATCTTGTCAGCAATATAGACAAAGTTGGAGGGACAGACAGCGATATCAAAATAAGAATACAAAAGGCAAGAGGAGCTTTCATTGCATTGGGAAATATATGGAGATCAAGAGAGGTCGGATCCAACACGAAAATCAGAATCTTCAACTCAAATGTGAAGTCAGTCCTATTGTATGGCTCTGAGACATGGAGAGCGGCAGGGACAGCTGCCAAAAGCCTACAGACTTTCATAAATGTGTGCTTGCGTGGAATAGAGGGATTAAAATGGTATGACAAGGTTACCAACGTGGAACTGATGACAAGAACTAGACATGTGCCAGTGGAACAAGAGATGAGAAGAAGACGATGGCGATGGATAGGACACACACTGAGAAAACCTGCTGATAGCATTACAAGGCAGTCCTTGTTCTGGAATCCTCAGGGCGGGAGAGGCAGAGGTAGACCAGGAGACGCATGGAGAGGAGGGCTGGAAAAGGGGATGAACATGATAAGGAGAGCGTGGAAAGAACTTGAGATGATGGCACGTGACAAGAGGACTTGGCATGTGTTTGTTGAAGGCCTATGCTCCTTTGGGAGTGGAGGGTTATGAATGAATGAGAAACTGTTTATTAATGGAGTCCAATGGGACTAACAGCAAGGTTCAAATACACGACTCAATATCCTGGCTACCAGCGGCCAGATCGCTTGTTGGCTAAATAAACCTGGATGCCTTTGTAAAGGACATCGCATTAATAAAACGTTTGCTTGAATTGTTCTGTAGATATCGATATGCTTGGACTAGAATCTCAATTATATAAACATAGCTGAGTAATCATTGGGAGCCGCTGTAGTACAGTGGTTAGTGCACTGGCTGCCTAGCTCAGTGGTCTATGGTTCGATCCCCAGATGAGGTGGGATATTTTTAGGCCGCAAACGGCTCCTGGGTCGACCCAGCCCCAACTGGGTACCAGAGCAACTCTGGGAAGGTTAAAGCGGCCGGCGTGATGCTGACCACATCACCCCTAGTGTGCCGATGGTCAAGAAAATATGGGTCCTAACACCATATTCCCAATATGCCTCAATGGGCGTGTAACGGGATCCTTTACCTTTTTTTGAGTAATCATTCTACTAATAATCGAAAACATACAAACCGTATGAATACTTGCCAAAACTGGAAAACAATCGCCTAGAATATTATAACTTGTAAATCGTTGAAGTTTTCAGTTGTACCTTGACCAAAGGTTAATCACACAACCTTCTAAAAACATGGGGCCCTCGCTAAGGTCGAAATCTGACACGTAGTCATTTCTGTATCACTGAAATGTGCTCTGACTGCTGTTGTCAAAAATAGCCATCGACGATTTCATTGGTTCTTCTGTTCGACTAGTGTTGTTTTGTTCTTGCTAGTCTTGCTCAAGGTCTTTTACTATTCTTATTTCTAATGTTAACGTGATAGCTTGCGTTAACGTAGGCCATCCGGTGACACAATACAGGCAGTCAAGTACGGTAGGTAGATAGCTAAAACACCTCAAAAGACGCAACACGCGCAGACTGATACAATAGTCTAAGCACTACCAGGATATAATTGGTACTCAGGTACAACATGAAGAACCAGTACACAGTGTGATATTGTGCGCCTTTCTTTATTGCCCTCTACCTTTTTCATCATCTTACTTATTTTATTTCTCTCCTGTTTTGCTCTTTCACCATTTTTAAAGTAATCTTTCTTACTCACCGCTTTTACCTAAGAGTAAGATTAAGCACACTTCGAACATTTACCAATCTTACTTTATCTTTTGGAACACACCTGGGTCCGTAGACAAGTTATTGCTGATACTGGAGACACACAGCTTGGTCATAGAAAGAAGTCGTTTGATACCTAATCCCCTGATTAAACAACAGGAGTGTCACCACATTGGTACACAATAGCACGCTCGCAGAGCGATCGACAGTAAAGACCCGCCGAGACGCAGAGGAGTTTTTGTTACCACATTGGGTACACTCTTGATTGCGGCTAGCCACTTAGATGTCGGGTACCTAGCGAGACAATGAATAATTAGATGAAAGGAAAACAACTCGCTGGCCATCCGATAAGGAAACAAACGAGGCGATGATCTGTCGCAACAAAAGGGTTTGTGCAAAGATACGGACGATTTCTGCATTGGGTGGCCAATCCTAAACAACGGCTTGTCTGATAACAGAACTTAACGGGAGGAGGCATAGAGTTCGTTGCGAGAGCCCACCTACTTTAAGCCAATGAAATTACACTCGAGCATCCGGAGCGTCGCTTGATAAGATGGAAGGTGGATTACTGGACCACAGGGCGGAGCCATACCATTCATTCTGTAATTATCACATCTTGGCAGACCGACGATATAACGACACGTTCACCAGCAATCATTATGGTTTACCAACACATGCGGGGTTTTCCAAGAGCATAGCTTGTTTTATTAGTGGATATTTTAACATTAACATACAGAATGCTGAGGTTCCGGAAGACTGGCAACATAGCTACTTACGGCCACTTCCTAAACCCGGTAAAGACCACACACTGCTTAGCAGCTTTCGCTTCATCACGTTACAGAAAATCTACGGCACATTGCTTGAGAAGATACTGGGGAGACAATTGATGAACTACCTTTAAAATGCACACATCCTCTCTGATAATCTGGGCAGTTATAGACCATTGAACGCAACATGGGGTAACGCTGATACATTTGCGTACGATGTATATGAGTGTTTCCAGCGTAAACAAGAAACGGTAGCTGTGGCAATTGACCTAGAGGATGCGTACAACAGTGTGGAATTTGCAACCTCAATCAACTGTAATGGCATGTGTTGTAAATTCATGGCTAACAAAGGTGGATAGCAGCTGCCTTAACTGAGAGCTCCGTTGCATTTCGTTTGGGAACATGGACATCAGAACCAATGTACATTTGTCCGTGACTACCCCAGAATTCTCCAGTCACGTGTGTTTTGTAATATCTATACAGCAAAAGCAGCTGCAATTCAACTAACAGGTCTGGGACGAACATTAACGTTTGCCGATGACACTCATTTACCGGACTGGCTCAGACAGACAAGAAATGGCCAGAAGCATACATGAGCTTCTACAGGCGGTTTCTGAATAGTCTGAGGAAATCTACTCCAAAAACAATCCTAACAAAACATGTGTGCTATTGTGCTCCCAGAACAACTCCATACTGAAAGCTGATCTCCCAGACATTACTCTCAATGGGCAGTCAATTGAAAGACACAACAAGCACTAATATCGTGAAGTTATTTTCGATCGCGGGCTATCATACAAGTACCATGTTGATCCCATCATACAAGTACCATGTTGATCACATCATACAAGTACCATGTTGATCACATCATACAAGTACCATGTTGATCACATCATACAAGTACCATGTTAATCACATCATACAAGTACCATGTTGATCACATCATACAAGTACCATGTTGATCACGTCATACAAGTACCATGTTGATCACATCATACAAGTACCATGCTGATCACATCATACAAGTACCATGTTGATCACATCATACAAGTACCATGTTGATCACATCATACAAGTACCATGCCGATCATATCATACAAGTACCATGTTGATCACATCATACAAGTACCATGTTGATCACATCATACAAGTACCATGTTGATCACATCATACAAGTACCATGTTGATCACATCATACAGAAATACAAAAGAGGCCTAGCAGCCCTGAAAACAATGGCTGCCGTACACCTCGGGCAGAGACTGCTGTTTCTTCTATATCATCATCTGGTCTTGTCAGTAGCTGAGTATGGCCTGCGAATACTCACGCTGTCAGTATCGCAATGTGAACGACTGGAGTGCATTCAAAATGAAGAGATACGTTTAGTCTTGGGCTGTACGCAAGATATCCCTATTGTGACGATGCGGTATATGCTTGGCTTGCTGTCTATTAAAATCCAGATATGCAATGGCTCAGGTAAAAGCCTATATGCGAGTAACCACGGATAAAAGTTATCACCTGCGCATGAACATAGCTGACATCAAGGCAGTACGAATAAAGAGTTGGATATCATGGATGGCGCAGGCTAAGTCAACTATTCGACAGGTGACCACAGTTGAAAACATATTCAATGGAGAGGAGAGGAGAAGGTCTAGTGAGAACTTGGCGACCTACCAACAAGTACCAACTTGGCAAAGAATGCAGAGCTTGGGGCAATGGAAAAGCAGAACTGGAAATTGATCAACTGATGAATGAAAATGTTGGGAATAATGATACCATTGTGTACACTGATGGGTCTGTAGACCGTGGTGGGAAAGCAGGATGGGGCTTCTCGGCTAGAATTAAGGGCATGATCGTCGCTGAACATAGCGGGTCCAACATGACAACAATCTCCAACATGAGAATGGAGGTAGAGGCAGCCACTGCTGCTTTAAGGTGGTTGTCTGAAACTTCATTGACAAGAGTAGTTATTGTGTCAGACTCTCAGTCTACAGTGGGTGCTCTGGATATGTATAAGGGAGAGATATTGAAGACAATTGATGATGATCGCCTGTTAGAGAATGACACTGCAATTGATGAATCATCACGGCTGAGATTGCTGGAGTTTGGCATTAGGCGTGGGACTGGCAGGAATGAACGTATGAGAGAATGCATCCGTCGTATGTACAATCAGCGTGCAACAGGAACTGTTAGCATTCATATACTTCGACATTTGCTGAGGGAGACTGACTACCTATCGGTTTGCCCGGAGTGCAATAATGTCGATTCTTAACAACAATAACAATAACAATATATAACCTGTGGCACTGATCTTGCATTAGTTCAGTATAACTGTGTAAATTGACCCAGGTTCATTAACTTGTAGTTACATGCTACTGGTGAAGTCAATAATCTCTACGTCTTTGTGTTACTTATGCTGAGAGGTTATGTTGATCACACAACAACACGTATGAATTCACTGATATCTGATTCTAGGCTGACTTGCTTGAAATCACCACTGTTCTAACTTCTCTATAAATACGTGGGGCACGAAGTCACTAAATGTCATTTGAATGTCATTGATACGCGTTGCAAGAAGATATCTGAAAATAATACATACCAGGTTCTCGTCTTGATCTAGCTAAATCTTGAATTATCGTTGACAAAATTGCTTTCAGACATCATCATCGTTACTGCACGTTGCAGCCTCACAATCTCATGCACGATTGGGATGACAGCCTGACCAAGACATCTGCATGGTTCTAACAACAATGGCGGCCTATTAGCTAACTGCTATAAGCCAATTACAAGTAGAAAAATACGGAGAAGAGAGAATGAATCTCCCATGTGTCTCTTATTTATGGACCCGAACTAGCGGAAGTCATGTGACCTATTACCTATGTCCCTTAACTCGTGAAGTACTTCCCCAGCTTGTCTATTCCCAGCAATGTCCCTTTGATTAAATTCCCTTTCACAAATTCATACCTGTGGATTTTAAATTTATACATTGTACTTAAGGAATTTGCGAAGGGAAAAGGAGGTTAGTAAATTTTTGAGCAGGTATTAATAATTTTCCATTTTCACTATTTAACATTGCTTTTTGCACATAGCCTCATAGATCAATGTGCGAAAGACTAGTAATATTTTTCCATTACTTCTATTTGTTAATTGTTAATAAAATCAAATATTTTTCTTCTATTATAATAAAAAGAAGTAATTCATAGTTATATGCTTCACATTCATCTAGAGTATTAGATGATCATTACAAACGTACATGGGCGCACACTTTCATGCGCAATATATTTAACACTTATGTACGCCTTATGTCATATTTCATTACAAGAGAATACAAACAGAGGGATGAATAGTGGTGATTAAGAGATAAAAGAAAGTCAACTATCGATATCAGATTTGAAACTTATGAATCCACTTTTGTTTTTTCTGTCCAGCAGAAGTCTGAATCTATACATTACGTGTTTGGTGACTCATCGGAAAGAAGCTAGAAAAACGGACGTCCTGAAAGCAGAATTGACAATTTAGGACACCAAACTTTCTAAATTACAAGGGATATCTTCACGCCCGCGTTTTAGGTACGATGGTTGCGCAGCATTTTATTCACCGGGTTATCAAGCTCACAAGTTGACTCGCACATACATATATCAAGTACAACTCACTCGAAAGCGCATTTCCTGACTCAAGATTACATACTCACAAGATGAGAAGCCAATATATCAAGTTTACTTAGTCACAAGTTGATTCGCAAACATATCAAGTTAAAATCACCAAGTACAGCTACTCACTACGTCAGTGCGTGAAGGGAATACGTCTACGTTCATCGTATATTGCACGACGTAAATTCACCCAGACAAGCTTCATTGCACGAAATCCATTTGCTAGCAGCTCATTTCGCTAAGTGCTCCAGTCTAGTCAATGCATTTTTAAGAACAGGCAGCAAACATTTTCCTGAGACAACCAAGAATTGTTTGTCGATGTTAGGGAGATTTTAATCGTTGAGGGAAATTACATCTTACAAGTTCTCACTACTTCACGGGCATGAGATTCAACTATACTTACTCGTCTTAGAGATAACCCACACGACATACTTTCTCCTATATTGGACAATCTACTCATACGTGCATAATCTTACAGGGGAGGAAACCCATAGGCAGTGTATATGGTAACACTTGATATATCACATTATCATTTCACTATTCACATAGGATCAAATTATTTACATTTCATCAGTGTGTATGAATTGTCTTTCACCAACATCTCTTTTTAATTTCTACTAACTCTATATGTGTAAATATATAACTAATAAACTGTATATCATTTTATATATTATTATATTTATACATTATATATCATTTTATGTGTTGATCATTTCTTAGTTATTTAATGTATCCCTCGTGCTGTCTGTGTTAAATATTTACATATTGGTAAAATCATTCATTTAGCGGAGGTTGGGGCTTTTTCTTTATCGAAATTTCAGGGCAGAAGCTATGGTCACAAAGAAATACGATGAAACTGTCCATGATTTATTTAAAAAACGCTATCTAGTGGAGAGTATTAGCCTTCTCTTCTTCTTGTCCTTATCTCGAAAAGGCATCTTTCTTCTGATTTCTGGAGACTTTCTTGACAACATTCCATATGTCATCCCCATGTGCAGCTAGTGCTTCAGTTGTACACGATACTACACAGATGGCCGCCGACCGAGCAAAGTGGAATCAATTTGTTGCTGCTCTACAAGACGCCACCAGGCGAGATGGCCGCTGACTTCTTTAGCGGTTGGTGGTTATGGATCAAAGAAGAAGACGATACTACACGCAGGTAGAACTGGTTACATGGAAATACAGGTAGAAGTACAACAATTACAAATGATGATCGGGTACACAAGGACAACTAATACGCGGATCTGGCAATGTACACCACAATAAATGCACTAGTAAACAGGTGCAAGGGTAGAACAGACGAACAGGTTAACAGATACAACACGCGTTTATGTAAAAGAGGATCAGTAGGAAAGTAGGTACAACAAAATCCAGTAGAATCAACAGACGAACACGTGCAAAGTTGTGAGTAGAGTAGGTACAAAAGATAAACTGGTGTACCAGAAGATTTAAGTATAAAAAACAAAGATATGGAAAGGTAAAGACTTAACGAGTGCAGTAATAGACACAACAAATGGACAGGTAAACCTGCAGAACAAGCACTCAGGCACGGCACGTGGACATATATTACATGTGAATAAACAAAACAGGTACACACATACAACTGGTGTGGTTGTAATACAGGTGCACAGAAAGTAGGTAGAGATGTAGAGCAAATATAAGGTAGAGAGTGTTTTAGAAAAATACAGCTACAAGTACAGCAGGTACAAGATAGTACACAGATCACATACAAATGCATAAGTGCAAATGAGATACTGCTTGCTATAACAGGTGCATAGGTAAAACAGTGCACAGGTACACATGTGCACTAAGCCCTCAGGTACTAGAGTAGATACAACAAACGAACAGGTATTCAGGTACAGCAGGTGTAGATGGTGTTGTAGGTCAGCTGCTAGTAAGGATCTTAAGGGTGCAAGGTTCAAAAGTCCCACAACGAGCTTAAGATTATTGTGGCGTCAACGGTTCAGGTAGATGATAGTTTGATGAAAGTGTCGATAGTTTTGTAAATGTTTCAAGAAATAGCTCGGACAATAGTTGAACTTCTTGAGAAAGATGAAAAATATTTCAAACTGAAAAAGATTACAGAGGACTCTGAAGGAGGACACCTGCTACTAGTTTCAACATTTCTGGGGACACCAGTAGAGGTGTAACTACAACTTCAGGGGCCCCTGGGCACAAATTAAGTGGGAACCTCCGATTATAATGCTTACAAGCACCATAACCAATATACACATAAATATACATTATGTGTGTGTGTATGTGTGTGGCATCTTTTACTTTAGTACATTTAGCAACCCTACCTCTAAGGCAGTATCAGTATTGCCATAACTATTTCCGTCAACTATCCTTCGAGAATGTTCAGAAAGTTGATTATTGAATAACTTTGGTAGTTGCTGTGGCTCAATTAATTGAAAAATGCGGATCAAATGCGCTAAACTATTAAATTGCTCTCGCAGTTGCACGGTGACAATATCGAGACATCTATGGAAAATATTAGCTTGGAATTTAGAATGTATGTCACTGAGTCTCTCGTCGTCACATAGTTCGTCCAAATGACGTTTGATTTTCATCGCTCACTTCTTAAAAAATGCTGGTTCCAGTTTCCCAAAAGCGCTTAATTCTATGGCAGTTTGTACAGTATCATCATTGTCACGGAGTATGTTGGTTCTCTTTTTTAGTCTTCTATCCACTCATGCAGCATCAATCTACCACTCCTTTTATGTGCTAAATTCTTCCCTTGTTCATTGTTTACATTTGCAGTGTTCAACTTTTTCTTGTCATGTCCTATTTGTCACGCCCTTTAATTTTTACCTTGATTGCTTGACCTGTTTTGAAACAACTTTGACTTCTGTTTGCGTGTAGCGATCTTATCACATTGCATATTCGGTTATCGCCAGCTCCAAACGGAGTGAGAGCGACATTCCTGTTGTTAACCTAGACCTTTTGTCTGGGAAGATACACAAATCATGTTGTTCGAAGGTCCAATATGGATGGACAGACGGTATTGGGAGATAAGTTGTCAGTTAGCTCAAGATGTGTCGGAAGATGTTAATCTGGTTGCAGATTAAGACACGGACAGTAAGATAACCAACGGTATTTTGGAGCACGGAAAACTACGTAATCGCTTCCACTCAGACCTTGTTGTGTTAAATAATCACAAGAAAGTAACATCTTGAAAGATGGTATCAGTGATAGATCTATGAGGTAATGAGTTGTAAATATAATAAATACCCACGGAAGTAGCACCACCATATAGGATAATGGAGTGTGAAAACAATATTTTATTTTGCCATGTACAATGTTCTAAATGAGAGAAATGGTGATAAACCTCTACCAATGTGTGACCGCTTGGCATACACTACCATTTACATGTGTTAAAATACTACATAGAATAAGAATAACAGACGTAAAGGAAAATAAGGCGTTTTTGCACAAAACGCAGTATAAAGTCTATGTTCACACAGCAGTCACGGCTGTGAGAGGCAAGGATAATGCTGTCTCAGAAGTAATATAAATGCATGTTTTTGAGTGGAAAATTTTGTGAAGTGAGAGTTGCTATTTGGTTTTTTTTTCCATTGTTGATGGAAAAGAGAGATGTCACAAAAGTCGAAACAACCGAAAGTCGTGTGCAAATGGTCGAAAACAGAGAGACGTGTGCAAATGTAGGTAATTGTAACGTGTGAAAAAAAGACGGAGTCGTGTTAAAAATGGCTGGAAAAGGAAAGAAATGCATATAAAAGGAGAGATGAGGGTGATGAGAAGATCATTAGAGATAGGATTTTAGAGATGGCATAGATTAGGCCAGAGAGGATTTTACAGATAGTGTTAGGTGAACTTCGTCTTTGAGATTATCAAGAGAAGTTATTTAAAGTGACACGTTAGTATTTTTTTTTAGTTGCCGAGATTTTAAGTAGACAAGTTTGTATTTTTCCTTGTGGATATATATTTTGCCTTGTGGATATATTTATTTTTCCTTGTAGATAAACAACCAATCATTGTGAAATATCTTGGGGGCTAAGGAGATCTTTAAAATTGGATACTGGAATGTAAGAACTATGTATCAAGACGGAAAATTGGAAGAAGTAATTAAAGAAATGGATAATTATAAGTTGGACATATTGGGTGTCAGCGAATGTAGATGGACGGGGAAAGGCATAAAATATATTTCAGAAGAAAAAAAGCAAATTATATACTCTGGTAATAATGATAATCGTCACACAGAGGGAGTAGCCATCTTAATGACACAGAAAGCAGCAGCATCGCTTATCAGCTGGGTACCTATCAATGAGAGGCTAATATTAGCTAGATTTCAGACACGATTTTTTCAAGCTCTCAATTGTACAATGTTATGCACCAACTAACGACGCTCTTGATACCACAAAAGATGACTTCTATGAAGCACTTCTAAGTACCATCAACACAATACCCAAGCATGACATAATAGCAGTCATGGGCGATTTTAACGCCAAAGTAGGTGACAACAACGATGGAGTACAAAGATATCTCGGTACTCATGGCATAGGCTGTATGAATCAAAATGGCGAAAGACTTCTAGAACTTTGTGAAATATCAAACCTCGTTGTGGCAGACACCATCTTTCCACATAAGAATATCCACAAGATAACATGGAATTCACCTGATGGCAGAACTAAGAACCAGATAGATCACTTCTGCATAAGTGCAAAATTTCGCTCATCAGTTCAAGACGTCAGAGCATACAGAGGTGCAGAGATCGGAAGCGATCATAACCTCTGCATAGCTAAACTGAGAATTAAACTGAAGAAGTTATACCAACAGAATAAAAATAGAAGAATAGATGTACACAGACTGCAATCAAATGATATAAAGGAGGAATATAATGTCAAAATGAACAACTATTTCGATGCTTTAGGCAAAATTGACAACGATATCACCACCAAGACAATCGATACTAAATGGGAACAACTGAGAACAGCAATGACAGAAGCAGCAGTAGCGACCACCGGATACCTAGTACATAAAAAGAAAAAATGGATGAGAGAAGATACTTGGGATAAAATACAAGAAAGGAAAACAGCAAAACTTAAACTACTAGCTGCAAGTACACATAATGCAGTTGAATCTTGCAAACTAACTTATAACTTGTTAAATAAAGAAGTGAAGACAAAAACTCGAAGAGATAAAAGACATTTCATCAATGAACTGGCCGTAGAAGCTGAAAATGCTGCAAGAACTGGTAATAGTAGGTGCCTTTATCAAATTACAAAACAACTATGTCACCAGCCTACTGCAATGGAAACACCTGTTAAAGGTAAATTAGGGAATTCAATACCAACAGAAAAAGAACAAATGAAGAGATGGGCTGAGCACTTCATGGAGGTGCTAAACAGACCACCACCAACAGTAACACCTGATTTTAATAATGAAACACCCACAACCACCTTGCCAATAACTTGCGATGAATTCACGTTGGACGAGATCAAACAAGCCGTTAAAAGATTAAAAAATTTTTAAGCTGCTGGAGTTGACGAAATTTCAGGGGAAATGATTAAAGCAGTTAATGACAACAACCTCTTGAGAATTTTAGATATTATAAATGAAGTATGGAGAGAAGAACAACCACCACAACAATGGAAAGACAGTATTATTGTAAAGTTACCGAAGAAAGGTGATCTATCAGACTGTAATAACTGGCGTGGTATATCTCTATTATCAGTACCTGGAAAATTATTATGTTGCATGATGTTAGAAAGACTTAAATTGCATGCTGACGAAAAGATCAGAGAAGAACAAGCGGGTTTCAGGCCGAAACGATCATGTATTGATCAAATATTCACACTAAGAACAATTATAGAAGAATCAGTGGAAAGGCAATCGCCACTTATTATCACCTTCGTCGATTTTCAAAAAGCCTTTGATAGTCTACACCGCCCATCATTGTGGAAGATACTTACAATCTATGGTTTTCCAACAAAATATGTGAATATAATCAAAGCGCTATATGACAATGCAAGATGTTGTGTTAGAACAAATAAAGGGAATACAGAATGGTTTACAGTAGAAACAGGGGTGAAACAAGGCTGTATTATGTCACCACTACTATTTGGAACAGCTATTGATTGGGTTATGAGAAACTATACCCACAATGAACAATTAGGTATAAAATGGACAAATGGAAAATTCCTGGGGGACCTGGATTTCGCAGATGATGTAGCATTCTTAAGTTCGACACCAAGACAATCCCAAGAAGCAATAAATAATTTGTGTCATCTCTCGGTTAAAATAGGTTTCCAAATAAATGCCTCTAAAACTAAAGCTATGAACTTTTCTAACGAGACCTTTGATATCATCTTGAACGGGGAAAAACTACAGAAAGTTGAAAGTTTCAATTATTTAGGCAGTAAAATGACTCAGGATGGTGACACAACAAGGGAAATCCATACTAGAATTGCTTTGGCTGCTAGCGCTTTCAATAGATTATCTAACATTTGGAAATTACGATCATTGAATATACATACCAAGCTTCGTCTGTTTAATTCAAATGTTATCTCAGTGTTAACATACGGCTGTGAGAGTTGGAAAATAACAAAATCATTGGAGAACAAGCTGAATACATTCGAGAACAAATGTCTTAGAAAACTCATGAACATCAGTTGGAAAGAATTCAAGACTAATCGACAAATAAGAGAAGACTCTAGGCAGAAATATGTCTCCGACTATATAAGGAAAAGACGATGGTCATATATCGGTCATGTCCTACGAATGCAAAACAACAGAATACCACTACAGGCGCTCACATGGGTTCCTGAGGGTAAGAGGAAAAAAGGAAGACCAAAAGAAACACTCAGAAGAACAATAATAAGAGAAGGAAGAACGTTGGGCCTAAATAATGTGCAAGAGCTAAGAGGAGTGGCGTCACAACGGACAACCTGGAGAGCACTGGTTTCTGCCTTATGCGCCGTGTTTGGTGCTTAAAGAATTTATTATTATTATTATTATTGTGAAATTTGCAGTGCTTGTCTAATGACATTAATAAACTATGACTGCATTTTCTACATTGCTGTGTTACAGTTGAATCATCTGAAAACCACTATACGATATTGCTTATCACTAAAACTAAAAGGGTAAGAACGGACCTGGTAAGAAAAATAAACTTCGGTCAAGAATTTCCATGTCAGGCGGTAGACCAGTAACGACTTGAACAGAAACATATAAAGGACTAGATCGTCAAAATATTTACCTGCGCACAACACAATTGACCTGGCCAACTGACCTCGTCTCACCCCTTCTGACATTGATGCAGTAACCACAGCACGGTCACAAATGTCAGACACCTGGATGATGGTTGGCTTGGCATTACCATGCTAACATAGGCTGCTCCTGACTGGACCTCTCTTTAAAGTAGTAACATGGCTTTGTGCGCAAAAATACTCGTTATAAACTAGTACTTTGTAAGACTACTTCACTTACTTCCAATTTTGCCAAGTGGAGATCACAGACAGCCAAAATAAGAGCTCAATACCAGGATACTCTATATGACCGGCCTAGGATTATGATTAGCTGCTAACATTAGACAGCGTAAAACGTCAATAAAAATACTGAAAGCCCAAGCCTTAGTAGCCTCCTTAAGTGGAAATAGTAGAATGATTCAGTACACGGTAACTTCCTCTATCTGAGGGATTACTGCATCATAAACTAGTTGCAGTAAGTTACGGTCTTTTTGTGCATCACGCCTCCGTATTACTTCGCCAGGTAGCAGGGTGAATTGTAAATTTTACATTTTATCATTTAATATTTTGTATTTTGGCATGTATAATTCACCTGTGGGTGTACTGTGGAATTTAAGATTGTCAATCTCTTCACTGTAAAAAACTTCACACGTGAATCACCACTGCAACAGCTGGTGACTGCTTCGCGTGGTCTTCATCACGAGCAGAGGTTGTGTGGCCGTGTATGTTTATACGGCACTAGTAGTTATATTGATTTTATTTAGTCAGAGTTAATCCTTCATAAGTTGTGGTGGTTCAAGTGCTAACTGGCCTTCCGCCAGAGAGGGTGATACTTGACCTTTTGTTATTTTTTTCCAACCCAGGAATGTTCTTACTTTAAGTTTGGTGATACGCAAAACATTTTCAGCATAACAACGTATATCCAAAAGAAATTACTGTAAAGTTCCACAAACAGCAATGTAGAATAATTCAATTAGACAAACACTGTACATTTCACAATGATGATTGGTTATCCAAGATGAAAAAAATATGTAATCCAACTGAATAATATATGTATATCCAAATAGAATAATATATGTATATCCAAATAGAATAATATACTGATTTGTCTACTCAAAAAACTTGTCTTGGTATCCTCAAAGACGAAGTTCACCTAACGCTATCTGTAAAAATCCTCTAGTCTAAAGTTATGGTTTCATTAGAATCATAAATCATGAAATCTCTGCCTATCGCCCACAACTCTTCTATTTATATTATTTCTTCTTTTTTCCCGCCTTTTTTCACACGACCGGTCCTTTTTTCACACGGTACAATAATCTACATTTGCACTCCTTTCCTCAGCTTTTCGACCTTTTTGCACACGACATTCTGCTATTTCGACTTTTTTCCCATGTGTGATCTTTTCCAACTTAACAATTGGATTAAAAAAAAACCAGATCACACAAACATTCATTTACCACTTTCGCGCTTATAAAACCCATTCATTATTATCTGGGACTGACCTACATTTGCCCTGTCAGAGCAGTAACTGCCAACTGAACTTTGAATGAATACTGCGTTTTGTGTAAGAACGTCTTATTTGCTTTTAAGGTCTGTCATTCTTACATGTAGCATATTATAGCACATATAAATGCTTAGCGTGGAAGTAGGAGGGATAATGCTAGCGTGAAAGGCCAAGCGGTCACATACGTCCCTGGCGACACAAATGTATCCCTGAGGGAGTCATATGCGTACTATCAACTAAGTACCTCATGCTAGTGACTGTTATAAACGACTAACTTATTGGTAGAGTCTCTTAGACAGAAATTTTAAAAAAAAAATTTGTTCGTAAAACAAGGGGTCCAATTATATTTATAATGCGTAAAACGGGGGATACATAAAATTTTTTAATACACTTCCCCATTGAACAGTATTGATGTACACTACTTCTTAACAATATCAATATGAACAATGCTGTGCGTTAGTCATCACAAAAATGATATCATACTTAATGATAACATTTTAAAAAAAATAATCGCATACGATTTTCATGGGTTGTGCAAACAACACAAATAAAAAATAACAAAAAATACTTTGGCAATATTTAACAGAATTTACTAATATTCATTAAGTATTTAACAATCTTAAATGTAGTAGCTGCGACGAACATCAGCCTAACAGCATAGAACTAATGGTCAAACATCAGACCGTGGGACGCAAATAAAAATGTAATATACGAGCTCGTATATATATATATAATGACATAGGAATATACATACATGGCAATGTTAATCTATAAATTTATTATAAAAAATACGAACTGGAGCTGTACGCTCTCGTAACTGTCAATATAGAACGTGGTCAATATAATACAATCATATGATACAGGCGACCCCAATCCTGCCACTGCAGTCAGTGATTTACCAGGATATATAGGGGTCTTAAACACCAAAAATCTGGACAAGTTTGATGAACTGTCTATGTGTTCGTCGCACAATATAAATATAGCATTATTAATCTGGTTACATGGAGTTACAAAGTATTTATTAAAAAGTGTCTCTAATCTCAAACTTATGTAATGGTCGTTACTATGAGGGAGGACAACTATACCGATACAAATAACTATCGGGTGTTGGAATATGAACTATCTCAGTTACCCTGAACCAAATACCAAACTGTTCATAGGTTCGTCAATCAAATATAAAATCTGCATACAAATGCAAGTTCATAATAATGGACAACAATTTGTCAAGAAAATATACTGTAGCGTTCCGCTTACAACGTAATAAATGGTCAGGAAAATACAGGTACATCAATATGTGATGTTTATTTCTCAATACAAGGTATAATGGAAAACAATTTGTCAAGAAAATATACTGTAGTGTTCCGCTTACAACGTGACAAAATGGTCAGAAAAATACAGGTACATCAATATGTGATGTTTATTTCTCAATACAAGGTATAATGGACAACAATTTGTCTAGAAAATATACTGTAGCGTTCCGTTTACAACGTGACAAATGGTCAGAAAAATACAGGTACATCAATATGTGATGTTTATTTCTCAATTCAAGGTTTATCAACATGTGAACATATCCGTTACCACGTTAGCGATTTCTTATGGAATTGTCATGGTGTGCATGTAACAATGTAGTATTTCGCCAATCCGCGAACTGTGTTGATTAGCATATAAGTTTTACCCAACTTGCAAATAACTTGTATATCACCAAGTCAAATTTTAGGTGAAAATATATATGTCTCAGTTATTTAGTGGAGTGGGGTGTATATTGGGATAAATGACAGAGTAGGGTTTATCACCGTGGGAGGGGAACGAATGTCAGTCATGGGAATGTACTCGGGGGTCTTAGGGGCGTTAGCTGTGTCAGTGGGGGTAACAATGTCCTCATTATCTTTTACCGATGTCCGCTGTGGAAATCTCATCTTCTTGTACACATGGTATTTATACACTAAACCGCTTAAAATTCATAACACCAATTATGCTAGGCAAAATCAATAGTCCTGACACTCTAGTGTGTCGGGTCATGACCTCTGGTGTGTCTCACTGGACTCAGGAATGCGAAGAAGTATTTACAGAATTTGATAGACACGTTAACATTGTAAATTCCTGTTGAATAGTGGGGAATGCTCGGAACGGGGCGTCGATTTAGAAACGCTCCGTCTGTGATGAGCATGTCGGAGAAGGTGACAGGAGATGGACAGGCATTTAGATGTGTAGGGAAGAATAAATTTGACGTCTGATTCGTGAAATATCTGTGAGAAAGGGTCGTAGTTCTAGTACAAATGGTTTTTGTCGTAATAGCATCATTAAGAAAAATCGCCAAAATACATTCTCGATGCGATTGAACATTATAAAACGGTCTTTCCATAACACAAAAGGAAAGCGGCGAGTTAACACATTCAAAAAAGAAACTCTCATGTGTCACAAAGGAAAAATATGTGTGCGCGTATAGTATGTTTGCTTTTGTCACTAAATTTATCAAGAAGGGAAAAAAAATAAATAAAAACTGTTGTAAAGCATAAGTCCTGTTATAAAGATTTTCAAAGGCAAAAGTGGTGTAATTTGTACAGTGGGTACTCTTCTAATCATAAAGATTTCGTACCTAACACTTGCAAAAAAAAAAAATTTGTATAACTAGAGAACTGAGATAATTTAAAGTTCTGTTTAACCTGGATAACATAGTGTTGTAGATCTGCGAATGTTTGCGAAAGTTCTTCAATTTCTTGACATAGCGGTGTAAAAGATGTAGTCCTAATGACAGTCCATGTCGACTAAGAATCTTAAATAATTATATAACATTAAAACACAGTGGCGTCACGCCATAATAACTTGTTAGTATATGTGGGTGTTGCAGACGTCATAACTGTCAATATCGTCAGTATCACCAGGAGGATCTTGACTGAGGCTGACATCTTTCTGAAAAAAATAAAATTTCCTACCCAAAAAAATGGATACTAGTAACTTTAGATGATGGGGAGCGAGAGGTAGTAGTATGAAGTGTGAGTACTTGTTGGGTACTATTGCTGGGGAAGTACCTTTTTGTTATTAGAGAAGATTGATGCTCCAATAAACCAATAACCGTTGAACTGGACGTTTACGAATTTGACATGAGGAACTTGGCGATGTCCCTCAAGGTAGCTTTTGTCAATCGTTGATCACAAGAGGATGGCGTATTTCGCACTGTCGAGTGGGTGGTGGCTGCAGTTGTCGAGGGTAAGGATGAAGTAGTGTTGAAATGGTGCACCTCATGCTGCGTTTTGTGTGGCTGTCTGCGTTTTCCACGCAATTTCATACGTACTTGCTCTTGAGGTAACCGGACAAATTTTGTTAACGGTCGGAAGTCATCTGTTGTTCCATAATGTGGGCGCTTCGTTGCTGTGTGAAATTCAGTGTTGTCTGGTCTATAGTAATGTTGCTGTACAATAGGCTCGCAGGAATCTATTATGGTGTCAGGGTGTTCTGGATTAACTTGCTCGGCCTGTAACCTAGTATTTCGATGTTCCAGTCTTTCGCGTGACTCAGCGAGGGGAATATCGTCTTCTCTGTCGGATGAGCTTGGTTCAGTGACTGTGCTATCTTGGGAATTTGTCTGCCTGGCCGACTGTCTTACTGCTGTTCGAATGCGTCTAGACGATGTGTGGATGTTCAATGGGTCATGTACCTGACTTGACCTGTCAACATCTGTTTGTGTTGTAACACTGATCATCGTTGTTTTCTTCACTTGTAGTTCTGGGTCATTGACCTGACTTGACCTGTCAACGTTTGTTTGTGTCGCAACACAAATCATTTTTGTTTTCTTCAATTGTAGTTCGTTTATTTCTTTAGGTTGACTATTAATCATGGGGCCCATCGCGTGTCATTTGACTTTACAAAGCCGACCTGGTGATGTATGTTAGGTGTTTTTCTCCATTGTTTTATTGGTCTGATATGTACCCTCATTCCATCTTCTGTCGTTATTAAGCGAGTTTGTTGGTCAATGGTTGTAACATTTTGTACGTCGTATATCTTTCGTTGTTTGATTCCGTTGATACGGTTTCTGACTACCATGCGACAAGCTCTTTTATTAAGACTGTTCCAGTGGCTGTCGACAGTGGCTATGCGACCCGTGTTGTTGCTGTTGTCTCGATACTTGATCTGGGATCTTCTATTGTAGTTATGTGGTGTGCTTTCTGATTCACTCCGGCAATATGTATTGTGGCTGTCTGATTCTCTCTGGCAATATGTACTGTTGATCTCTAGTTCTCTCCGGCAATACGTATTGTTGCTCGTATATCTGTGTCTGTTCATTAGCCATCTCCTAAATGTGCTAGAATCGCCCGTGAAGGGGGTTATAACCGAGCGAATTTGGTTATATTTATTATAGTGATCTACACTGGATAGCGTGTCTGTTATCCGTTGCAACGCGGTAATTGTGGGTTCGGCCTCTACAGGTAAGGGTATGTTAGCAGGATGGACGTTTGCCTGTTGCATTTCCTGTTGCTGTTGTAGCTGCTGTGCATATAACATGTTGTTGTTGCTGTTGTTGCTGTAGTGTATACAACGCCTGTTGTTGCTGCAGTTGTTCTTGACTTTGATCAATTGTAGTGATTATGCCTTTCTGCTTTCACCAAGAAAAAAGGGCAGGTCACGGCGCCAATTAGTGTAATATGTGGCCGTGTATGTTTATACGGCACTAGTAGTTATATTGATTTTATTTAGTCAGAGGTAATCCTTCATAAGTTGTGGTGGTTCAAGTGCTAACTGGCCTTCCGCCAGAGATGGTGATACTTGACCTTTTGTTATTTTTTTCCAACCCAGGAATGTTCTTCCCTTTAAGTTTGGTAATACGCAAAACAGTTTCAGCATAACAACGTATATCCAAAAGAAATTACTGTGAAGTTCCACAAACAGCAATGTAGAAAAATTCAATTAGAGTTTATTTATATCATTAGACAAACACTGTACATTTCACAATGATGATTGGTTATCCAAGATGAAAAAAATATGTAATCCAACTGAATAATGTATGTATATCCAAATAGAATAATATATGTATATCCAAATAGAATAATATACTGATTTGTCTACTCAAAAACTTGTCTTGGTATCCTCAAAGACGAAGTTCACCTAACGCTATCTGTAAAAATCCTCTAGTCTAAAGTTATGGTTTCATTAGAATCATAAATCCTGAAATCTCTGCCTATCGCCCACAACTCTTCTATTTATATTATTTCTTCTTTTTTCCCGCCTTTTTTCACACGACTCGTCCTTTTTTCACACGGTACAATAATCTACATTTGCACTCCTTTCCTCAGCTTTTCGACCTTTTCGCACATGACATTCTGTTTTTTCGACTTTTTTCACATGTGTGATCTTTTCCAACTTAACAACTGGATTTAAAAAAAACCAGATCACACAAACATTCATTTACCACTTTCGCGCTTATAAAACCCATTCATTATTATCTGGGACTGACCTACGTTTGCCCTGTCAGAGCAGTAACTGCCAACTGAACTTTGAATGAATACTGCGTTTTGTGTAAAAACGTCTTATTTGCTTTTAAGGTCTGTCATTCTTACATGTAGCATATTATAGCACATATAAATGCTTAGCGTGGAAGTAGGAGGGATAATGCTAGCGTGAAATGCCAAGCGGTCACAGTTGATCCAGGATCAATAGAGAGTGGATCATGTTATTTTATCTATTATACATGCACTTTCGTAAATTTCATACATATATATTGTGGCCCTACCAGCGGATGTGCAAATATTTGAGAGAGAATGTTGTATTATCGTATAGTTCGTTTCAGTACCCGACAGTAGGCAGCCAGTTAGATCACGTATCGTTAATTTAACCACTTAATGATTCTCCACAGTGCTGACGAACACATAGAATAATGATGATGTTACATTCAGATATATAGACCTCACGTTAACATCGGCTGAACCAAAGCAAGCTTTATTTATATAAAAAGTCAATTCACTCCAACACTGGGTGGCCGACCTTCACTTGGGGGTACTTTTCTACAATAATGAATGCTGTATATAATGAAATTGGCATTTTCCTTCCTATCATTTATCATCTGTCGCTACTTCTTGATTTCTTCTTCTTCATTCTTCCTTGTTCGTCCTAAAAAGGACGTTGGTTGCGCTGTGCACATTTACAGCGAAGCTGCGATATTTGCGCCTTTCGGTCGACACATCCGACTTCAGCGTGGCATTTTTTCGGACCGGGTTTGCCTTCCCTCTTTGATCCCTACTCTCTCAGCCAGACTGCAGGGATGCAGCCTGTTTCCATGACCACCACGTGGAGGTGGAGTAGGGTCTTGGTCAGCTCTGGTTCCCTTACCTTGACGCAAGCAGACGAGTTATGGGTCGCTGACTGCATTCATCACTTTTGCTGCGTCTTCGGTCCCACTTCTTGATTTCCAGTTGTTATGCCAGTGATTAAAATATATGACTACTTGCGAAGTCACTGTTGTCTACCGACTGCTTGATCTTTACAATGTTGTTATTATTCGCTGTTCTAACTCTGATCTCATTCCTGTCCGATAAAAAATTATATAATTCTTTCTTTCTCCGTTAGAGTAGCTTGGGGTATCTATATTAGACTGGTCTAATACGAGGGCTGACAGTTTATACCAAGTCTCTTTCTCCTATAATTCTCTACAGTCTCTTTTCTTCTGTGCTGTCTAAAAGTTCATCTTGTTATACACAATTGTATATTACTGCTAGTTTTGACATACCTGTAAATTCTCGCCTTGGGCTGCCCATCAAAATACTTGACAGGCAACACTGCCTTTCTTGCGCAATGAATAAACAAACACCATAGCAGAAGCCTGCAGCTACATCTATCAAGGTGGCTAAATGGAACGGCTTGATGGCTGGGCAACATAATTTTCTGTACAACACATAAGCCAACCACCTCCAGTGGCCTATTCGCCCCACTGCACAATCTAAGCTAGCGTTCACCACTACACAAAAGTTTAATACAGCGATAACTTTCGCTGAGCCTACTTTCTTCGCTACTTCGCGGCCAAAAATCAGACTGCCTTAATCTTTTTCCCGATTTAACATTCTGACCATTTTGGTCACTCATCAAAACCTTTCAATGGACGTAATTTAAATCGTCTCTCTCACAAAAGCATCACTATGCAAATAAGTTACACAATAATTGATAACTAACAGAAATACTAAACGAAAATACCGAGCGAAATCTCCAAAAAGGGGATTCACGAAGTTACCTCCCTTCCCTCACAACACTCTCCCACTCATTTTACTTCCCCTTAACAAAGTCATACAGTCTATTAACAACTCTATTTAACTTTCTTAAACCATTACTTTGTACTCTCTTTCATTCTTAAAGTCCCAAGCTTAAAGTCATTATATATATATATATATATATATATATATATATATATATATATATATATATATATATATATATATATATATATATATATGTTCTCAGTGATGGCGAAAAGACTCACTACATACCTCCTGGCAAATGGGTACATTGACACTACCATTCAGAAAGGAGGTATCCCAGGTACACCAGGATGTCTAGAGCATGCCACAATGATCTGGGAAGCAATCCAAAAGGCAATGTCTGACAGAACAGACCTCCATGTAATCTGGTTGGATCTGGCGAATGCTTATGGATCCGTTCCACACCAGATGTTGTGGCAGGCCCTGGAAATGTATCATGTTCCACAAGAGATTGCAGCAATGCTGAAGCTGTATTTCGCAGGGTTTGCTGTCAGATTTTCAACCAGAGAGTACACAACGAAGTGGATTGGCCTTGAAGTTGGAATTGCAATGGGGTGTACCATCTCTCCGATACTATTCGTGATGGCTATGCAGGTAATCCTCAATGCGGCTGAAGGAATGGCTATAGGTCCAAAGCTCGGGGGAATGTGTCACCTGCCACCGCTCAAAGCATTCATGGATGACACAACAATTCTGACATCAGATGAACATCAGGCCCGGAGGATGTTAAAACGCCTGGATGAACTAGTCAGCTGGTGCAGAATGAGCTTCAAACCCAAGAAGTCGAGAAGCCTATCAGTCAGGAAAGGGAAGATAGCAGAAGACATATTCGTGGTTTCCAACCAAAGAATCCCTACTGTTATTGAGGAACCTGTTAAAAGTCTTGGCAGGGTGTACGATGCCTCATTAAAAGACTCGAAGGCAGTGCAACAGACAATAGAAATGGCAGACAGAGGGCTACAGATCATAGACCAAAGCAGACTCTTGGGAAAGTTCAAACTGTGGTGCCTCCAGTTCATGTTGATACCGAAGTTGCTGTGGCCACTGCTTATATATGAAATAAGCACAAGTACAGTCGAAGCTATAGAGCAGAAGGTCAACAAGTTCATGAGAAAGTGGCTAGGGGTACCACCAGGTCTGTCAGATGTAGCACTGTACTGCAAAAAGTCAAAACTTCTGCTTCCTTTCAAGTCAGTTGTTGAAGAGTACAAAGTTGGAAAGGCAAGGCTTGCAATGATGCTACGCGAGTCAGCTGATGACGTGGTTAAGTCCATTCAGCCCACACTGAAAACAGGAAGGAAGTGGAGAGTGGAAGAAGCTGTTGATGCTGCCCAAGAGTCACTCAAACTGAGGGAGGTAATCGGATACACACAGACGAATAGACGGGGATTTGGTCATGGAGACATCCGCTGGTGGTCCAAGGCATCAAGCAGGGAGCGCAGAGACATGGTTGTTCATGAGATACGAGAGGCTGAGAATGATAAGAGGTTGCAAAAAGCAGTGCAGCAGGTCCAACAAGGCCAATGGACTACATGGGAAGGAGCCCTGCAGAGGTCCTTGACATGGAATGATATATGGCATATGGCACCTCTTAGGCTCAGCTTCGTTGTTAGATCAATGTATGACCTGCTGCCGTCGGCCACCAACCTTGTGAAATGGGGAAAGTCGGATGATGAGCAGTGCCCCCTGTGCCAGGGGAGGCAGACACTCGAACACGTGCTCTCAGCGTGTAAGGTGTCATTAGGGCAAGGGCGATATACCTGGCGCCATAACAAAGTGCTAAATGAGCTTGCTGCGACAATAGATCTAGCAAGGATGAAGGCGAACAGCAAACCCAGGCCGAGCACCGCAAATACATACTTTCTGAGGGCAGGAAAGTCAGCACACCCCAAACCGAGTAAACCAGGTAGCAGTTTACCATCTCTTCTTGATTGTGCAAATGACTGGGAGATGGCGGTAGACCTACCTGGACGAGGGGCATATCCAGAGAGTATCAGAAAATCGCGGAGACGGCCGGATATAGTGCTTCATTCTTCTTCAACGCTTCAGGTCATACTGATTGAACTGACCGTGCCATTTGAATCCAGATTAGACGAGCAACATTCGTTCAAAGCGGCCAAATATAGTGATCTGGCCGCGGATCTGAGACACGAGGGGTTCACTACAAGGGTCATGGCTGTTGAAGTGGGCGCAAGAGGGCTTGTGGCTGCATCAATGTATGATCTATTGAAACTGTTGGGGCTGAAGGGACAGGCGAGAACAAGGGCACTGAAGAGGCTTAGTGAAACTGCTGAAAAGGCATCAGGCTGGCTGTGGAACAACCGCAATGGGCAATGGAAATCGTGACAATAAACGCTGCGGTACAGAAAACACCAGGAATTTTTCTAAGTCCACAAAACGCTGAGTTTTGTGGTGTACCAGTGAGCGGGCTGTGACTGAGGGGCAACAGGCGATGTATATTATAGGAGGTGTCAGAGTCAGAATTTCAGTGGCTAGGCTCGGCGGCTTCGCGATGGTGTCTCAGTGTGTGCGACGGAACGAACGGAATAATTTGTCTTCTCTTTGTTACTTTCACAATTGCCTCCACGGCTGGCGGAGTTGTGGATTAAAGTTGCTACCATAAGTGAAATGGGTTCATTTTCGATACAAGACAACAGGAGGCTGAGACGCTTGGGAGTCATGACCCAAGTGGGCCCGCCCCCCTTAGAGTGTAAAGGAGTATACTGGGCCGAAACACTTGTCCGATGGGGGGACTCCTTCTGATGATCAGATTGCCTCCTGTTGTATCGCTCTGTAAAGAGTTTCCTATCATATATATATATATATATATATATATATATGTATATATATATATATATATATATATATATATATATATATATATATATATATATATATGTATATATGTATATATATATATATATATATATATATATATATATATATATATATATATATATATATATATATATATATATATATATATATATATATATATATATATATGTATATATAACTGTTATATTCCGCTATCCAAAAGCACTTTCATCCGACTCACTGGGATAAAAACCTAACACTCAAGGAGGGCAAAATATTCTGAGGCAGATGGAAATGATGGATGGAAGCAGAGGTCACCTGATGCTCATATCAGGAAACCCAATACTTAGCAGAGGCATTTGTCTCCTTTCAGTCTGTGGTTCAAGTAACCAGCAGTGACAGAACCCAACATCAACTATGTGGTACAAGTCGCCAGAAGTCGACGCTAGACACCTCATCAGACGAGCCTTAAAGAAGCTTGACTTCACAATCTAAGCAGTTTACTCGGCCTTGTGCAACAGATGTCCTACCGCCACACTTTCTGACTATTAACAAGAAGTACAGTCCAAAGCACCGGTGAGAATAAACAACGGTTGAAACGATGCCAACCGACCCCACACTGGAAACTAAGTAGCAAAGAAGCGAAATCAATGAACGTTTCACACGTTTTCCACCACAACATAAATTATCTGATGATGATAAATATCATCGCGTCATTATTCTAAACAACGTTTTTTTTATTTTAAATCTTGTTAAACTCTAAGCACGAGGGGCGTTCAGAAAGTAATGCACCACATCGTTTTTCTCAGCTAATAATGAAGATAGAAGCATGAAATTTTGCACACTTTAAATATGGCATGTGCCAATTGTGTGCACTAAATTGCACCGCAGCCGGCCAAATAATACGACTGCCCTAAACCGTTGAAATGGAGCGTGTTAGCAACATGCGTTATAAACAGCGAATTGTGATAGAATTTCTCGTTGCAGAGAATGAAACTGTTGTGAATATTCACAAGCATCTATGTTATGTGTATAGAAGTTTTGCAGTCGACAGGGGTACAGTCAGTCGCTGGGTTCAGAGAATCAAAGAATCAGGAAGTGGAGATACGGAGCTGCTTGATCGGCCGTGCTGTGGACGTCCTGCCACAGCCACCAACGCAGAAATGTTGAAATGCGCTGAGGGCATTAATCTTACTGATAGGCGAATCACTACTCAACAATTGGCCTTACAGCTGTCAGTCAGCATTGGTAGTGCAAATGCAGTTATAAAAACTCTCGGATTTTCTAAGGTTTGCGCAAGATGGGTTCCTCGAAGTCTCACAAATGACCACCGATTGCAAAGGAAAGCAATTTCTTCTGAATTGTCGGAGCGTTTCAATGCTGATGGAGAGAACTTTTTGGCTAAGATCGTTACAGGTGTCGAAACCTGGGCACATCATTTTGAACCTGAGACAAAAAGACAGTCACTGGAGTGGCATCATCCGCAATCACCAAGAAGAAAGAAATTCAAGACAATTCCTTCAGCTGGAAAGGTCATGATCACTGTCTTTTGGGACATTGAAGGTGTGATTCTTGTTAGCGTTATGCCAAGAGGAGAGACAATCAATTCAAAAGCTTACATTAAGACATTGAAAAAACTCAATCAACGTTTTCGCAGAGTTCGGCCGCACAAGAATCAAGCAGACCTGCTTCTCCTTCACGACAATGCGCGCCCTCACACAAGTCTGGCAACACGGGAAGCAATCACCAAATTGGGTTGGACTGTACTACCCCATCCACCCTATAGTCCCGATTTGGCACCCTCTGATTTTCATCTATTTGGTCCACTTAAAGATGCACTCCGTGGGACAAGGTTTGAAGATAATGAAGGAGTGATTCATGCAGCGAAGAAATGGCTACATGATCAAGACAAAATCTGGTACGGGCTAGGAATACATGCACTTGTTTCGCGCTGGCATAAAGCCGTACAAGTTGATGGGGATTATGTTGAACAATACCGATGTTTACATGACATATCCATGTATATTGTGTATAAATTTCATGCTTTTTGAATAAACAGCTCCTGAGAAAAACGATGTGGTGCATTACTTTCTGAACGCCCGTCGTAATTATTAAACCTGTTTATACGTTGTTTTTTTTTTTGTTAACTATTGAGTGAATTTTATGTATGCACCGATATTACTCAATGTGTTTTAAATAGATTACAATTTTACTGAATCATTTCAGTTGGGAGCTCAGACAGAACGAGCAAAATTTGTGTCGTCACGGAAGGGGTGGGAAGATTAAAAACTCATGACAGCTTAGTTGATCTCAGTTATAATACATGATTTATTAAAATTCCTGTTAGGCTCCCCGAAGTAGAAGCATCAATCTTCTATTTATATCTATGTCAAGATTAATCTTGAGCGAAGGTTGATACTCTCATCATTATCTTCTTTGTTTGGCCATTGTTGGACCACTACGGCTGAGCAGGGGAGACAATCTCGTGACAATCATACACATCTCATGACTTTCTCAGCTCTTCTTTAATTGAAACATGTGCTGTTGAAAGATCTCAATCATGTTTTTGCAAATCAGTTGAAACAACATTAGTACACATCAGTATTGCAACCAAACTAGGAGAACAAAATCCTACAGTTTCTAGTTCTGTCTTCAGTAAACATGTCTTTTCTGTTTCAGATGAAATGTTACTTATTATAATATTTTTTGACAATGCTTGCATGATCTGGAGGTACCTAAATCTGACAGCAAGCATTGATTCTTTCTTGATGACCATCGCGTGGGACAAAGGCGCTTTAATTTTGTGCCAGACTTACTTCCGGTCAAATCAAAGACAATTGAAAATGAGCACAACATTTAATACTATTAGCAAAGAAAACATAAATTTGCTCAATGATGTTTTAAAAAATCTAGTTACTTCAGGTATTCCGTTTATAGCATCATTGAGGACAAGATTCAAATTGTGGGCAGAGCAGTGAAGAGTGCATTCTCTTCGTTGTCCAGAATCTGTCTTTGACCGCTCGTCGCTGCTGCTCCGTTATCGCCTTGTCCTCGATATTTTGACAGGTTTAGGCCTTTACTTTCTATGCTGCGTATAATGTCATTTTGCTGACCTGCAGTCGTTTGATCATCAACTTTCTTAAACCCGAGAACCGACTCTTTTATTTTGTTTTCGGTTGGCATATCATTTTCATCTTCTTCGATTTTGACTTAACGAAAAACTTGACTAAGCTGATCTGCTTTGGAAATAACATGAGTTGTATCCATTATGATAGAAACAAAATGGTGTTTCTTTAATGTCAGCAAATATTTGTTTTCTACTGTCTTCGAAAGACGATAGATTAGTTCATTTGAATTACCATTTTGTCTTTTTATGGATTGTTGAATTGCTTGCTATGTATGATCATGTTCTGAAAGAACTGATTTCAAAATCTGCAAGATCAGCCCGATCCAAAACATTTGCTGACATTAAAGAAACACCATTTGCTTTTATTTCTTCATCTGCTTGTGTAATAAAATAGCTATCAAACATATTTTTCTCAACATCAGCAACGTTACTCTCCTCAAAAACATTGCTAGCACTATCACTGACGTTTTCAGCAAGCATATCACAAGTATCACATTGCTAGCACTACCACTGACGTTTTCAACAAGCATATCACAAGTATCACATTGCTAGCACTACCACTGACGTTTTCAGCAAGCATATCACAAGTGTGGTGAAGTGGGATGTTATAAATATTTATAGGGGACTTAGTGTACTGACTGAGATCAGCTGTGAAGGTATCTATATCTAATAAGAGTAGTGTATTATAGATAACCTTACTTGCTGCCACATATATATATATATCTCAGTCAGAATTATTCTGGAATAATGTGATGACTACGTTATATGTCTAGGGTATGTGTATGATGAAGTGTAATTCCTAACATCAACAGACAGATAAACACTTTAATTTATTCCACCACACTTGACAACACTATGACACTCACATACATAAAACACTCTATGAGAATATCTTAAAGGAGTCACTGATAACTTTTCAAATAACAATATGTATTCATAGCTGTCATGAATGTATATGTGTCCTGATTCAAATACAAAGGGAACCAGGAATCACAATCAATTGTAATTACAAGGTATATGTACAGAAGTTATTAATATGATTCATGTAGTGACATATATTATCAATAGTATCATATGTGTGTCAGTTGTGTAGTGGTAATCTGAGGTAATACTGGTTTTGTTTTGTTCAAGCTCTGTTGGTATTTGTCATCATGACTTCAATAGTTTGTCTTTATTAGAACTAGTATTGGAGATGTTCTCAGTTCTTGATATTAAAACAATTTACTTCCCCTCTTAATTTTTTGTTACAATGTTATTTTAAGATGGGGACATAATGTTGAGCTCCATGGCCACACTCTCTTATCTTGCGTGATGACTGCAGTAAAAGACTCCTCTGCTAGATAACTGTAATGAGTTCTGGAGCCATCCCACTGGTTGCTATATGGACCAAGGAGTATGCTGTCAACTTCTGGCTTCAGCAAAGCTCTGACCAGGTGTTGCTCAAAACTTCCAGACCACGGTCCCACAATTCATGGAAATACACAGATACGTTGACTAGCAATGAATTCTGGCACAAATACTGGCACAAATTCCCATCTGCTTATGTTCCAGACTTTTATTTAGCAAAATATAAGCTGGCTTCAACGCACTGTTGCTTCATCAAGCTTATTTGAACTAGTGGTCTCGAACTAACGCTCTGAATTGTGTATATCCGCATCTCTAACCAATGAAACCCTGTCCACACATCTTTTCAAAAAATACTCCTACTCCCGTTTCCCCTGACAACGAAAGATAGTATTTATAGCCCGACCAATCGTGTTTAGTCTTATATTTGTGGCGCTCCAATCAATTAGGAGTTAACATGGTAGGCTATTTCCGTAACGTAAGGTTTTTTCAAACACGTTATAAAAAAATTTTATGAGCAGAAATGATTTCATGCTGTCAGGCATCCCCACTATTTTATTTTGGCCATAACTTAGTAATTCCTAGACTATTTGCGTAACGTTTTACATATTCTTTGTCAGCAAACCCTAAGGAACCCAAATATACAAATTTAAAAGAGCTAAGTGGCTGCGTTCAAAATATGCAATTTCTTCTACCTCCTGTTTCGAAGATGTGCTGTCTGGGTACTGTAATGTTTTCAAACGTAAACCCATCTATTTTCATCTTTCCTAATAAGCGTTTTCCAGGTTTTTTAAAACCTAACTCTGGGAAGGTTAATGTATTTTATCACTGTCGATTTGAAAAAGTTAGTGCTAGTAGCCTTACACGCGGGATATTGTGTATCGCGCGACGCGTGTTTTTAGTGTTGCACGTGTTCGGCTTTCTGCCTCTCCCTTTCTTTCTATCTTTTAGTTACGCTGTGTATGGGATGAATGAAATATTAAATTTAGGTCAACTTGCGTATTTCAAGGTTTTTCTTAGAAAGGCAGCACATTTTATTGTGTGTTTGGGAAACGCGTGTATGTTGCAGAAGGCTTTTACTATCAACGTGAAACGTTACAATTTGCATACGCAGCAGAAAACAAGGGGGATTTCGAGTACAGTCGTTGTGACAGCACTGTTATTTTACCATTGCTCTTTTCTTTATTTAATGTATTTATTAGGCTTTATATTTACCTGATAATTTATATATGTGGATTAGAATATTTCACGACAACAAGTATCAAGTGCCGGCTCATTCACAACTTGGCTTGCGCACTTTGGAGATGGCTCTAAGAAATGCGTAACGTTTGTTCTAAGAAATGCGTAACGTTTGTCGATCTTTTGACAGCTGCGTTGCTTTCAAATTTTTCTTTCTTTTGTGAGCACCACTCAAATAAACACGTTTGTTGAAATTCAAATTTGTTATGTCCTTCACACTTTCGTTTTTCTACACGATAAATGTTGCCTATATATAGATATATCATAGATATATGTGTCAATGTAAACACGAAAAGGTTTGTTTTTTTATTCTACTGTAACTTCCTGTCAGTTACCCGGTGGACAAACAAACCCTTTACATTCCATTATCACAATTTAAAAGTGATCTGCCCACAAATATTACTTTAATCTTGTTGTGACCGGTGCGCAGATCTAACGAGATAGGAGATATGAATGTGTGTCCTGAAAGTGTGAACGCATGTGTCAGATTACAGTGAGACAATACAATGACTACTGTTTGACTACACTGGCCACTAAGCATTGCTACCGCCAAAGCCAGCACACACACACACACGCAAAATAAAATACAGCGTTTCAAATTTTAAGCGCCTTTTAATGAGCAGCCAGAGACTCCGTGTGAAAAGTCAGTTGTCGGGTAACAACTTTTGGAAGAAACAATTAAGAGAATGTTTAGTGACACCGGTGTAGGAGGCACCAAGGACGTTCCCGGCAACATGCACTGTATACAGTGCTTCCTACTGTCAGGTAGCAAACACTGGACAAGTGATTCTTGCCTAGGTAGCAGGCACATAACTCAGGCAGAAAGCTTACTTACTTACTTACTTAGTCGTTCTCCTTCTACCGTGAGGTGTAGAGGTTCAGGCAGAAAGCACTGTACAGTAATTCTTGTCTGAAAAAAAAAAAAATGGTATATCGCACAGCGTTGAAGTTTTTATAATCCATTTGGCAGATGTTTCCACCTTTCCTTCCTTTATAGGACTGGAGAGATAAAGAGTAAATATGTTTTTATGTTTGCTTCATATGTTATTCAGTTATAGTTTGTAAACAAATTTTATGACATTTTTTTTCTAATTTCGTCTAAAATATATGATAGGAAATTATTATTTCAATGTTCATTCCAAACAGGTATCGGTATGGTGCGTGTAGTGCGGTATGGTGCGTGAAGTGGGATCATAATTTGGGCAGTGAATAATAAATATAAGGTCAAGGTGGTCCCATTACAGATACTGCCATAGTGGAGTAAAGTGTAAGAGACTTCACTATGGACCCAGGTCCAGCATCGAGAGGTCAGGGTGACCAGTTATTTGTTTAGAAATTAATATTATTTTGTATTATATTGTATATTTGCATTAAGTAAACTGAACTAATTTTCTTAAGTGGAACTTAATGAAAAAAATAAAAATAAAGATCACTGAAAATCAGATGTGAAAATTGTCAACATTAAACGAAACATGATTTTTCTAAAAAGCTTTCATAAAGATTCGTGTTTGTTTGTTTGTGTGTGTGTGTGTGTGTGTGTGTGTGTGTGTGCGCGCGCGCGCTCTCTTGTATCGTAATTCAAAATAGTTAGTTATCTACAACAACTTAACTCGATTACAATTAAACTTATTACGGACGAAACATTAAGCTTTGTTGCCCTCTCCGCTATGTGTTCTGGACACAAGGTTTATTTCACAATGCATTGGCGCAGACATTTCACTACATCTTTGTATGGACATGAGGTAAAGCATACATTTTGGCGTGAGAATGCAGGAAAAGCAAACCCATAAAAATTTCGTGCTGAAATCGGATGTGGCGGGCCGAAAGGCGCAAAAATTGCAGCTCATCTGTACTACATTCCACTCAGAAAAGGCCAGCATGTAAAAGTGAGATATGGTCGAGCGAACGCAAATAACAACACATTTCACAATGCGAGCAGATGACGTTATAAATTATTTGACTTTTTATGTTACGGTAAAAAATAGTTTTTAATGCTCTTTTGGTAATAGTAGATTCTAAATAAACAATATATATATATGTTTAACAGATTTTTTAACTGACGTATACTGATTCTCGTTGGTTAGATCTACATGTCGAAGGAATGTCATCTATACAGTTTTACTTTATTAATTTTCTTTATTTATACACTGCCAAGTAGAAAAATAAACGCAATTATCATGTATTATATCTTTGGTTTTACTGGTACATCCATTTCTCAATACATACAATACAGCATTAATTATATTTATGTACGGGTTTCCGATTTTTTTAACCTTTAAAATGTTGAGTCCTTCCTATCCATGTTGAGTGCTTCCTACCTAGCAGGTAAGCTTCACTGTACAGTGTCTGCTACCGTCAGGTAGGAGTCACTGTACAGTGTTCCCTATCGTACAGTGCTTCCTACCTGCTACACCGGGTCGCCAGAAATTGAGTCAGGTAAGAATTCTGAATATTTGAAAGTAGAGAGAATTTTTTTATAAAATGGGAATGAGAAATGTCATGTTCATGCATGAGCAAAGAAATTTAAAAGGATTTATATAAAAAAAGAGGAGGGTCCATTCTGACCAATCTTATCGGTACACCTTCGATACCAGGGCCCCCGGGACGTGTCTAGTACAACAGGGCGGCAGTTACGCCACTAGGTACTAGAACAGGTTCACCCACGCCACAAAGCTCATCTGAAGACAGAACTAGATAAATAGTTAAATAAATAAATTGACAATTGGCTCTAAGTTGAAATGCCCCCAACTGGTCTGTAAGGTCAGGACATACAGATATGAAACGTGACGTAATGACACCCAAGTATAACTATAGTTTTTATATTTTCAGACATTCTTATCGTGAGTTTTGCTCGAGAGGCAGGTGGACACAACAGTGACACTCAGTACAAAAATAAGCATTAATTCAGGGCAATAGTGATATCTGGCGACAGTGTGTCAGATGCACACAGTAATCAGCATAATATAGAGAATATAGAGGGGAAATTTTTCGTTACATAATTAAATGCATTCTCCCACCCGCTACGTTGTCCAAGATCGTAAAACTAGAGTCAGAGGCAGATCTTGTTGGGATTAAAGCTAGTAAGTTAGTGATGGCATGACTATGCTCTCTTATAGGGGTGGAGGTGGGGAAATGAAGACGTAAGAAAGGGTTTAAAGAAATAAAAGAAAGTAATATTTAGGATGGTCAAGACAGAAAAAAACATAAATAATTTGTTTGTAAATTAAATTTTGCCACCTGATGGTGAAGCGTGCACCAAGACACTGGGTCCTTCGGTTACATTAGGCCGCATGTCAAAATATTAAAGACCTTGTAGTCAGGAACAACAATTACATACACACAACAATTACACAGGCATAATTAAACATGTAATGTGTACAGTGGCACCACAAGTGCACATATACAAATTTATCACTTGCATTGAAGACAGTGTTTTATATATGCCCAGGTTAAATGTCTACAATCTGTGTTTGTGTCACTCATCAATGGACAGACGAGAGAAACAACATCTTTATGTAGCATGGGCCACCCAATGCTGTTTGGTCCCCTTCTAGCAGGAAACGTTCATTATAGCAATTATTGAATGAAATAACAATATAGAAACATAACACGGTTGAGAGTACCTGATAGGATAACGTAAATATAAGAACCGGCCCACTGTGATGACGACAAGAAGCCAGTTACAGACACTTACTATGGTTGCTACCATCCATCGATGTACACTGGAAGAAAAACGAGAAGATGTTCTGTCATTTTTCTCTTAATAATTGAGGGGTTGAGGTGTAGCTTTATGTGAGAAATAAAGGAAACTTTACAATATGGTTTTTCTTGTCCTTTCTCCTTGTAAGATGTATTACTATTTGTGTGTGTGTGTTTTTTTTTCCCATTCAACTACAATATATTAAATGAAAGTGAATATTTTTTGTTTGCGAGTCAAGAATCTTTACTGTGAGGGAGTGAAATGTGTCTCTTGATGATAAACAATCATTGAAGTGTGGGATGAGGAAACATAACTTGACAATAAAGAATTTTGAATTTCCGAGTGAGAAATCTTGAGTGCAAGTGAAGATTCTAGAACTGTCATCATCATCTCATCATCTCAACACGTAACCCGTCATGGGTCGTAGGGGTGCCATGGTAGAAGCATCAGCAGACAGGGTCCTCCACTGCTCTCTATCCTCAGCAATGCGTACAATTGTGGAAAAACCGTGCCCTGCCCATTCTTTGATGTTATCAGCCCAGGATTTTCTTTGCCTTCCTGTTCTCCGTTTACCTTCGACTGTTCCCTGGACGATCGTTTTCGAAAGGGAGTCATGACGAGTTACATGCCCAAACCAGGCAAGCTTTCGACGTTTCACTACTGACAAAAGTGGTTCTTGGTGGCCTGCATAGGTGTTCATTTTCTCTCTAACATAGACATTTGTTTTGTGCTCTTTATAACAAATGCGCAAAATTCTTCTATAACATTTATGCTCGAAAGCCCGAATCCTTCGCTCCGTATCTGCAGTAAGTGTCCAGCCCTCACACCCATACAAGAGAATAGATAATACAAGTGATTTGTATAATTTGATCTTCACAGGAAAACTGATGTTACTTTTCCAGATCACATTCAGCCTTGTCATGGCAGCTGAGGCCATCTCAAGTCTTGTCTTGATTTCTTTACTTGGTCTTCCATCACTACATATAGTGGACCCCAGATATTTAAAGGTGTTAACTTCTTCTAACGTTTGCCCATTTAACGTAATGATGTAGGATAAAGAGAGAGGGATAGTACCTCACGGTGAGAGACAGCCATGTCCTTTTTAGGATAGTCAGGATCCTATTTGGTTCTCCTCTCTTTGTCTAGCTCATGCATGGCTCCTAGAATACCGCTTGTGTACGGCGGTGGCCACATCCCGGGCAACAGTCTTGGCTGACTGGCTAAACTACATGGGTGGAGTAGGAGCAATCTTACTCAAGGGAATGTCCATCCCTAGTACACAAAGACTGAGACGGTGAGTGAGGCGGAGGAATCTGAGAAGATCAACGGCTCGCAAAGCGAAACAGCAAAGTGTGTGGCGCACTAGAGGCATGTCGGACATAGAAAAAGACAATGGCTAGCCACCGTGGAAGAGATTGGGGCCTTACCACGTACTTCCTACAGAAAGTAATGGAATCACAACAACAAGATAAGAACCGATATGTAGAGAACTCTCTGTCCCCTGGGGAAGAATCTACTGTACAAATTAACAGGGAAGAGGCAACTCCTCTAATGAGTAAGGAAGTACATAATGACGAGTGTTCCTTAAATTCTGTTGAAAGGGAGCATTCTGAGAAAGACCACCTAAAAACTAGTAGGAGAAGCCTAAAAATAGGAACATGGAATGTTAGAACTTTAAACGGAGAAGGAAAGCTGGACAATCTTATATTAGAGGCAACCGACATGAAACTCGATATACTGGGAGTTGCAGAGGCAAGACTTTTGGATACAGGCTACATAACAAGAGACCAGTACACGCTTATACACTCAGGAGGAGAAAAACACGAAAGAGGGGTAGGAATGGTGATAAAGAAGGAGTTAGAAAAATACGTATGTGGATACTGGACACACAATGACAGAATGATGTTACTAAAGATGATAGCAAAGCCATTCGACATATCAATCTTACAAACTTATGCACCAACTAAAGATTACAGCGAGGAAGAAATAGAAGAATACTATGAAGAGCTACAACACACACTTAAACTAGTCAAATCTACAGATGTGTTGATAGTAATGGGTGATATGAATGCAAAAGTAGGAAAAGGAAAATACAAGAAAATAGTAGGACAGTATGGATTAGGGACAAGAAATGATAGAGGAGACAGACTTATCCAGTTCTGTGAAGAAAACCAGCTGGTCATATGTAACACCTTTTTTGAACATCACCCAAGGAAATTATACACATGGAAAAGCCCAGGAGATGTAACACGTAATCAAATCGACTATATCATGATAAAACATAGATTTAAGAACAGTGTCACAAGTGCAAAGACACATCCTGGCGCCGACATAAATTCAGATCACAATCCAGTTGTCATCAAGGTAAATATAAAGCTGAAAAGAGCAGGAAACAGAAGACAGGAGGAACCCCAGATAGAAATATCAGCGCTGAAACAACCAGATATAAAACAGAAATATTTAATCGAAGTCAAAAATAAATACCAACAGTTATTGACAGAAAGCATGGAGCAGTATAGAAGAGAAAACCCAGAAGAAAAAGCAACCGCAAAATGGGAATGCTTAAAAACAAGCATACAATCAGCAAATGCAAATTTACCTAAAAAGGAGTCTAAGAAAAATCAAATTTGGATGACAGATGACATCTTGAATAAAATGGCAGAAAGAAAGAAAGCAAAAAATACTCCAGAATATAAAACAATAGACAATGACATACGTACTATGTGTAGAGAAGCAAAAGAACGGTGGATAGAAACAAAATGTAAGGAAATAGAAGACTTGGAAGCGAAGCACATGACAAGAGATATGCATGAAGAAATAAAGAAATTATCAAATCGGTCGCGGTTTGCACAAGGAGGAAGCTTATCAAGAACAAAAATGGTGTAATATTACTTGATGAGAAAGACATATCAAACAGATGGGCAGAATACGTAAAAGAACTATTCGAGGACAACAGAGGTAAAAAACCATCACCAGATTCTAATGAAGGCCCACACATTCTCAGATCAGAAGTAGAGAATGCCATTCATATGATACAAAAAGGAACATCAGCAGGCATGGATAACATAAACATTGAAATGATAGAAGCTCTGGAGAGCTTTGGTATAGATATAATCACAGAAATATGCAATGATATATACAATACAGGATATTTACCACACGACATGAAGACATCAGTTTTTATAACATTGCCCAAAAAACCAAATGCAACAGAATGTTCAGACTTCAGAACAATCAGCCTGATGAGTCATGCAATTAAGATACTGCTCAAAATCATACAGGAAAGAATAAAAAGTAAAGTAGACAGCGAAATCCAAGAAGAACAGTTTGGTTTTAGACGGAACAGTGGAACAAGAGAGGCAATATTTTGCCTAAGAAGATTAGCAGAAAAATATACAGAGGTCCAAAAAAGTATGTATATGTGCTTCATTGACTATAAGAAGGCTTTTGACAGAATCCATCATGAGAAAATAATTGAATGCCTCAAAGACATAGGTATTGATGGAAAAGATATAAGAATACTCAGTAACCTTTATTGGGAGCAAACTGCCACAGTAAGATCGGGAAGGAATTATTCACCATACATAGACATAAAAAGAGGTGTCAGACAAGGTTGTGTGCTGTCCCCCTGCCTATTTAATTTATACACCGAAAAAATTTTCAAACAGATACAGGAAATTCCAGGACTGAACATCAGTGGAAGATCAATAAACAACCTTAGATATGCAGATGATACCGTGTTGTTAGCTGAAAGCGAACAGGAGTTACAAGAACTAGTGAAGCAAGTGAACAGTATAAGTCATGAATATGGACTCGACATTAATATTGAGAAAACTAAAACTATGATAATTAGCAAAACAGACGATAAACCCACATTAAAGATAAGCGTAAATGGGAAAATCCTGGAACAAGTCAAGAGCTACGTATATCTTGGTCATATAATAACAGAAGATGGCAGATGTGAAACAGAAATCAAGAAGAGAATAGGAATGGCCAAAGCTACATTCAACAACATGAAACATATACTGACATCCAAACAGTTATCTCATAAATTAAAACTGAGAATCATAAAGTGTTATATATATATTCTGCATTTCTGTATGGTGCAGAAACATGGACGATGAATAAGCATTTGGAAGAAAGAATTGAGGCTCTTGAAATGTGGATATATAGAAGAATGGGGCGTATCTCATGGAAAGAGATGAAAACAAATAAGGAGGTCCTAGAAAATCTAGGTATGAAAAGAGAACTAATGAGAGAGGTCAAAGTTCGGCAGCTAAAATACTTTGGCCACATAAAAAGGCATAACACCTTGCAGAAGACCATAACAGAAGGGAGAGTTGAAGGTAAACGTGCAAGGGGAAGACAGCGCTATAAGTGGGAAGATAACATCAAGAGATGGACAGGAAAGAGTCTATCAGAGTGTACCACCAAGACAAGAGACAGAAGACGTTGGAGATCCATTACAGCCAACCTCCGTTGTGGAGATGGCAACTGATGATGATGATGATGGTCGGAACATGTTTCTTATGGCTATTCACCAATATCTTGCTTTTTTTCTATATTAATTTCCATCCCATACGTTCTTGTTACTTTCTCCAGTCTAGAGGTAAGGTCTTGAAGTTCTGATTCTGTTCCAGCTATCAGATCGATATCATCAGCAAAACGTAGATTGCAAAGAGGTCGGCCTCCAATCGACATGGTTGTTTTATAATCGTAGAAAGCCTCCTGCATAATATGTTCTAGATATATATTAAAGAGCACTGGGGACAGGATACATCCCTGACGAACTCCTACAGTTGTTTTGAAAAATTCTCCAATGTCAATGCTTGCAAAAACAGCACTGCTTGCGTCCTTGTATAGTGCTTCAATGATATCTATGATGTTGGTTTCAAAAATGAATTTTCTCATAAGCCTTCGTGTCAGACTCGATCGAAGGCTTTTGTGAAATCGATGAAGTTATGGTATAAATCGTGTTGATGCTGGAGATGTTTTTCGATCAGTAATCTCGTATTGAAGATTTGGTCTGAGGTACTTCTTTTTGGTCTAAAGCCAGCCTGTTCCTCGGACAAGATTTCTTCTGATTTCTGTTTTATTCTGTTCAAAAGTATCCTTAACATCACCTTACTTGGATGACTAATAAGGCTAATGGTTCTGTAGTTCTTGCACATTTTTAGATTTCCTTTCTTTGGAAGCGGTATTACTAATGACTGCGTCCATTCTTTTGGCCATTTTTTAGTACTCCATATCTTCTGGCAAATTGTTGTCATGATTTTTACTATATCTGGTCCTCCATATTTCAAGAGCTCTGCTGGGATATTATCCACACCCGGTGACTTCCCTCCTTTCATCGAACATACAGCCTCTTCCACTTCTTCTCGTAATATTGCTGCATTTCCGAGTTCCCTGTTTTCACACTTAACGTTGTTTAATATGCTATAGTCAGGGTCGAGTTTACAATTATATAATTCTTTACAATATTCTGTCCACCTTCTCATTACAGCTGTCTTTTCATTGAGCAGAGCCCCATTGCTATCTTCTATGACAGTTACCCTGGGTTGTTGGGGTTTTGATAGTCTTATTAATGTGTCAAAGCTGCCTTGCTTTTACCTTTTATTAGCCCCGTATTAATGGACTCACATTGATCAGCTACCCATTTTTCTTTGGCCTGTTTCATTTTCTTTCTAATATTTTTATTCACCATACTGTATTACCTTGCTGCTTCAGGAACCTCTTTCTTAACCTTTTTTATTTCCCGCCGTGTATCACATAACTTCAGAATGTTATCTGTAACCCATGGTTTGTTTATTTTCTTTCTTTTACCAAGTATTTATGTTGCTGATTCTATGAGCGCGTCTTTCATGTTCTCTGTGATTGAGTTGATATCATCCTCCATAAAGTTGAGAGCTGCAAATTTTCCTCCAACAGTTGCCTCAAAAATTCCCGCGATTTCTGAATCGTTCAATTTGTCTAATTTGAATCTTAACTGAGAACATCTGTTTTGATTATAATTCTTTTTGAGTTTAAGCTTGAACGTCATCAATACCATGTCGTGATCACTACTAATGTCGGCGCCAGGAAAAGTCCTAATATTGGCTTTATTAATACTGGACTTGAATCTTTTGGATACAAGAATAAAATCAATTTGGCCATGTATCTCAGTTTTCGGGGCATGCCACGTTGTTCTTCTTGATAAGTTATGAGGAAATAAGGTATTTGCAAGTGTTAGTTTATAGTTGCTGGCAAATTCTAGTAGCCTTAGTCCTCGATCAATGGTTTGTCCTGTCCCAAATTTCCCCACCATGCCAGCCCGCTGACCGTATGCATCTGGCCCTATTTTAACATTCCAATCATCTAGCACGATGAGAAGATCTATATTTGGAATGTTCTTAATTGGTTCATCCAGATTTTCATAAAATGTATCAATTGCATCGTCCTCATAGTCAGCAGTGGGGGCATATACCTGTATGATGGAGATGTTCTTTGCATGTGCTGCAATACGTATGGTGATAAGCAATACTGGGGTGCAGCTGATGTCAGAGTTCAATCTATCTTTGTGTACAATAAAACCTACTCCATGCTGATGTTTGGACTCATCTCCACTAAACCAAATTTTGTGACCATCATCCGTTATTGATTCACCTAATCCCGCCCATATGATTTCTGCTAGGCCCAGGATGTCCCACGAGTATCTAACAAGTTGATGTGTTAGTTCTCTGACTTTTCCACACGCATATAGCGTGCGTACATTCCAAATTCCAACAAAAAAACTTTCTCTAGGAAGTTTCAGAACAGGTGTTTGTACCCCATTCGTTGACTTATCACTCTCAAGGGGCAATGAGAGCGCGATCGTTGTTAATCCGGGCCTCGGCCAATCCGGCATATTATTACTGAGTTGACTTTCCATCATAGCATTTCAGTGGGCAAGAGGTTTGTTTGGCGGTGCTCATCTCCTCTCCAAGTATCCTTGCAGGTACATACCAAAATGTACCTGAAGCAATCTGGTTTTAAGGCGCCAGACACTCGCCCTTCGCCCCTTCTCCTGTTAGTATTAAACGGTGCCGCCACGAGAAGGCCAGGAGTTGGACTTTTGTTGTCAGAGGCTATGTGTTACGCACGCCTTAGGAGCATTTGGTCAGATATTGAGAGCTCGTCCTCAGTTCCACTCCTGGCTATGACAACAATTGGCACCAAAGCGCTGTCATACTAACACACAAACCTGAGTACTTAATCATACAAAACGTTATCCTTCTAATATACAAACTTTGAGTATGGGATCATACGCCGTTTAGAAGATTATCATATTAATATACGAATATGAGCACTGAATCATACAGCACTGTAACGATTATCTTACAAACATACAAACTGTGAGTATTGGATCATGTGACGATGAAAAGGTTATCATACAAACATACAAACTTTGAGTACTGGATCATGTGACGATGAAAAGATTATCATACAAACATACAAACTTTGAGTACTGGATCATGTGACGATGAAAAGGTTATCATACAAACATACAAACTTTGAGTATTGGATCATGTGACGATGAAAAGGTTATCATACAAACATACAAACTTTGAGTACTGGATCATGTGACGATGACAATGTTATCATACAAACAAACAAACTTTGAGTGTTGCATCATACAACACTGAAAAGGTTGTCAAACAAACATACAAACTATGAGTATTAGATCATGCGACGATGAAAAAGTTATCATACAACCATACAAACTTTAAGTATTAGATCATGCGACAATGAAAAGGTTATCATACAATACTTTGAGTACTGGATCATGCGACGATGAAAAAGATTGTTTTAGGGGCACACAAATTACGCTATACGTTGCGATGTTTAATGGTCACAGAACACTGATCATCTACCCTGCGTTGTCCTCATTGCAAAAGAAAGGACCACAAGACACAAGAAAACAAACAGGCCTTCAAGATCATAACAACTGCATATATACACTGCGTCAAAATTCCAGAAAACGGACACCTTTCGCCCAGCCTCCTTGGTGGAAAAAGACGGTGGATAGAGCATTTGTTAAAAAGCAAAGGGCAACTAATGAATGGCGGAAAGAACAAAATAAATATGAGGAATGATTTACTGATTAAAGAGAAGCAGGAAGTAAAAAAAAAAGGCAAGCCATCAATAGATTTAAAAGCTTGGTGAAGGAGGCCAATGATACAATATAGGAGGTCTTCGTGACACAGGTGGGCTAAGAACATAACTACACAAATTCTGGTCCTTACATAGAAGAATCAACATGAAAAATATAAGACAACCCACCCCCAACATTAAAAGCTGGACAGGAATAAGCCTATTGACGGATGAAGCGACGAGACGAGCATTATTTAGTCGATATTTGGCCATAACAGATAAAGGCAATAAAATTACCCGTCTAAAAATTAAGGACCATATTTAGGAGAATGACATAAGGTGAGTTGTATTTCGACCGCTTTTCTGAAGATGACGTGTACACGTTAGAAACCAGTAGATACCGCCCCAGGCCCTGAAGGTGTCCAGTATGAACACATTAAACAGCTGGACGACACAGGAATTATGGGTGTAGTGAGAGATGTTAACAACAACATACAGAACGCTGAGATACCGGAAGACTGGGTACATAATTACGTACGGCCACTTCCTAAACCTGGTAAAGATCGTACACTGCTCAGCAGTTATCGAATTATCACATTGCAGAAGGTCTATGGTAAATTAAGTGAAAATATAGTTGCTTGAAAAGTAATGAGTCACCTTGAAAACCACATATCCTTCCTGATACCCTGGGTAGCTTTAGGCTCCTGAAAGCAACATGGGAAAATACTTGAAAATTTGCGAATGATACGAACGAAGGATTCCAAGGTATACGAGAAACAGTTGCTGCAGAAATTGGACTAGATGATTATTATAGCAGTGTGAGCTTTGAAACATTAATGAACTGTGTAAATGCTTGTGGTGTTATGGATGGCATAGGCAGAGACAACGATCAAGCAGGTGACCACAGTTGAATATATATTCAAAGGGGAAGAGTGGAGTAAGTCAGATGAGAACTGGTTTAACTACCGGCAAGTCATCATCAGCCTTAACAGAGAGTGCAGAACTTGGGGCAATGGGAAAGCAGAATTGGAAATTAAACAACTGATACATGATCATGCCGGGGATAGTGATGCCATTTTGTATAGAGCTGGCTCTGTGATCCGTGGTGAGAAATCAGGTTGGGGCTTCTCTGCGAGGGTAAAGGGCAGAATAGTCACCGAACATAGTGGGGCTTACAAGATAACAACTTCCAGCATGAGAATGGAGGTAGAGCCAGGTACTGCAGCCTTAAGGTGGCTAACTGAAACTTCATTAACAAAGGCAGTCATTGTGCCAGACTCTCAGTCTACGCTTCGAAAGGTTCAAAATGATTGGCTACGGCATTCATGGAAAACATTCTTAGAAGCTTCAAATCGTCAGGAGCTGGTGTGGATCTACTGTCCTGGTCATGCAGGTGTACATGGTAATGAAGGAGCTGACAGATTAGCACCAGGAGCACCCACAGTTGGCACACTGGGTATGGAAAAGAGAGAGATACTCAGAACAATTAATGATCACCTATTAGAGAATGCCATTGCAATAGATGAATCATCAAGGTTAAGATTGATGGAATCTGGCATCAGGCTAGCAGAGATGATGCATTATAGGATGCATCCGTCGTGTATGTGACAGGTTATGAGAATCGATCACTTTGATCAGTTCGCTTGACTCCCGCTGGCACCCCTCATTCTTTCAATCAACTCGTTCCACGTGGGTCCCCACGTTGCTTCCCTAATTAGCATGCACATTGGCTACGCATAAGCCATGCCTTTCTCCCTATCTGCCTTACTTATAGTTTAGCAACAGCCTACCTGTCTTCTTTCACGTGCTCTCAAAGCAGCTATTCAGATCCATAACTGACATTCCCTCAAAAGGGGACTTACGCGAATGGAAAAAAAGGGGCGATAACCACGGTTACCGACCACATCCGTGTGATCGTGTTCCCATGCGACGTAATTAGCTACAGAGAGAGACGAGATCATAGAGGATCTGCTCGCTAGCAGACGGTTAAATGTCGGCAACGGTGGGAAATAATATCTATTTCAGGAATCGAACCGTAGATTTGCGGAAGGCGCGATTTCTGGCAACTATGAACGAAATAACGCCATTTCAGTATATATGCGATCTACCCATCTACCCAAAACTCAGTTATCAGTAGCTCCGGAATTTTTGAAATATTCTAGCTCGTTATTATAAGAGCGATATTACTATTGGATTCCTTATATACGTGGAGATAATTCATGTTTCTGTGTTGCGGTAAATAATATATATTGGCATTAAGTGATCTTATGTGTAAAGTTTCATTTTATTTCATTGGGATTTTCTGTTTTAATTGACTAGCGTATTCAATAACACATAGCTAATTTTTTTTTCCAGCGGTAACGTAAATTTAATTATTCGCTATTCCCCAGTAAGAGATGATTTAATTAACTACTAAGACGCTAGGCGATTGATAATTGACGGAATACAATTTACTTCTATTCATTATGTGTAATTTTGTAAATGACTAAGTGTTTATATCACGTGTTAAATAGCAGTAAGATAAGCTAGACACAATTTAATGACGGAGAGGATAAGAGATCTTTAATTTGCTCGGGATAGAATAGGTTATTGATAATGTTATTATATGTTTTGTTTCTCTCTAATTTAGCACGGATCACAAACCAGCTACCAGCGGTCGAGTTAGCACCAATAAACAACTCTTATTATTATTCGGGTCAGTGATGTTGACCTGCTCGGTCCTCTTGTTGTCATACAGAGGGAGTCTAAGCATTTGAACAATAATAGATAATTTTAACTGGACAAAATAATACCCAGATGTTTCAATCTATTCTTATCAGCCCGCAGTGGCCAAAGATCAAACCATAACATATTTTTTCTGACTAATAACAATTGTGGTTCAAAGTGGATTTATCCCGTAGAATGCATTGTTTCAGGATCGGCATCAACGCCAGAGAGAAAAGCCGATAGGAGATACTGTCAGCAGCGTCCATTTCTTACTAACAGTTTACCAACCATAGGTTGCTTTAACCAATGGAAGTACTGTGTATTGTCTACTTTGACCAATAGATCGCGGATTACATTTTTGCTACATGAAGTACCTTATGTGACAGTATCATATTCAATAAGCATTACCAAAGTAAGCGTTCCCCCTTTGGGAAATTAACATTTCGTGGAGGAACTGAGGCTTATTTTCGGAGAAGCACAACCCCTAGACTATGAGATATCTGTCAACGGATGTGTATGTTCAATAAACTGGTGAGCAACTAATAGGTAAGCGAGATTGAATGTGGCCACAGATCTGACAGAGAGAGAGAAAGCGGAGTGAATATTCTTCTTTTTGTATAATCATTGAATTCACTTCTAATTTTGTTTGCGAATACTGTTGTTTTTTCAGGATAGCTTAACTAGGAACTTTGTTCTTTACTGTATTGTCTATTACTATACCCTAGCGTGAATCTTTGACCTTTTGGGGTTCTTAATTTCTGGCGGGATCTTGTCTCAACAGAGGGGAGGGCACTTACTGAGGGTATTTTTTCTAAACTCTGTAACCTATGATTTTTTTAAATTGATGTAATTGATGTTGGATGTCGTAAACAGTTTTTATGATAATAAACTTAACAAAAACTTAATTACTTGTGTTGGTTAGCTCAGCCACAAACCATATTCCATTTACCATAGTTTTCACGTTTGTGCGTCTTATTGTCACATGACTGTGTGTGTGTGTGAGAGTAGTTAAAAGTATATGTTTTGTGTACTGAGAGTAGTACTGTCAGTTAATAAATTTCAGTCGTAAAGATAGGCTTGACTAGAGTAACTTCTCAATCCAGTGACATATTCTACCCTTAAACTATTCACTCGTGAACTCTATTTCTCATACTTAATTCTCACTGAGTTACCACTTTTCCGAGTTCTTTCCAGATGGACCAAATCTTTATCTACTACCTATCAAATTTACGGCAGTGTATACAACCAGCGAGCTACAGGAACAGTTAGTATTTACACTTCGACATATACTGAGGGGGAATTAAGCACCCACGAGTTTGCCTGGAGGGCAATGATATCGATTCTGTTCGACAATAACAATAATCCTCGTCTAACAATGTGGACATTAGCTGACTTAACTGAGCTGACTTAACTGAGCTGCCTTAACTGAGCTGCCTTAACTGAGCTGCCTTAACTGAGCTGACTTAAGTGAACTGCCTTAACTGAGCTGACTTAACTGAGCTGACATAACTGAGCTGCCTTAACTGAGCTGCCTTAACTGAGCTGCATTAACTGAGCTGACTTAACTGAGCTGCCTTAACTGAGCTGCCTTAAATGAGCTGACTTAACTGAGCTGCCTTAACTGAGCTGCCTTAACTGAGCTGCCTTAACTGAGCTGCCTTAACTGAGCTGACTTAACTGAGCTGCCTTAACTGAGCTGCCTTAACTGAGCTGACTTAACTGAGCTGCCTTAACTGAGCTGCCTTAACTGAGCTGACTTAACTGAGCTACCTTAACTGAGCTGCCTTAACTGAGCTGACTTAACTGAGCTGCGTTAACTGAGCTGCCTTAACTGAGCTGACTTAACTGAGCTGCCTTAACTGAGCTGCCTTAACTGAGCTGCCTTAACTGAGCTGACTTAACTGAGCTGCCTTAACTGAGCGGCCTTAACTGAGCTGACTTAACTGAGCTGCCTTAACTGAGCTGCCTTAATTGAGCTGACTTAACTGAGCAGCCTTAACTGAGCTGACTTAACTGAGCTGCCTTAACCGAGCGGCCTTAACTGAACTGACTTAACTGAGCAGCCTTAACTGAGCTGACTTAACTGAGCTGACTTAACTGAGCTGCCTTAACTGAGCTACCTAAACTGAGCTGACTTAACTGCGCTGACTTAACTGAGCTGCCTTAACAGAGCTGACTTAACTGAGCTGCATTAACTGAGCTGACTTAACTGAGCTGCCTTAACTGAGCTGCCTTAACTGAGCTGACTTAACTGAGCTGCTTTAACTGAGCTGCCTTAACTGAGCTGCCTTAACTGAGCTGCCTTAACTGAGCAGCCTTAACTGAGCTGCCTTAACTGAACTGCCTTAACAGAGCTGACTTAACTGAGCTGCCTTAACTGAGCTGACTTAACTGAGCTGCTTTAACTGAGCTGCCTTAACTGAGCTGACTTAACTGAGCTGACTTAACTGAGCTGCCTTAACTGAGAGATCAGTTGCTTTTCGCTTGGGAACATTGACAACCGAACAAATGCGCTTTTCAACCAGCGTTCTCCACGATCACCGGGTCTGTTTAACATTGTCACGGGATTGCCTCTCCTTGCTTTGTAGTAGTAGTCCACTAATGGTCACAGTGCACGCATTACTAAAAGTAGGTCGTCCAAGGTATCTATCTTCGCACAGGGTTACTCTTGGCAGAGATGTAGATAGACGATGAATGGTGTTTCTACCTTATGGGAGCCTTCACAAGATATTCCCAGAAGTCAAGAACCAACGCTGCTTAAGGGCTGAGCAAATTTGTTAACTTATTATCTGGCCCGTCGCCTTTTGTGAAGGGGTTATGCAATGGTTCTGGCCCGTCAAGCCCCCAGTTGGAGTAATCCAACGAATGTCCTCTTATAAGTAATAGCTCTATGTTTATAAATATGTATTTATCAAGACAATTTGGCTCATACGTTTGTTTTCGTACATATAAACTGAATCAACTTTTATTGTTTAGTTTAAAATAACATACAACAAATTTAATAGTCAATTAGTCTTTAACATAGGAAAATAAATATGGAAAATTGGGTGAAAATTGAAATTAAGGTTTCCTCACTAAGGTTTAGGTAAGGCGTAAATAATGTCCGTATTTTTACTGTAGCCTGTTACACACAACTTGACTCCAGATGAGTCCTGCAGTTGTGGTTTCCGACACTTCTTTTTTGGTGATGAGTACACTTCTCCCCATAATTCGTCCACAGTAGGCGGTTGGTGGTGATACTCTTCTCTCACACTAGTGGCGTAGGTACTTCAGTACTTAAGTCTGATGTCTTGTAACCACGAACTGAGTCAATTAGAAAGAAACAAATGCCTTCTGCTGAGTACATTTGTTCTCCTCAAACTAACAGGCCAATTTTCATGCGCTCCACCCACCAATGTTAACCTCTCAGAAGAATCAAATTCCCGAGCACTCAATGTAACTCGGGGAATATAATGAAAATTTACCAATATCCTTCTGGGTGTCAACTAGGAAATTGCGTCTGGAATGCATGAATAATGATTTGCCTGAATTACAATTAAAAAAGGTACATAATTCTCACATTATAATATGTTACACTTTAGACACATGTGATGTAATCATCATTCATCACTGCTCCAGTCGGAGTCTGAGGTCGCTCTGCTGTCGGGTTTCCCGCACGACTAGTCAGAAACACACACCAGCTCTGGCTGTTGTGGTTCATATATTGAGGATGCCAGCCTGATACATAACCACTTAGCAAGAAACCTGTAAAATTTACATTAGTAAATAATTTGTTTACACTTACCCCAAAATGTTGGGAATACAACAGTCTCCTGGCACAGATTTAGAATGGACACAACCCAGTTAGATGCTGTTAGATCACTTTGGACTGGAAAAATAAGTTAATTCCGCTGACGGCTGGTGTTCTACAAATTATTGGCCTGGGAAAACTGTTTGTATAATTCCTCTTATGACTTGGTCTGTGAAATATGAGTTAATTCCTCTGACGGCTAGTGTTCTATGAATCCTGCCTGGGAAAACTTTTGTTAAAATTCCTCTCTGACTCCTTGTGAAAAATTCCCAAGTTTCCAGTCTTGTATTAAAATTGCGGGTTTGCTTATAAATTCCAAAGTTGCCCAATACTCGATCTGGTACTTCTAGTTGTGAAATTGTAAGTCCTATCCTCTTTCCTCTGGCTTGTAGGAGGTGTTTAGTTGACGCTGCGATGCAGTATGTCTGTGTGTGTCTGATTCCTACAGTATATCTCACAATCCGCAGTTTCGAATCCCAGCTGTGTTTCCTGCTGAATGTTCCAAACAATTCATTGTAGCTTCTTGCGAACCAATCAAATCTATCTAGCACTGTTTGGGTGGAGAGGTTTATCATTACTCACCCAACTCGTTTTTGAAAATATTAAATTTAATATACACGCGTGGCCGTTTACAACAGTGATGTCAAATCGTTACATAAGACTTCCGACGCACCTTTGTCTATCACAATATTGTGACCCTATGTTTCTGGCGTAATGACTTCCGCCTAGATGTCTGCCCCGACATATTATCTAATTGTCCCCTTTATCTACATGCCTCCGCCAGACGATATCTGGTCAGACCGTGTTGTCTTCTTCCATACAAGCTTGTGTTAACACGATCAGTCCCTTTCTAGTGGGGTCAAATGCTTGCCCGACACGTTTCCACAGGTGGTCAGACGGATAATGCGATAAGCGGGTGACCGGTCTGATGACTGGGTTTTGTTACGATAATACCACAGTTCAGCTGTTGGAACGTAAACACGTCTAAGGAATGGCAAACAAGATAAAAACAGCCCTATTGCAAATATTTTGATAGCAAATACTGCCATAGGGGAGTGACATGTTAGAGAATTCACCATGCTATGTCCAGCATAGAGCAAAATAGTGACAATAACGAATGAAAAGGCATGATTTATGCCAAATAAAAGCGATAAGTGAGAAAAATGAAGAAAAAGAAAGGATACTGCCGGAGGGCTGAAGGTGTGAGAGATCACACAAAAGAGCATGTTTAGACGTTTTGTCACAAACATCTACATAAGTTTTCAGGGGGTAATCATATAATCATACTAACATACAAGTGGAAGGAGATGATTATATTCACATACAAGTTGGAGAACATGATTATAGTCACAAGTGGAAGGAGATGATTATGTTCACATACAGATCGATGTGATGGTGACATCACATATACGTTGTGTCATTTGATTATGTTCCCACACAAGTTAGAGGAGATAAGAATATTCCCATTCAAGTTAGAGAGATGACTATATTCATATACATGTCTGTCAAAAGATGGACTTGGGGTGATCTCTTCTCGATAGTGATGATAACTTTCTGTTAAAGAATAACCATTTTTTTAAACTGTTAAAACTTAAGTGATTATAAAATGTTGTTACTGGTAAATATACAAATTTAACGCCGATTTAATCATTTTCGGTGTACTGCATGTTTGTCTCAGTTAATTTACTAGATACAACAGAGCTATACCAGAGTAATAAGACTTCCAGTGACTAAATCAGGGGTGGGGGCTTGAACGAGCTGAAATTAATAATAGCTTAATTCTTCATAAAAGGCGGCGGATCAGATATAAGTTAACAATTGCCCTGCCAATGAAGCATTGATCTTGACTTCTGAAATATCTTTTGGAAACTACCTTGAGATAGAAGCATCATTATCCTTCTATCTACAACTCTGCCAAGAGTAATCTTATGCAAAGGTAGACACCTTTGAAGACCCATATTAGATACTCTTCTTTTGGCTACTTTTGGACCACTACTGCAAAGCAAGGAGGCAATTCCATGAAAAAGTTAGAGAGATGGCTATATTCACATACAAGTTGGGTCATATGATTATATTCATATACAAGTTTGAGAGATGGCTATAGTCACATACAAGTTTGAGAGATGGCTAGACTCGCATACAAGTTAGAGAGATGACTATATTCACAAACATGTTGGGTCTTATGATTATACTCATTAACGAGTTAGAGAGATGATTATATTCACATACAAGTAAGAGAGATGGCTATAATCGCATACAAGTTAGCAAGATGGTAATATTCACTTACAAGTTAGAAGAGATGATAATGTTCACATACAAGTTAGAGAGATGGTTGTACTCACATACAAGTTAGAGGAGTTGAGAATATTGACATATAAGTTAGAGAGATGGCTACATTCACAAACAAGTTAGAGAGATGGCTATATTCGCATACAAGTTAGAGGAGATGAGGATATTCACATACAAGTTACAGGAGATGAGGTTACTCAAATAAAAGTTAGAGGAGATGAGAATATAATCGGATATAATTATTATTTACATACACGTTAGGGAAGTTGATTATATGCCGTTCAGGTCGCTAAATGGGTAATGTTCACATACACGTGAGATGAGATTATTGTATTCACATACAAGTTGGAGGGGTTCATCATACTCACACACAGATTCCTAATCCCATGTTCCGAAAGTTAAAATCTAAAGTGCCCAGAACGAAGTACCTGGGCATTTCAGTCGCTAGGCAACAACAGTTCATGGTGGCCAACCAGATTAGATAAATTGAAAGGAAGTTGTCACGTAGTGTCTTTCTCCGAAGTATAATGACCGCAACCATGTTTCCTGCAAGGTCAAGGTTAGAACTACGAATAGTTGCGGTAAAGTTAACATTTTAATTAAGATGATTTGTTTAATTAACTCTTTTGACACCGTTCGGAGTTTAGCGGATTCCGATATGGCATAAAGGTACGGTCTTTCTTTGTGACAGTCAGTTTTTACTCGTGTGTGCCAGGGTGCCGAAAGATGCGCCAAGAATAGTAAAACCGAAATGTACCATGCAGGCCGTAAGAAACAACTCAGGAGGGTGCCCCATCCGTAGAAACTGTAAACAACAAAAACATCAAAGAGTATAATGAACATGTCAATTAAAGACAAAAGACTTCAGACTTTCATAAATATGTTCTTGAGTACGTAGAATAGAAGGAGTGACATAGAATAATAAGGTCACCAATGTGCAAATAATGACCAGAACCAGACAAGTGCTGGTGGAACCAGAGAAAAGTCACTAGCGAAGGATTAGACACATATGGAGGAAACACTTTGATAGCATAACAAGACAGTCCCTGCAGTAAAATTCCCAGGGTATGAGAAGTTGAGGTAGACCAAAGAACACAAAGAGAAGAGAGCTAGAGAAAGAAAATAAATTCACGAGGAAGACATGTAAACAACTTGATCTCATGGCAGACGACAGGAGGATTCCATTTGTTCTTGTTGACGCACTATGCTCATTGGGGAGCTGACAGGTATTGATTGACAATAATTTACTTACTTACTTAGTCGTTTCCCTTCTACCGTGAGGTGTAGAGGTTTGGAAGAGAGAGCACCAGACTATCCCATCGGCTGTCTTCCTTCTGGCCTGGTTCCATTCTAGTCCTCGGTCCTTCAAAGATTGTCTAATGTTGTCCTCCGAGCGGACTCTGGGTCGTTCTGGGGATCTGGATCCCTGGCTCTTTGTTTTCCATGCTTGTCGTGGTAGCCGATCTTCTCCCATTCTGCAGACAACGTCCAATCCATCTTAGTTGGGACTGTTCTACTTGGGTCTGCAGGGCGTGGGATTTTAGGCCTTGACGTATCGTCTGGTTGCGGACCATGTTTCTTCTTTTTACTTCAGATTGACAAACAATAATAATTATAATAATCTTGTGCTTATTTTGGGACGAGTGAACATCTTTTACCAGTTATTTTCTTAACAACATTCCAATTTACAACTTGTTTTAAAACGCCACCTGTGGGCAAAAAATTGTTACCCGTTTTCAGTGATTTTCTTTCAGCTTTCGGGAAACATTAATCTTGAACAACTTCACGAAATGTCCAGTGCTGGCCCTTCCTTTCTGTTTATTACGAGGTATGAAGCTACCACTAGAGTTAGGTCACCTTACACCAAGTCTGTATCAAGCAAACACATGCTGTTGTAGCGGTGGTTTCTGTGGCAACTTGTTGTACAAGATGCGGTTACCAGCCTCATACATAACCTCATATTAGACGCCTTGTGCATCTTGCTTGAGGGCGCAGTAGTCATTTTACTTCTATATTTCATCAGTGACCCTCTTCCCCCCGGAGCTACACGGGGCAGAAGTGAGTAAATGTGTTTCTTATTTCATTGATAATGCTAGTTTAATTCATTCACGCCACCCCCCCCCCCTTTTTTTCCAGCGCCCACAGGAGCACAGGCCTTCAAAAAGTGTATCTTCAGTGTTCCTATCGCGAGCCATCAGCTCCAAGTCCTTCATGTTTGCATCATTTGTATTTCTTTCTCCTTGTGATGAAGTGGTCTAATTTCTATGTCGCCTTTTATCTTTTTTCATCTTTTTTCTTATTTTATTTCTACATGTCTTTGGTCTTTCTATTTACTCTTTATCGTGATCGTTTTTAATCCCACCTTGTATTTAAAGTGTAACTTTAATATTTCATCACACCTTGCACTTAAGAGTAATATTTTCCATCTTCGTGCATTCCTGGTTCGTTAGACACTTTTGTCCATCGTGAATTATTGCCAGACTGGCGATACGAGAATTCATTTGAAAGCCTAAACCCCAGTTTAAACATCCGGTACATCCAATAAAGACGTTCGAGACTAAGCCACCGGAGATACAAAAGATCGTCTGCAATTGATGGCGGATAAGAGGCTTAGATTTGTTTGCGTGTAGAGAAAATAAAGGGCGCCGCCATACTGCAATGAGACAATAGACGGAGCACCGGCACGACTGGACATGGGACAACAGCAAAGAAAAATAACTGTGTGACAAGAAAAACATAATTTCTCTTAGCATGCGACCAATCACAAGCCACGGTTTTTCTCATCACCTGACATCAGGAATAGAGCCGAAGAGTTTGTTGCGAGAGCCTACCAACCTTTCAAAGATTGACAGGGTTTGTCCTCGCAAGCAAGCGTTCAGATGTGACATTGTAATGTGGACGATGAGTTAGTGGATGTGTTGCACAGCTATTGGACACAGCTTAAGAATTGTCACACATTGGCATTTAGCAAATATAACCCGATGCGCAACCGAAGTACATTTTACAAAAGTCGCGGCTCATAAAGTGGGAGATGTTTCCAGACCATAGCCTGTTCCATATTTTAATTCCAGTGTGGATTATAATTTCAGTCCTGTGGAATTAATTATAAGTTAGTTATTTTTTAAAGAATTCGTGAAGGGAAAGATACTTAGACAACTCTATAAAATGTTATAATAATGTTTATTTTTTATTATTTGTGATGGCTTTTTGCAATTAAAGCATCCCGTTACACGCCCATTGAGGCATATTGGGAATATGGTTTTTGGCTCATATTTTCTGAACCATCAGCACACCAGGGGTGATTTCGTCAGCATCACGCCAGCCGCCTTAACCTTCCTAGAGTTGCTCTGGTACCCAATTCATGAGGTTGGGTTGATCCCCGAAACCGTTCACGGTCAAAGAAATCCCACTTCTACTGGGGATCGAACCATGGACCACCGAGCTAGGGAGCCAGTGTTTTTGCACTTAGCCTCATGACTAATTTGCGAAATAATTTTTTTTGTTTTGTTATTACGTTTATTTGGTAATGGTTAATTGAATCGTTTATTCTTCCTTTCATATAATTACATGACTTAATATAAAGAAGTACCTTATTGCTATATACCTCTGCTTCATATATATATATATATATATATATATATATATATATATATATATATATATATATATATATATATATATATATATATATATATATATATATAAAGATCAAATACTCACAAGTATATTCGTCTATATATCAAGTTCAAATCACTGGAAAGCGTATTACCTGATCCAAGTTCCGTTACTCAACATGTGAGTTCATTAAGTGATTTTATATACTCAAAACGTGTATTGCACGACGTAAATTCATTCAATAAAGCTCATTGCTTGAAGCCTACTTGTACGAGAATATCATTTTATGTGCTCAAGTCAAGCCAGTGCATTGTTCAAGATCAGACAGCAGTCATCTACCTGAGACAAATGGCAACAGTTTGTCTACACAACAGAGATTTCCAAGAGTTGATAGACATTACATCTTACAAGTTTCTAATTTGAACACAAGCGACAATTACAACAATAAGAAATCATCTTTGAGATAACCTACACAGTAGAAAAGACATCTACATTGAGCACTTGATGCATACCTTTGTAAAATCATACACTTGGGAGAGAATTTGGAAAAAACTATAGCCTGTAGATGAACATTCATCAATGTTGTAACACTTACGATAACCTTTCTTCACTGCGATTTTTTACATATTTTCATTACCATTTTTAATTCTTTACAGTTTTACATTTTCATGTGAGAAGAACAATCATCCTTTTTTAATTTCTACTTACCCCATATGCGTAAATATTTAACTAATAAACCTATATCAGTGGGGATCTTTATTTAGTCAGCTACTGTACCACTGGTGCTGTCTGTGTCAAGTATTTACGTATATGAAAAATCCTTCACTTGGGAAGCTTGTGGCTCTATGTTTATCGAGATCTTGTGGAAGAAGTTAATATCGTTTGAATACAGAAAACTCTTCATGATTTATTAGAAAACACTATCTAGTGGAGAGCATTCGCCTTCTCTTCTCGTCCGTATCTCTAATAGGTCTCTTTCTCTCTTAATGAGCCAATGTCTGGAGACGATCTTGATAAACTTCCAAATGCTATCCCCACCATTCATCTCTGATTGTCGCAATAATGCCTGATGTTTATGTTTGCGTTTTCTCCTTCACGGCCACATCTTACATCGACTCGGGGCACATTCAATACAAGCATCCATGTTTGGGTTTACACTGTCACAAAGAGCCGGCACGTGGTCCCCATGGTCGACGTCACAGACGGGGGACGCATTTATGTAGTCTTTCGTGATCTCACATTCGGTGTAATGTGGTTAATGCAGTGTGTAAAGAGACCTGTTTAGGATAGATTGGACTTGGCTTGCGAAGGTCGCTGTAGAAGTAAGACTCAAAGAAAGTCACACAGGACTGGTTAGAGAAGTAGCGTATAGAAAGACATCGGGTAACATTTACCCATGAGCACTGGCTGGGGGTTTGTTTGTTTGATTGTTTGTTTATTTATTCTTTCAAACTGCTGGCTCTTACACTGATATGGCTGTGTGAATAAATACAACCTCTGCCTTTACATCAACAGTAGATTCTTATTAGTGTACGGGTCTGGTGCGAGTGTGAAGTTGCCGCAAGTCAATGACGCAGATCAAATATTTCACCTCACATTTCGTCCACCCTACTACACATCTAAGAGATCGTAGCGGTGCGATAATTGGTGCCTTGACCGGCATAAGTGTACAAGACTTCTGTGTCCTTCTCTCAAACCTTTTTTTGTGGGTCCACCTTTGCTTGCTCTGGGAATTCCAGAAGAAGGACTGCATGCTGATGCTACAACGACCTCAGTATTTGTAATAGCTACCACAGTAGACGACCTCAGTATTTGTAATAGCTACCACAGTAGACGACCTCAGTGTTTGTAATATCAAGCGTCTTTGTCTTATCTCTTGTCCTCTTCTTATATCGTTTTTGTTGTCAGTTCGACACTGGTGACCTTGTCATCACTTCCACATTGGTGACATTTTCATCACTTCCATATTGGTGACCTTGTCATCACTTCCACATTGGTGACATTGTCATCCGTTCCACATTGGTGACCTTGTCATCACTTCCACATTGGTGACCCAGTTGTAAACATTTCAATCCCTCTATTTTACGCATGCATACGTTTCTGAAAGTCTAGCTTCTTGATTGTTGTTTTTATTGTTGTCCGTGTTTCAAAGCCATACAATCTAGTTTAATTACTGACAGGACACCACAAAAATGTGCAAAGACAATACTTTCACATTAGACCTAACTCACCTGGTATTCCGATAAGACTAAGTAGCAGCGAATAAACAGCAAGCAAAATTCTTGTGAGAATATGGATTAATAGTGCAGTTTCATCTAAGTGGTCTTTGTTTGCGGCTCCAAAGATGATTAATATCTGACGATAGGTGGACATTTAGTGAATATTAGTACCGAAATGTGCTTGAATATTCACGTCCACACGTTGACCTTTCTGATTGGACAGCATTCAGGGGCGTCGCCTGTGTTTCTGTGGATGGCAAAAGTTGGTCTTATATCATCATCACCGCCCTTCAGCGCCTCAAGAAGCATAGGTGTCGTGAAATTCTACATCCACATATATAAATTAAAAGGTAAATGTAAAGCCTAACACATAAAGTCAATAAAAGGAAAGAGAAATGGTTAAAGACCCGTGCTTTCCAATAGCGTACGCCTGTGTTAATAGAACGTCATGCTAGTTGAACAATAAAAACCCTTTTTTTTAATGCTTCGTCTTCATATTCTCACGCTTTCACGTTGATAGTAAAGCCTACTGCATCAATACACGCTTTCTACAATAAAACGTGTACTGTATTTCTAAGAAAACCTTGCGCTAGGCACAATGCGTAATGACCTAAATTAATACTTCCATTAATTTCATTTTTATACACTACGTTAACATAAACGGAAGGACAGATGGAATTAGGATAGAGAGAGTGAGGGCTGAAAGCAGGAACGCATGCAACACTAACACGCGTCTCGCGATAATTAATGCCACCCCAAGCGTAAGGCCAGAAGCACTAACTTTTTTCAAATCGACAGTGAAAAAAAAACACTACCCATACGAGAGTTAGGTTTAAAAACCTGTAAAACGCTTATAAGGAAACATGACATTCTACCGTTTTATGTCTGAAATCCTGACATTAGTATGACAGAACAGTCGAAAAGGCAGGACAGGTGGCGGTTCTAAATCGATAAAAATAAAAATACACGACTATCCTAGAAGAAAATACATATTTTGAACGCCGCCACTTAGCTCCCTTAAAACTTATATATTTGGGTTCTGTAGGACTTGCTGACAAAGAATATGTTAAGTGTTACGCAAATAGTCTAGGAATTAACAAATTATAGCCAAAAGAAAATAGTGAGGATGTCGGACAGCACCAAATCAGAATCGCACAGTGGCATGTTTTGAAACCACCATTGTACGGGAAATAGGCCACCATGTTAAATCCTATTTGATTGGCGGGAATGATATGTAAGGCTAAACACGATTAGTCGGACTACAAATACTAATTTTGTTGTTAGGGGAAACGTGAGAAGGGTAAAATTTTTTGAAAAGCTGTGTAAACATGGCCCGATTGGTTAGACCCGCCAATATAGTCAATTAGGAGCGTCAGTTCAGTGCCACATTTAAAATAAACTTACTAAGAAACAGTGCGTTGAGTTCCAGTGCATATTTTTCTAAATAAAAGCCTGGGACGGCGGCAGATCGGATTTTGTGCCATATTCATTGCCAGTCAACGTAATTGTGTATTATTTCCATGAATTGTGGTAAGCTTGACAGATTTGATATCTTTTTAATGAATATTGAATGTAAATTGATAATTTATGTATGTATATGTGTGTGGTTCAGTAGCAAACATGATGCAAAGCCTAGATATTGCTCCAACCTGAACAGGACGTGTCGGAGAAAAGTAAAACTGCATGGAATTGCCAAACAGTACACTGACACCTATCCTATTGACTAGAACGAACTAATGCTGGAATTGCAGAGGCGTAGTAACCATTAGGGAGGAGTATACTGGTGTAAATTGTTTCAGATGAAGCTAGTAGTTGGCCTACCGCTCTGAACTCAGTGTTTGTTATGTATTGTGTTCATTGTGGAAATAGATTATAAATTAGTTCTGAAATACGAGGTACAACCTTCTTGTTTCAGGGACCGTGGTCCTAAGTTATTGAAGCAACACCTGGTCTGAGTTTTGCTGAATCCAGAGGCTGACAGCATACTCCTTGGTCCAGATAGCGACCAGTGAAGTGTCTCCAGAATACAGTGAAGCAATCTAGCAGAGGAGTCTTTTCCTGCAGCCATCACGAAAGATAAGCTTCTGTGGCCAGAGTAGCTCAACATTATGTGCCCCCCTCTAAAATTGACATTATATTAAACCCAGAGGGACAATAAGTTGTTTCAAACGACAGGAACTATGAACTTTTCCAAATACTATTTCCAAGATAATCAAACACTTGAAGTCATGATGACAAACAACAACTTAGCTTGAAAAACAAAACCAGTATTACCTCATATTACTACTTCACAACTTACACACATAGGATAAGAATAATAAAATATGTCAATACAAAGATTATATTTATAAACTGTGTACATACTACTTGTAATTACATTTGATTGTGATTCCTGGTTCACTGTGTAGTTGAATCAGGATATCCATTATTGACAGGAATTATTACATATATATTTGAAACTTTACTCTTGACTCATTTAAGATAGTCTTATAGAGTGTTATATGTGTGTGAGTGTCACAGTGTTGTAAAGTGTTGTGGAATAAAATAAATTGTTTATCTGTCTGTTGTTGTTGTGACTTACACTTCATCATTTTCATAACCCTAGACATTTAACGTAGTCATCACAATATTCCAGAATAATTCTGACTGAGGTATAAATGTGGTAGCAAGTAAGGTCATCTGTAATACACCACACGTATTAGATGCAGATACCTTCACAGCTGATCTCAGTCAGTACACTAAGTCCCCTATAAATATTTATATCATCCCACTTTACCACAATAGGCCTTTAACAAACTCATGTGCCAAGTCTTCCTGTCCATTTATTTCTTGTACTTCTTTGTTTTCCTTATGCTTTCATTTCTGCCTGGCGTTCTATTCTAAATGTGTTTTTTTCGGTCGCCCTGTAACCGTTAGAGTCGGTAAGAGGATAATGCGGTTAGAATTATTTTGATGAGATTGACTTTTATGATTGAGATTAGCTGACTTTTTTATTTATAGTCAAAAGGGAATAATCGTTAGAACGAGAAGAGGGGGTCAAAAGTAGCGCTTACATCCCTTTGGTGAGAATTTTAATGTTGTGTTTTTGTTTGGTTGTGTTTGAGTGAAATCGGCTACGTGATCGTAAAGTCACGGACTTGGAATACTCTGGTGAGCTGTTTGTCAGACAAAGTTGTTCTAGAGTGTTTGGAAATAGTTATCGTTGTAAATCGACATTTTAGATTAAGGCAGTCAGACCCGAATTGCGATAGCGTTAACTTCAGTTTGGTGTGACAGAACGGGGCGGCCCCTATCGATCTTTGTTTCACTCCGGCAGTGTCGGTACAGTTGTGGTACTGATTTTTTTGGGTGCTTCCAATTGTCGCACTTTTTCTTCTTTCTTTCTTTTGTCTTCGTTATTTTTCTGCTATGTAGTAGATATTTGAGTATTGTCGAATTGCTTTACACTCCATGTAGGTGATAATAATCACATTTGCGTGATGCTACCCAGATTTGCTGAGATAATTACTCGCAGTCACAAGGGAGTGGCACAGTTTGGCTAAGATTAGCACAAGATCTCGTGTACGCAGCGGAGACTTATGACATAAGCGTTTCCTGTCCTACTTGTTATGACAAGAGTACTTTCTAATAAAGTAATGATGGTTACATTTTGGACACGCTGTTGAATGAGTTTACCGATCTGTCTGTAAGTTTGTACACATGGCATCGGACATCCTATTACCATATATGGGAGAGTCGACCTCTGCCTTACGTTCAAAATTATCCGATGCCAGCATGTTTTGAAATTACCTCATAACCCGCCCGTTTAAATAGGTTTGGAGTTTTTTGATAGCTCGTAACAAACGAAGGCGTGGGAAGGCAGGTAATATAATCTGATCATTTTCTCGAGCTATTTCACTTGAGAAATCGCTCGCCAAGACATCAGACTGCTACAATGAAGAATTAGAATTCAGAATTCCTTCTTAAAATACCGGACACCTTTTATTGGAGTATTTATCAGGACTTACACTATAGTCCAGGAAATCTCAAGCATTTTAAATAAGGAAACCTGGACTGAGGAAACTGAAGGACCACACACGAAGTCAGAGAGGGAACTTATTAAATTAACGACACCCCAGACGCGTGTAAGAGGCCGATTCAATTCTCTTTTATTCATCTACGCAAAAATGTATGAGAGCTAGAATTCGCGTAAATTGTGATTTACATTTCATATTTTATTACTAACATGTGGACTAACATATGTATATTTGTAAATATTACCATGTGAAGTTTAATATGTGAAAACTCGCTAGTGGATGTCACAGTCAGTTGAGGCTGGCAACCTCAGCGTAAAGAACAGGGGTCCGCAAACTTTCCATGACAAAACAGCAAAATATTTAATTTTGTGTCCATTAAAAAAATGAAGAGCAGCATGAAAAAAATAATCACATTGTATCTCTGATTCAGTTATAAATTATATATATATATATAATTGAAATAATAAGCATAATTTTTCAAAAGCCATTTTAATACACAATAAGTAATACAATTTTTTCACTAACAAATATTCAGATAAGATGTAATATAATAATGAAATAAAATTTACAAACGAAAAGTAAGGAAATTTATTGAGACTTGCTGTTGGAATTACATAATAATTATTTCAGCCGTAATATTTAAATTAAATCGTTTCTTTTTCTTTGAGATATATATTGTTTTTAAAGTTCAGTCAAAAAGCCATGACAATTCTGCACATTTGGATATATAAAACATTTCTCTTGTCCTTAAAATAATAAAAATATGACAACATCTTTAAAGGCCCACTTCCCTCCACACCCAAAAGTTTAGTCTACGAAAGATGTATGGCAAAAGTGCACGGACACTAAGTGTTAAATAGCCGAGAGCCAAGAGCCGCAAGAGATGGCTCAAAGAGCCGCATGCGGCTCGCGAGCCGTAGGTTGTCGACCCCTGGTAAATAATGATGATTCGGGAACCACCACTTCACGGGCTGGTGATTGCTTTATTGATAGTTTCGTAAAGAGAACTAAAAGCATAAAGTAGTTCCAGGTTCCCTATGGAGCAGGGAGGGAAAGATGAAAGAAATGATGTACATTCTAAGCATAAGACGTACATTTTCAAAGCAGTGTAAATGTCCCTATAAACATAGTCACTTTAAAATTAATGTAGGTTTTCAAGCTTTAAATCAGTGTAAACATAAATGAAAACATATTCATTTTATATTGTGAACACTTTTCAATCAGTGGAGATTATATGTAAACAGACTCTATCTGTATTATTAACCTTTTCATTTAAATATAAAGTAACTATGATAGCAATTCTATTTAAATGTAAAGAAAGTTTTATCGCGAGGGATTAAATTTAATTCTCATCGAGGGTAAAGTCTGAGTAATTGGGATGGTGGAATAAGAAATGGGACACCTAAGAATGTGTCGGGAAACGCAGTACTCAGGAGAGCGTCTCGTTTCTATTCTTTTACCAGTTATTGGTGGTACCAGCAGAAAGTAATTTCTCTGGAAGAAGAAGGGAAGGGTGGCCTACTCTTTAAGACAAGGGACCAACTTTCGTAGACTCTCCCTGACATTTCAGGGAAACAAGCTACACCCTACAACCTTGACCAGCGATGAGTGTGAGCAGTGTAAAAAGAACCAACCCAGCGGAAGCAGAAACAACCTTTGGCAGCTAAGTGCAATGTATAAGCTGCCAAAGTGAACTTTCTTCATACGAATTCTATCATGAATCAATGATGAATCTTTTCTGTTAAACTATTCAATTATTTTCAAACTGTTAAAACTTAAGTGATTATTAAATTTTGTTATTTGTAAATTTACAAATTTAACTTCGATTTAATCATTTTAAATGTACTGCATGTTTATCGCAGTCAATCTACTACACACACTCTAAACAGAGCTATACCAGAATAATAAGAATTCCACTGAGTAAATCAGCGGTGGGGGCTTGAACGAGCTAAGATTAATCATTGCTTAATTCTTCACAAACGTTATCGGCAGATTCTAGAATTAACGTGCTCAGCCAATGCAGCATTGTTTTTACTTATCTGAATATCTTGCGAATACTCCACTGAGATAGAAGTGTCATTACACTTCTATTTACAAATCTGCCAAAAATAATCTTTTGCGAAGGTAGACACCTTTGAAGACCCATATTAGATACTTTTAAGTTTTGGCCACTGTTGGACCACTACTGCAAAGCAGGGGAGGCAATACCGTCACATTATCTGTTATATTTACATCACTACCTCTTCTATATCGACATGATTATATCTTCTATATTTACATTTCCTACCTCTTCTATATCAACATCATTAACATATCTGTTACATTTATATCCCTACCTCCTCTTTATCGACATGATTATATCTGTTATATTTACATCACCTACCTCTTCTATATCGGTATCACCAAAATATCTGTCATATTTACATCACCTATCTTTCTATATCGGCATTAATATATCTGTTATATTTACATCGCTATCTCTTCTATATCGACAACATTAATACATCTGTCACACACACATCAGTACATCTACTTTATCAACATTATCAGTACACCTACTATATCAACACCATCAGTACATCTACTATACCAAAATCATCCGTACATCTGTTATACTGACATCAGTACATCTTCTATATCGACATCTGCAATATTTTTGTTAATATCCGCGTTAATGCATCCGTCACGGAATATTTATAAAAGTAGATTGGTGACATCGTTATCAGCGAGTTTTGGCAACGCTGATAACTTTTTGAAAAAAAAAACCGGTTAGTCGGGGACACCGGAAGCGGAAAAAGGAAAGGCGCGAAAGAGACAGTTGACACTGGGCCTTTGTCGGATAGCGACGGAAGTTTTTGGTGGTTCCCTTTTCACTGAATGTGAAAGAGAGGTTATAGTGATTCAGGCTAGTGGACATAATTATAATTCTGGAGTGGTTTAGTGTCCAGTGATATTACTGTCAGGCCTTCGGGTATAATTTGCCAGTGGATTGGTTTTTCCATTTGTGTAGTTTCCAGTTCGCCATAGTGAGCGATTGTTCAGCACTAAGTTTGTACACTGTTATACTGTCATTTGTTTGGAGTATTTTGATATATTACTTCGAGAAGTTTCTCAGGCAATATTTTATGTATCCCATATTGTTTTCAGCCGTGTGTGGCTATACTGTGTGTAGTGCTTGATTAAAAGGGAATTCCTATAGAAAGTGTTATCTTCCTGTGTCAACCATTTCATGTTGTTGTCGTATCCTTAGATAAAGAGCCAAGTATTAAATTAGCGTCAGTGTTAAATCCACAACAGAAACAGAGGAGTTGACATCTGAGGGCTACGTCTGATTTTTTGGTGACCCTTTAGGCCGTGGGGCCCGTATTTTATAGTATTGAATTCCTAGCAGACTTCTGGGTGGTCCGACTTATTCTTTATAAAAGGCCGTAGTGCCTAGGTTTTTGCTAAATAGGCCTGAATGTAAGATGCACATAGTATGTTAGAAGGTTGCAGTCACAGTGTGTTGGCGCATTATATTTACTAAGTCACGATAGTGAGTTATTTTCGGTTGCCAGCTTCGGGTATGTGTGTTTGTCAGTCAGCAGTAATGAACTGTAGGCGGTCAAGTGTGACGCGTCGCGATACGTAACCTAGTTTTTTCTCAGGTCACAGTGTAAGATTGTTATTTGTCAGTTCAGATAATATTTTTACATTGTGGTTGACGCTGTGTTGGAAAGGTAATTTTGGTGTAGGCTGGCCAGTTTTGTTAGAAGGTGTATCAAAAGGGATGGAATGAAAAGCAGCTGTGTCTGGCTTTCAGTAGACATATTACAAGGTAGTCTTCGCGATTTCTTGGTAACATTCGGGGCTCCCTGTGGAGTAAAGTTACGTGTTCAAGAGGGCGGGGAGACGACGTCAGTTGTTGCGCTATCCTGGTTGATACATTGTGACTTTGAGTGTTACCTTAGAGGTGTTAGGAGTTATTGTGGAGTACCTTTGTAAACTTTTAAGTTTACCTAGGCCTACAGGTGTGTTAGGTTGTTTTGTTGTAGGCAAGTTGTCCTTTTCCCGTCACAAGTAGTAGCCATTCATCCGAATTCCTGGGAGTTCCTGCTACAACTTACCTACGTATGTTCCTGCACTGCAGCCATCCAGTGCTGTAGAAGAGACTGTGTTTGAGCACTGTAGTCTACCTGCTGCAGTGTCAGTTTACGTACTGCTCTTCCTACCTGGGAACAGTACATTCCGGAGATTTTGCCAAGTTCTGTCGCTGTCATACCTCTCTGATGTGCCTGTCAAGTGGAAGCCTACCAACGCCTCTGTCGTGACCGGGGAAATTTACTGTGCTGAAGAGTGAAGCCTGCTGCTCTCAGTGGTCCTGGAGTACTCTGTGCTAAAGACTGCTGGAATCCTGAAGTGCCGCAGTGAAGTGATCCTGACTGGGATATTGTACGTATCATAGTGCCGAAAGACAGTAACGATATTGGCTGGCACATAGACTTGTGGATTTATGATCGTGATATTTTTCGGTGGACAGTGCTGTGAAAGCTTCGTGTAGAACAGTGTAGTCGCCTGGATATTGGTTGCAGTACCGTGCCAAAGGACAGTATTGTATATGCTGGCACACAGACTTATGTAGAAGTCTGGTTGTCTGAACTGTATTCTGGATATTCTGTCAAAATATTCGATACCACAGTGGAGTACATTTGTTTTGGAACTGTACGTCAAGTGTGGTGTTCCGTTTGTTGGTCTTCATCTTGGATCATCTATGCTGAAGAGCTTCTTGTACAAGCAACGCTGGACCGTCAGTTAAGTTTTTGTTTGTAATTTTTAAATGCTATGCTTTATTGTTGTTTCTTGTTTTTTTTCCCTAAATTCTAAATTTTCTTTTCTGTCTATTAATCTGATCTTTTAGAGTAGGATAGTCCTATTTCTTCATCTGCTTCTTGAAGCTTGCTTAGTAATTTGTTGATGTTTTCTTTCCTTTTGTTCTGTTCTTTTCCCGTACTTTCTTTCTAGAACTTGGTCTGGACGTTTATATCGGGTTAGTTCGTTAGGTGGGATCTTCCACTCTATTTCCTATTACCTGGGGCATTGGTATTATTTCTGTTATTATTGGTTATATGTTAGGTAGTTTCTTTTAACTGGAGTGAGTGGACAGTGGTTAGTGAAGGAGATAGCTCTCAGCACTTCATTGTTAAGTGTAGTTGTTTAGTCTATTGTATAATATTATATTTGTGTGTTCAAGGGTGGACGGGTGGCGAGTTTAATTTAGTCTGGTCCTACTCGTGGGAAAAGATTGAATTAGACAGATTTCTTTCTAGGGAGTGCTGTGTATGTTTAGTGGTGGAGTAAGGCAGACGGTTTTCCTGCAACTGCCCTACTTAACATTCCAAGCCCTGTTGGTGTTAGGTGTATTGGTGCAGTTTGTATTGACATTGTCTTGCACATTCAGTAATTCTTTTGTTGTGTTTAAGTGGTGTGTTCTCTTGTTCCATGTTTCTATCTTGTAAATACGTTTACATGGATCCCTTGTTTTCGTTCGTGCGCAGTCACGCATTGTATATATTAATCTACCTCTGCTCTACTATGTCTGTCATCGTATTCCTCGTGACTGGGATTTTTGTTTTCGTAGTGTTTAGTGCGTGTCGGTTCATCTGTGTAATGCTCATTTTGCCAATAGAAACATTTATATGACAGATTAGTAATAATTAAAAGTATGAATGAGTATAGTATGTCTGCAGAATGGGAGAAGATCGGATACCACGACAAGCATGGGAAACAAAGAGCCAAGGATCCAGACCCCGAGGACGACCCAGAGTCCGCTGGGAGGACAACATTAGACAATCTTTGAAGGATCGAGGACTAGAATGGAACCAGGCCAGGAGGAAGACAGCCGATAGGATAGTCTGGCGCTCTCTCTTCCAAACCTCTACACCTCACGGTAGAAGGGGAACGACTAAGTAAGTAAGTAAGTATTAATGAGTATAGCACCAGTGTGGGTGCCAGTGACAGACTTTGGAGTAAAAGCTGATTTATTGTCAAGTTGGTATAGTGGTGTCATACCACCAGGAAGTTTTATCAGCTATTGTTGTACAATTGTCGACTATTGCAAGGGTATGTGAGTGTATCACAGAGACTAAGTGGCCGGAAAGACCAAATTTTCAGAGCAATGAGACAGTAGCCATGTGGCAAAGTAAGACTATATTTATACAATAAGAGGTAAAGGTGGATGATGTGTATACAGTAAGAGGTGAGGTGATTTATACTTACATGCATATATATGTGTAAAGTGGAGAAGTGATATCAATAATTATTATCATTACTGCATACTTTGTAAGCAGAGAGTTATCTTATATCTGGGAATATAAGGAAAGAAAATATGATTGAGTATTGGCGTAGTGAATATCTATAGCAGGAGGTAATAGTGAGTTTTCTGAGTGTGCACCATGGACTTACAGGCTTTCATTCAGATTGGTAAATAATGTGGGTACACTGGCAAAGATCTAAATGACTATGCCAAGGCCGAATACTACTCAGCAGAGAATCAAAATGCTTTGGAGAAGGAAAAGAAAGAGAAGGAAGAGAAGGAAGATTGAGAATCAGAAGACCTTAAGAGATGCTCGAGCTGAAGAGCTAGAGCTAAAAAGAAGAGAATTCAATTGCAAGAAAGGAAGATGAAAGAAGATAAAGAGTTACAAGAAAGGAAGATGAAAGAAGATAAAGAGTTACAAGAAAGGAAGATGAAAGAAGAAAACGAGTGGAAACAGAGAGAGAGTTCGAATTGAAAGAAAAGAAGTTGAGAGAAGATAGAGAATTTGAAAAAAAGAAGAAAGAGCGATAGATAGAAGTAGAATTAGAGGAGAGAATGAGAATAGCTCTGGAAGAGAAGATGATGGATAAGGAAATACAATTGAAGAGATTAGAAGTGGGTGCGAGTGGTCAGAACTCGACTACTGGGGGGTCTCATCGTCCCTTTAGGCTGCGTCTGCCTAATTTCAATGACAAAATCGATAGTTATTTGTTATTTACATTCCTCCTGATCTACAACTATCTCCTGATGAACTATCTGTTCTTAGTAAAGGTCTCAAGTTTGTTCCTCTTCGCTCGACTTTCGATAAATATTCTATGCTCCAAGATGTCTACCGCTTCCATCGTCGCATGCGTCTTCAGTATTACCATAGGAAGGGTAATGATTTTAAGCCAGACGGGGATATCTTTCGTCATTTTAATAAACTTAAGTCCGACTGGACTCCGGCTCCAGGTGCTTCTGCTGCTCTTGATTTATATATTGCTAACACTTTGCATGACATTAATCAACTTTCTCTACCCCGTCTACGTCGATCTAACCTGACTACTTCTGAGTGGCAGTCCTTGTCATCCCTTAAAAAGCAGGATGACATTATCATCAAACCTGCCGATAAAGGTGGTGCAGTGGTAGTTTGGCGAAAGGACTTGTACATTCAAGAAGGAGACTCTCAGCTCGGCAACTCCACCTTTTGCTCACCCAGTTCTGGGGATTCCACAGTCCGCCATAATCTTACTGTTCATGCTACTATTCGTGATCTCATCCAAGATAACCTCCTTCCTTCTAGTGCCATGTCTCTCCATATTCTTGATAGTAGTCTAGGTAAACCTTCCTTCTGCATGCTTCCTAAGGTTCATAAAATTGACAATCCGGGTCGACCTATTGTTTCAGCCTGCTCTTGTCCCACTGAACGTATCTCTGATTTCCTGGATGGTATTTTGCAACTATTAGTGGCCAATCTACCTTCCTATATTAAGGACACCACCCATGCTATAACTACTTTTGATTCCATCCAATTCACACCTGACCACACTCACCGTCTTTTCCTTCTGGATGTTTGTTCGCTTTATACTTCCATTCCACACTCTGATGGCCTCAAAGCACTACAATTTTTTCTCGACAGACGCACTGACCTTACTTTTAGCACCGGCTCTCTTCTTCGCCTTGCGGAATTGGTCCCCACTCTCAACTCTTTTGAATTCAATGGCCAGTTCTTTAATCAAATTAGTGGCGTTGCTATGGGCACCAAAATGGGCCCGAGTTATGCCTGTCTCTTCATGGGTCACTTTGAATATTTGGTGCTTCAAATTTACGATGGACCATTACCTGAGTTTTACCGTCGCTATATCGACGATATATTGGTGTCACAGACATGTCTGAAGTCAACCTCTGTAGGTTCATTGACTATGTTGGCAATTTCCATCCTGCAATAAAATTCACTTCTCAGATTTCTACCACTTCAGTTAACTTCCTTGACCTCACTGTCAATATTACTCCTACTGGCCTTACTACCTCTGTCTTTTATAAACCTACTGATGCTCATGGTTTCCTTCATCACACCTCTTCTCACACTCTCAGCTGTAAAAATTAAATTCCCTACTCTCAACTTCTACGCTTACGTCGAATATGTCACGATGAAGATGATTTCCGTGAACGAGCTCAAGAAATGCTCGAGTTTTTTCGCCGACGTCACTATCCTGAAAGAGTCTTATCTGATGCCCTTAATCGCATTAGTCCCGTTACTCGTCAGGTTGCACTTACTGCTAAACCTACTACTACATCTGACAGACTCAAACTTGTCTTAACTTTCCACCCTCACTGTTTGGCGGTGAAAAAAATTATGTTCCGTCATCTGCCTATTCTCCACTCCGATTCTAATACCAGAGAGTTGTTTTGTGATACCCCTTTGTGGCATATTGTGAGGATATGAAGTTTTGGGATATTCTTGTGTATAGTCACTTGAGACAAACTAGTCCTTCTCACTTTAGTACGAAACCGTGCCAACGCCGCATATGTAAGACCTGTCCTTTTGTACTCCAAACGCAGTCAGTCTCCATTCCGAACGGTAAATTTTCCATTGGGGAGTCTTTTACGTGCGAATCCAGAAACCTGATTTATGCTATCATCTGCAATAGGTGTGACATGACCTATATTGGTAAAACTGGCAGACGTTTGGCAGACAGGTTTCGGGAGCACTTGAATGACATCCATCATGGCAAACATTTACCGGTGGCCCTTCACTTCAACAGCACTGACCATTCCGGTAACTCTGACATTCATATCCCTGCCCTCCGTTCATGTATCGGCGATGACCGAACTCGCTTTTCGTTGAAGAATCACCTCATTTTTCAAATGGGCGTTTTAGCTCCTGCTGGGATTAATGTCCAGCATTATTTTGCATATTTCTGGTGGCTTCTGTCGTTATTTTCCTATCTATCCTTGTTTTTGCTTTGGTTCGTTTCGTTTCCTCAATTATCTGTTCTTAGCCGTCACTAGCTCCTACGTCACTTCCGCATGACGCCTTATTTTTTCAGCCATTTTGAATGTTTCTTTCTTCGATCCAGCTAAGTGATTTTTTTACGCATTTTAATAGTGTTGTTCATTTCTGTCTTCGTTTAGTTGATTATTTACTTTCTTGTTTCGACATGTCTTTCTGGTTTCATGATTTTCTTGCATTATTACTGTTCTCGTTTCGTTCATCACCGTGGTTTTATCTGCTTGTATCGCTCATTTGACGTTTTCCTCATCATCATAGACCTTTGTAGTATCTATATGTAGTTCTTGTCCTTGTCACCTGTTCGTAACTGTGGCTGACGAAGGGTAAAACCCGAAACGTCTCTTGTCTCATGTGTACCGTTTACTTGTAAAACTGATTTCATATCGTATTATTTTTTAATTTATATATTTGTTTAGATTTTATCCTCGAGAGGTTCGAGGCCGAATGCGTGGCTTGGAAGGCTGACAGAGATCAGTGGCCATCTCTGCTATCGACGTTGCTAGTGGGGCCTGCGATGGAGACTTTTTATAGCCTCCCGCTAGATGAAAGGGCCGATTACGACAAAGTAAAGGAAAGGTTGCTCCGGAAGTTCCGTCAGACTACTGACGGGTACCGGACGCGTTTCAGAAACGCCATGCCAAGCGCAGACTAAGACTTCGAGGATTTCATCTCGGAGATAAAACTTCTGCTCAACAGATGGATTGAGATGAAGGGAATTAATAAGGACTTTGATGGCTTGCTAAACTTGATGCTACGAGACAAAGTGTTGTCGTCGTGCTCAACGGAGTTGGTGGCGTTCTTCCAACAGCGCCAGCCAAAAGACATCGTGTGCGTGGCACAATTGGTTCATCATTATGTCCTTTCCCACCCGGGCAAACCCATCCATAAGTCAGGTCTGCCAGACGACATATTTGCCGGTGTCGGCAAAGTTCAGCGTCATCCTTGGCGAAATCAGTCAGGCGATGCAGACAGGGGTCAACAGCAGAAGTATGAGAAGCCCTCCAGTTCCTATCAGCCCCGTAGAGGAAATTATGTGAATTTCCGATCCCATCGGAATGGTCGGCCGAACTGGCAGAACCGACAAGTAATAAGTAATAACGACGCAGGAGAGGCCAAACGCGTAAGCAGGTACACTTCGAGGACACTCAGGACGAAGACCGGTTTTGGTATAAAACCAAACATCACAAGCAGAGGAGTGGTTCCTCAGAGAGTCGATCTTCAGACTCTAGTGCGCGGTCGTCGTCGTCTAAAGGTTCTAGCAAGAGCTCACGCGATGAGTCGAAGAGGGAGCGCTTGTGTACCAATTGTGGTGGAAATAATCATTGCGCTGACCGGTAAACCACCCCGATTTAATACGCGAATTCCGCGTTTGTGTTGGACACAGTGAACAGCGAGAACTGTGCGGGGTGTCGTCCTTTGTTCCAGGCGAACGAGAGGATAGTGCTACACTGTGGGCATGCGGCACCATATCTGTCGGCAGTCCATGAGACTGGCAAGGTGGATCTCCACAAAGGTATGGTGGAGATGCGACCAGTATCCGTGTTAAGGGACACTGGATGTACCACAATTGGGGTGCGTCGGTCGTGTATCGACGAGTCCTGCCTTACAGGCAAAAACTGTGAAATGCACTACGTTTTGGGGCAAAGTGGAGTCTTACCCCCAGGCATGTATTAATGTGGACACCCCGTTCCTATCGGGGAGAGTGAACGCGTTCGTTTTCGAGGATGCAATTGCCGATTTAATCGTCGGCAATGTACGGAGAGTGCATAATGCCAGGGGTGTGGCCGGAGCAGAGGCTCAGCATCACCAAACTCACAAAGGGGATGACCAGAAGGTACATCGTAAACGTGGTTCGCGGCAAGTACCAAATGACATGATTGGGAGCAGTAGGAACTTATACGAGGGTTCGATAGCTAGTGATCGCACAGTTTGGGTGCGTAACGTTCCCCTAAGTGCTAGTTGGCGCACACTCAGAAGAGTGTTTGATGAGGTCGCGCCGGTTAGATTTGTGGAGGTATTGTCGTTGCGCGACAATACCACAATGGCACGAGTAACTTTCGCGAATAGGTGGGGTGCGCGTGATGCAGTAAGGTGGAGGCACATGTCGTTGCTTCACAACCACCTGCTGATAGTCCAGCAATAGTAGGGTTAGGTTTCGGTTCGTGTTCAGTAAGGTGTTTCGGTTGACGCGAACCGAACCTTTGAGTATGACCCACGCCCCCAGTACCACTCTAATATGAATATGTGGGTTCTGTAAACTTGTAAATATCATGTGATGCCTTGCAATGCATGTTTATGCTGTAATATGTTATGCTTTACAATGTATGTATTATGATGCCATAAAGGCAACCTGCACTAGAATCGAATATAATGTACATTTATAGCATGTACAAATGATTGTTTATACTATAAGATTGCTTACTGTTTTGGATACCTAGATAAGAATAACTATGTATGTTCTATGTAGGGTATTTGTTAGACCAGGTGTGGACAGTCGTTGTTATTTTTCACGACTACCAGTACCTGGGTTGGCTCATTTCATGCTTATATTGTGTTTTAACATGAAACAAATATAAAGGTATGTTATCAGGCCTGATAACATACCTTTATATTTGTTTCATATTAATTTACTGTTTACAGGCCTCGGGTTTCCCTTCATTATGTGTAATAAATGTTTATACAATACCAAACTTACCCACTGTCCTGTTCTCACTGTTCTAGTCTACTATCATTTACTGGACACAGTATTAAGGTCCTTGTCTTGTTGGATTTGGCCTATACTGCAGGATAGAGAAACAACAGAGGTGATTGCGTCATTGATCGGCTGGGCTGCATATGGTGGACTTCCGGTGTCGTGTGTTGTGGTTCGCACTGATGACCTGCCATTGAAACATCCTCTTTTGATGATGCGTAGATGGCAGGGAGAATAGTGTGATTCGCTTGCGTGGCTGGGCGGGGTTGTCGCGCGGAGGGTCAAGTGTTCAAATCCTGGGTGGGCCACTCATGTCTGTTGTTTTTCTGTTGTCTGGTGTTCTACTTCTTTATTTCCTGCGAGTGCCTGATAACATACCTTTATATGTGTTTCATATTAATTTACTTTTTACAGGCCTCGGGTTTCCCTTCCTTATGTGTAATAAATGTTTATATTGTATTTGGTGGATAGGTTGAGTAGGCATGAACGACAATGGTGGTGGAGATCCATGGCACTATCTAGAAAGAGGAGGAGGTGCTGGCATGGCATAGATTCGTCCCAACTCCGTACGGGGTCGGGCGAGGATTTCTCCGATGGAAGAAAACAACGTTTTCTTTCTTAAGGTGGGGGGGGGGGGGGGGGGGGGGGATGTCACGGCATATTTATAAAAATAGATTGGTGACATCGTTATCCGCGAGTTTTGGCAACGCTGATAACTTTTTGAAAAAACCGGTTAGTCGGGGACACCGGAAGTGGAAAAAGGAAAGGCGCGTGAATGTGAAAGATAGGTTATAGTGATTCAGGCTAGTGGACATAATTATAATTCTGGAGTGGTTTAGTGTCCAGTGATATTATTGTCAGGCCTTCGGGTATATTTTGCCAGTGGATTGGTTTTTCCATTGTGTAGTTTCCAGTTCGCCACAGTGAGCGATAGTTCAGCACTAAGTTTGTACACTGTTATACTGTCATTTGTTAGGAGTATTTTGATATATTACTTCGAGAAGTTTCTCGGACAGTATTTTATGTATCCCATATTGTTTTCAGCTGTGTGTGGCCATACTGTGTGCAGTGCTTGATTAAAAGGGAATTCCTATAGAAAGTGTTATCTTCCTGTGTCAACCATTTCATGTTGTGGTCGTATCATTAGATAATGAGCCAAGTATTAAATTAGCGTCAGTGTTAAATCCACAGCAGAAATAGAGGAGTTGACAGCATCTAATATATCAACATCATCAGTACATCTGATATATCAACATCATCAGTACAACTAAAAAATCATCATTACATACAGAACAAGAGTCATTGTGAAGCAGTTCTGTTATCACTGAATGAACTTCAAGAAAGCGTCCGGTTTAAATTATTTTATAATTAATGAATATATAAGATGGCTGTATACCGCTCCACCTATGTCCCAGTCTTGACATATGGATGCGAGTCATGGGCAATGACTACAACCCATAAAAGCCAGATCCAAACCTCAGAAATGAGGTATCTGAGGAAGGTGGTTGAAGTAACAAGAAGAGACATGGTACGCAACCAGACGATACGTCAAGGCCTAAAATGCCACCCCCTACAGACCCAAGTAGAACAGTCCCAACTAAGATGGTTTGGCCATGTCTGCAGAATGGGAGAAGATCGGCTGCCACGACAGGCATGGGAAATAAAGAGCCAAGGATCCAGACCCCGGGGACGACCCAGAGTCCGCTGGGAGGACAACATTAGACAATCTTTGAAGGACCGAGGACTAGAGTGGAACCGGGCCAGGAGGAAGACAGCCGATAGAATAGTCTGGCGCTCTCTCTTCCAAACCTCTACACCTCACGGTAGAAGGGGAACGACTAAGTAAGTAAGTAAGAATATATATATTTTTTATTTATTTATTCTATTTATTTATTTATTGTATTTTATTATCTCATAATTTTTGTGCACCTTAGATGACATGTGAATACCATTTACAGATGACCCCTGAGGACTGTACGGGCCATAAAACACACGTGGAAGTGATTTGGAGACACACATGTCAGGCATAAAGAAGACACAGTGAGGTCTTGAACTGCTAACACAGGGGGCAGTAAGGTTTGAACTGAA